>BLBF01000003.1:79329478-79355765 GCA_015471245.1 Laticauda colubrina | reverse complement strand
TGTTGCCAGCCAATCAAAGCCACAAAACAGACAGAAGAAACCAGAAACACCAATCAATCAAAGTCCAAGTCCAATGAACACAGATCCAGGCTCCCAGCCAATCAGAATCGACCAGCCTCAAATTTGAAACCAGGAACTAACTCTATACAGAAGCTTTAACAGAACTACAATGCAATGCCCCCCTTGAGCACTGCTATCCATAGCCATCTTCAGGATATCTGTATCAGAAAAAAAGAAATGTCCTGTAAAGTCTCAAAACCATTGGATTTTTTTGACTACCAATTTTGAACAAATAAAACTCATCTTTTCTCAGCTATAGGTGGACCAATGAAACTATGGGCCCTTTTTTCCTTTATTGAACGTGGTGAAATTGACAACCCCATCAGTTTCCCCACCCCCAGTAACAGAAGAAGAGTGAAAATGTGACCTTTGATTTTACTTTTTCACTAGTCAACAAGAGACATGCCAGTTGGATGAACAAGTCAAAGGCAAATTAATTGGAAGTCAGTGGAGGAGGTCTCATGCAAAAACTCTGTTGGTCGAACCCACATGTCTTCAAAGATCCATCTGAGGAAAGAAAATAGATGGCCATTGTGGCCATTCTGCATTCCCACCTAATGCAGGTGGGAAGGGCAAAGAATCCACAATCAGAATTTGTGACAACCTCCTTCTGGCCACAAAACCTAGCCACATTGTTATCAAGCTGGAGAACAGATAAAAATCTGGATACCAATGTCTTAAACTGCTTCATCTTCAACCACTTTTAGCACGTAAGACCAACACGTGAGACAAGCATATGAGACAAATAGTCTCACATCCTGACTCAGTGGTCCCTTCCCCAAACCCCAAAAACTTTAACCTTGGACTGTCTACTGCTGACCTCACCCCATCCCTAACAGGTCTGTAAGGTGCGTGCATAAGAGCACCAGTGTGCCTACCATCCCTGTCCTAATGTCTCCTTTTATTTGTACCTATTTCATGTACTCATAATCATGTTCCTAATTATATGTTATCCAAAACATGCTTGACAAAATAAATAAATAAAATAAAAATAAATAAGCAGCATAAGGTAAGTCACTGTTGCAGAAATGTCTGAAAAAAAAGATGACAGATAATGTTAGATACCTGCTCCACCCTGGCATTGCCTTGGTCTGCTCTATTCCTCCTGTACTACCAGCAGTTTCCTCCCTGAAGAACTAAGAAGCAATTATAGAAGTTTGTGAAGATTCATAAGCTTTTCTGATATTTATAAATGGAACAGATGAACTTGAGGAGGCTGTTTGTATGTTTCATTCTTCTCTTGCTAGAATCCTAATTGTTCTATAATGCATGTTAAAAATGAAGATAAAGTCATTTGGAAAAAAGGAAATTTTTTCTTGAAAAAAGTCTTGAAATTTGAGCCAGTTCTTCACTTTTGTGGAATGTTAATTCAGGAAAATATATTTTTACTATCCCCAATATAATTAGAAAACTGTGTTTCTTTGAAAAGCCAGATAATCCCAATGTAAAATAATCTCTGTCCACATTCATTGACTTTGAAATGAACAAATTAAACAGACATACTGGACAGTTGCCCTTTAATTTTCTAGGTATAGTGCAATTGGAATTAGTATAATATGAACCAGACCCTGAAAGCAGGAAGGCTGATTCATTGCAGGCAAGGAATTGTGTGGGGTATTTAAGATGGGAAACCATAAACAGTTTTAATGTCTTCCTTGTTCTTTAGCAGCAATGAATTAACTACAGATGTGTGGTTTTCCTAGTCTTCAAAAGAACACTGAATTCTGTTATTGTTTAATGCCAGCATCATGCCTATTACACTTGAAAAATTCCATACATGGTTGTAATTTCCACAGAAATGGGTGGAATACACATGTGTATTCTACATGAAACAGGTAGATTTTTTCTTTATCAACTACATATAGGAACACCAATCAGACACTTAATTGCTCAAGTACTGTAAGTCTTTGCTTGGCACATTCAGCTGGTATTTTATATTTCCTGGTAAATTGTAGGCAGGGTGGTTGGGAGACTGTGACTTAACAGTGCTAATAAATCAATTGTCTAATCATTGTTTTGGTTCCAATTATTTTGGGAAAGGGAAAATAAGCAACCCCTTTCACTAATTTGCTAGGTTTCTGCGAAAATTTCCCCAGTATGAAGAACAAGATGCTATGAATTATAATATATTGATTGTCCTTGAATCTTTCAGGATTACATTGAGATACCAACTGTAAAAGAGAATTCAGATTTCTAATGCATGGCATTTTAGTTACAAGATTTGGGGGGAGGGGGAGGCCTTGAAGAGATTGGACAGCTATGTGTGTGGAATGGTATACGGCAGGGGTGACAAACTTGCATCGTCATGGCATCGTCATGTGATGTATCATGACTTTCCCCCCTTTGCTAAACTGGGCATGGGTGTGGTCAAGTTTGACATCCCTGGTGTAGGGTTTTCCGCAAGAGCAGGTAGAAGACTTCCATGGTCTCTTTCAACTGTTAGAGAAGTTTTGAGGGCACTTCAGAGCAACAAGAGATGGTGCTAGGGGGTATAGGAGAAAGAAAATGTTTGTGAAATTAATCCTAAACACACACTCTCACACACACTTTCTGGAAGAGTGTCTTTCTCTTGGGTTCGTCGACAAACCAAACAAGATTTAAAATGTCCTAAATTTATCTTCTAAATTTTAAAACAACAACAACAATAACCACCCAGTCAAAAACATTTCTTCAGTTATTTTAAAGAAATGTTCATGTTTGAATAATAGGAAACCCTCGGAAGGAGGGAAAGCCTTCCCCTGTTCTAAGTCCTGGCTCACAGATGCTAGGAGGCAAAACAGATGTGAAAGACTAATATATGGAATGAAGCCTCAGTAGTGTTTTGATCATACTAAAAAGCTAATCAACACTGGAAAGCCATTTCATCCAAAGCTGCTTATATTATCCAGTATTGTTTTGTATTTTCTATTCATATAAACCCCTCAGAAGCTTTCAGGGGAAAAAAGAAAAGAAAAGATTGTGATATGGATTATTTTCTGAGCGGGGATTATTTTCATGAAAACTAAAGACATTATGATATTAGTAAAGCTAATGAGATATAAAAGTTTATTTAAAAATTACTAAATGCTGATTATTTGCAATAATGTTGAGTTTAATTCAATATAATGTGTTCATATGTATACTATGTGTGAGAGAGATTGTGTATGTGTGTGTGTGTGTAAAATATCTGGTTTTGAAAGCAGGCATTGGAATTTCATTTCAATGTGTGCTATTGTACAGAAAAGTGACAATAATGTTGTCCTGCCCTGTCCTGACCTATCTTATCTCACCTAACCCCACCCCACTCTATCTTATTGTCTTCATTGGTGGCAGCTAACTATCAATTATGATGTGATAAAGCTGAAAAGGTTAAAACAGCTTAGTGCATTATATATTTCAACTGTAGGCCTCACTTTATATTTGAAAAACATTTCTCAAGTAAAAGAAGTGTTTAATACAGTTATCTTTAAGACGTAGTTTTTTGTTTTACGTCCAAAAACAATATTATTTTTTATTCCTCCAACTTAATTATCAAAGAGTAATTTTTAAACAATGGACTTTTTCCAGATACTTCCATGAATAGTTTAGAATACCATAACTGTATAGCAGCAACTTTATTAACCAGGTTAATTACTACATAAGGAAATAACCCAAAGCCAACAACTCAAAAGGTTTTTAAAAATAAAAAAAATCAAGACAATTGTCATAGACGTATCCAGGGAACATTAATACTTACATTCTGTTTGAAATCATTTAATCCAAATATACTTTATAATTCTTTTAGATGCCCTAAATATGTTCTTTGTAATCAGATGCTTCAATCGTTTGGCAAAACCTATTACAATTACAATCCCAATTACAAAAATGGATTCCTACTGACCTTGAAGTTTGGGTATTGCAATAGATATGGTTAGAAGCAAATGGATTACATAAAAAACGAATAGGATTGCTTTAAAATGATTTGACCATGAAAGGTCTTTATAATTTACTAATTGGAACTTGTGATTTGCTACTTCCATGTTCTTTAAAGTCCCAAATCAGTCAGACTCCGTGCCCCAGGACATCACTATTCTGGGAAAATAAAGCTTCAAATGTCTGTCTGCTTCCGACAACCCATGTTGGAAGCAAAAAAAAAAAAGGTATGTACACAAGGCCTCAGTGAACTTTCTTTTTCTCCTGGAAAAATCTAAGATAATAGCCATGTTAAAAAGAAAAGGATTATGGCTTGCTTTGAAAATAATACATCAAATTGATCTTGTATTTGACATTCACATTATTTATGATCTGTATTTGTGATTCATTTCTAATTGGATCTTTGTGGTGGCATAAATTATTTGGGCTTTCTTTTATATATTAAAACCTGCTATTTAAGCAGCATAACTGGAAAATGCTGCATACTATTTGGTTTTTTTGTTTTTTTACATGCTGTGGGGGTGGCAAAAGGACAGTTCCATGAATATAAAAAAGTTCCATGAATTTATCTCCATATTTTTTTTAAAAATAAGAAATTAGTTACTATTGCTAGGAGCATAGACTTTACTCATAATATGAAACTTCACTTGACATCCATGCATTAAAAGAAACTATAAAGCAATAGCAACAACAGACTTATATACCATTTCACAGTGCTGTACAGCCCTCTCTAAGCAGAGTCAGCATATTTCATACCATTTCACAGCATACTATTTCACAGAGTCAGCATATTGCACCCAACAATCTGGGTATTCATTTTACTGATCTTGGAAGGATAGAAGGCCAGTCCGTATCGAACTCCAGGCTGTGGGCAGAGTCAGCCTGCAATACTGTATTCTAACCACTGTGCCCCACAGCTCTTATAAAGGGGCTATAGTTGTCTATACAGGGGCTACAGTTGCCTCTGTCCCATCCCCACGTTTCATTTCCCTTGCTCTATTGGCAACCATGTCTGTTATCCATTGTTGTGCTTAGCCATGTACGTATACTATCAAAATAAAGTTTGTAACATGTTTCTTATTCTCATTCATAATTAAATATTAAAGAAATGGGATTAATATTTTTAACCATTTTACAAGGATAAAAAAAATCACAACCTTATTCATGCTATTGACATTACTATGTCATCCTCACATCCATCAAAGAACACAAATAATATTCTCTTTTGTAGATCAAATTAGGTATTTAAACTTTCCCAGCAAAAGCAAGTCCTATAAGTAAATGTACATGTGATATCCCTACTAGACAGAAGCCGTTGCTATTTTGTACTTGAGGAATATATGTATAGTATCTAAATAAAAATAAAAATATGATGTCCAATTTTTCTTACTTTTCCTCACTCTCAGAAAAATACAGCAATATTTTTTTTTAAAAAAATGTGAATCAGGCTAATTATGTGAGCCTTTTGGGTTGGATATCAACGACCCTACATTGTTTAGGCCCTGCCTTTTTCTTGTCTTGTTGACTTGCACACCCAGTTTTAAGAAAACACATACTCTGGAGAAACAGATGCCTACCAAGTATGTATGTAAAGAATCTCTCTCTTTACAAAAATATGAGGTTTAATAAATGTGACTGATTAATAAATTAAGTCTTAAGGAAATCTTTGGTAGTGATTAATGCAAGTAAGGAAACTAAACAATTAATGTATGCCAGTACTGAGGAATATCTGAGGCACTAGCAGGTTTCCAGACTGTTAATTGCATTTTTGCTGTCTTTAATTGTTGTTGTAATTCAGTTGCCAAGTCATGTCCTACTTTTCGCAACCTCATGTACCATAGTACACCAGGCTCCCCTGTCCTCCACAGTCTCCTGGAGTTCGCTCAAATTCATGTTCACTATGTTCTGCCATCCCCTTCTCCTTTTGTCTTTAATCTTTCCCATCATCAGAGTCTTTTCAATGAGGTGGCCAAGATATTTGAGCTTCGGCTTCAGTATCTATCCTTCCAAAGAATAGTCAGTTTTACTTTCTTTTAGGATTCACTGATTTGCAGACCAAGGGGCTCCCAAAAGTCTTCACCAACACCACAATTTGATGGCCCCTCTCTTTAATACCATTTTATAATTAATATTGTTGTCTACCATGGATACTTGAATGTTTTACTGTATGATTATGTTATAATTATTGTTAATTGTCAGGAGGCATTTTTTTTAGATTATGGCACAATACAAATATAATAGATAAAACTGATTTATGCAATAAAAAGAACAGATGAAAAATTTATCATAGAAACAGTACAGCTCAAAGCATGTTTGTAATTAAGAATTTAACATTCCCGTAGTGAAACTGTCCATGGATTTGCTCAAAGAAAGGGAGGCATATTTCTGCTTGTTGAAAGCATTTTGGCAACTGTTAACGGTTCAAGACAGCTTTTGGAAGGATGAGTCTATTGCAAGATCTGCTTGTTGGTTTGTATACTGAATATTACTGAAATTGGAATTTAAATGGCAGAACAGTATTTTTATTCCTGATTGTGATGGTTGTTCCAAAGTTTTCTGTCCCAGGAACTCAGTAAAACTCAGTTTTATAAGAAAAACCAAGAACTGCATTTCTGATTCTATGTGACCGGAATAATTTTCCTGCAGAAGACTAGCAGTCTGGTGACCTTCAAGATCCAGGACTTATTTTCAAATTCTCTGATGAGGTTAAAAGAAATAATTATATACAAAACAAATCTGAAGTGAAAATACCTTAAATGTTCCTTTTTTTCAATTTAGGTTATTTGAAAGAATTACACTTTAACTTGTCTTTCAACTGCACAAAAATAATTGAGAGAACATTCAAATATATATGAGGACCAGATATTAGACTGTTCACTCAATCAAAGCATGATATTGGAGATGAATGGAGTGGGTAAGTGAGAAGGCTGGGATTTAAGCGGTGTGGATGAATGGATGGGTTGTCAGAGAAGTTCTGAATCCTAGTCTTAGGAAAACTTCATGTGAAGAGATAATTTGTGTGAGATTACTCAAGTATTTGTAAGGCATTGTAATATTGAGGGAACCTGTTTATTTAATAAACATAAATTAAATTATTTGTTTAAATGTTACAAAGTAACTGTGCTGTTCTGTATCCCCCTGTGATGACCTGGGACAAGGCATGAAGGTCATACAGTCAGCTGAGAGTCCCCTTTAATGCTCCAAATTCTTTCACAAATGCTCCCACATTCTTGGCAAGTCCCAGAGCAAAGCGTGCACATACACACGGCAGCTTCTGGCTACGCACAGTCCATGAAGCAAGAAAGAAGCAATGAATCCATGAAACAAGGAACAAACAATGAGTCCACGAAGCAAGGAAAAAGAAAGTAGTCTTGCAAACTCCAAATGTCTGTACTGGAACACCACAGTACAAATTCAGCATTTGTTCTTGACAAACGGCCCTCCCTACAGCATCTCCTTAAATCTCAGTCCCCAGGTGTGCCTTGTGAGGAGTGGGGTGCTCTCCTCCTGAGTCGTTGGGTTGGCCTGCACTGTTCATGCCTTGTCTCCACTCTCTGTGCTCAGGGATTAGGACAGGGTGGTCCTTGCCCATCGCCTGAGCTCCGTTGCTCCTCATGTCCACTGCTTACCCTCTCTTGGTCATCCTTCCCCTGTTCCTCCCTGCTAACAAGCCACCCCAATCCTGATGGGCCTTGGGCTGCCTCGTCCTGCTCCTCCTCACATTCCTCCAAAGCCAACAAAGCTGCCCCATCGATGTCCGTTGGCTCCAGCTCCAGCTTGTCCTCCTCTGCAGATTCAAGCTCCAATGGGGGCATAACATCCCCTTCTATTTAGTCACATTACTTCTGATATATAAATTGAGGAAAGAAATAAAAAAAAATATTTCCAAGCTAGGAGGGAGTTTGATGGTGCCAGGCAAACCAATAGACCCCCAAGAGATCTGTTTTATGTTTCAATTTTGAAAAGCAAAAGATTTATGGAGGGTGCAGTATGCCAGCATAAAATTAAGACAATAACCTTTTTTAAAATACCAAAGTGAACTTTCTGTATATGCCCTGGCCATATGGGAATGCCTGTGAACAGCATTCAAAGCAAAAAGGTACTTCATTCATGTTTCTTTGGATGCTGAAGAATTTCATATTTTTATGAGCCAATTCTGAGTGAGATTGAAAGATCTGACAAAGCAAAACATTGCTCTGAAGACTATAGAGATTGAATATGAAGTAACATCTGTTATTCAGTAATATGGAAGAGCAAATTTATTTTTAGACCAAAGCTGCATAAGGGAAGAAAGGTAAGAAAAGATCTTTCAATAGAAGAGAATATAAATTGCTCATATATTGTTGAATTCTGGAATACTTGGTGTTCTCTGAGCTTGGTAGTTTGCTTGAAGGTATTTTGTTACCAAACTAAGGAACATCAGTGCCTGCCTGCATCAATATCTACTAACAATCTGAAGAAAGTACAATCTCAAAGGTTATTTAGATACAGTAAAAAGTTACATCTTTTTTCCATTAGGAAACTACTTTTCAGAGTGGCATCAAAGTTGATGAAGTTTGTTAGAGACTTTAAATACTTTTCTCTAGCTATTTGCTGGTTATATTGTTACATTTTCCTCATATTTTTCTCTTGGTATCTCTCTGCTAATAAGGAGAATGGAAAGAAGAGGAAAAAGATTCTCAGTAATCAATCTTCTTTCTGTAGGTTGTCGCAACTTTCTAAATATGTTCCATATTTGAAAGACCTTTCAGAAGGCCATGGGCATAATTGATGGAAGTTTCTCTTATTGCTCTGAATTTAGAAATTTATCTAGCTTGAATTCATGTACATTCCTTTTTCCTCCAAGTATATCTTGGATTCTGCACCTCACAACTAATTCCAGAAACAGCACTGCTGCTTGACACAAGGGTGGTTGAGTCCAGATTTCTTCAAGAAGTAAGACATTTAGGTGTTTATCAAATTAGATCCAAATTCCTTCCAACCTGGAAGAAGACAGTAACTTTTCTTATTAGTGAAACTAATTAGCAAAACTACCAAGTGAAAAACTTGGAAATGTGGAAATCACAAATCTGCAATGATTATTGTGATTTGCTTTAAGTGGGCTATCTTGATCTTGATCTTGCTAACAGTTAATAAAAATTAGAGTTTAGTTTCTTTTAGAACTTTACACATGCATGTGCCTACCTTAAATCGAAGATGGCTAGCCAATATTCTGGTCCAAAATCAAGTACTTTAGTGTCCTCCAATATGTTGAACAACAATTCCAATGGATACTTGCCATCAGTCATGTATAAGTAACATTTGATGAGTATAGGTTGCTTTCAATTCATTTGGGTCAATATTTGAGTACTGTCCAAGGTACTGAACCTGCTTTGCTCCAGCTTTGAAAGAGACGCCTATCACTCCACTACACAGAAAAACAACCCTGTAAAGAATATAATTGTATTTTTATATTAGCTGCTTTGAGGGTTTTTTTTTTTTTGAGAAACAAAACATGATGCATGGACATGTTTTGAAAATGAATGGGAAAATTTAGTTATGACTTTGCACCCAACACAACACCTCTCAGCTACTCATTAAAGCAGCCACATTTCTCTCACAAAATGTTCTGCTTTAACAAATCCACTCATCAAACTCAATGGGATTCCTAGGGAAGTGGTACCATCTCTTCTTCCAGATTTGTACTGAAAGGGAAAAAGTGGGGCCATTCTAAAGAATTGTAGAGAATGCTTGCATTCATATGACATCATTTTTCCCCAAATCTTTTCCCTGGATACTCGGCTCTAATAAATAAATACATAAATAGTTTAAAATATTTAGTGCAGTTTAATCTGTCTATTAAAATAAATATTTTAAAAAGAACTTTGGAATTTTCTGCTCATGCTTGCTTGCTAGTTCTGCAAGTTCCTGCCTTGTGATGTGATGCACTCCAACAAGTAATTAGTTGGAAGAAATAATTTAACAGCTGATGCTCTTCAGATGTGCAGGTATATCAAGTTCAAAAAGAAAGAATGCCCATCTCTCACTAATGAGAAGATCAGTTCCCCTTATTTCCCCAAATTGTTGCTGAGACATTGATGACTTTGAGAAAACAACAGTTTAGTATGTCTTCGTTAAATAATTGAGAATATGTTGGACTTCTCTATTACCCAGCTGTTTAAATTTCAATCTGTCTGGTATACATTCATAAATTATTGATGCTTCATAAATTTCACTATTGTGTTTTCAGGCTTGTTATATCCTTACACAAATCAACAGACCAGCAAGCCCCAGTCTAGGCACAGCAAGTAATTACATGTTTTTATATCAATGCATCCTGGCTTATGGAAGTTATTAATGGTTTAAGTTTTCACCCTGCCATATGTGAAGGGAACAAATCAAAAGATGACCAATTCAAGGGAGAATAGGGCAGGAAGACAAACCTTAACATTACAGCAGATATTACAGCAATTAAGTAAATGTAAGCAAGAAATATATCAGCCAATCAAACCTAGGCCAGAAACCTTCCTGTGGTTTTTGATATCTAATAGGATGTGACCATAGTCAAGGTTGGAGTGTTCTAATCCTGTGATGACCCATTGCCTTCTGGATTATGTTCAGAGCTTCTCCACTATCATGGTTGAATAAGAAGAATCAAGAAGCTCATATCTCATGTGTTTTTTCTTAAGAAAGAAATAGCAGATTGAGGGTGGAGTGAACCCTCCACCCTGTCCTCCCTCAGAGGACTGAGGCAATAGCATGTCCTGGATTCCTCTTCATGGTCCTAATTAAACTACCTCCCATCCCAGCTTCAATTGAAGGCAACTTCTGTTTTGGAATGTCTAGCAATTTTGAGGCTGGTCCTTTCATTAGGCTATGGACTGCTTTCTAAACCATGACCAGATACAAATGGTGTCACCAAAAGTCAGGCCCCATAGAGAATTTTTAATATAATTTACATCAAATAGTCAAATTCATTGCCACTTTCTTCTAAATATTTCCTTAATTAACACATTACTTTTGAATGTGCCTAAGAGCAGTAACATTATCTCTAAATATATCAATAAAATGAAATACTGTCATTGGCTTATGGGGTTTGAGGTTTAATATACTCTGTGTATGTCTCTCTCTCTCTGTGTGTGTCTGTGTGCAATGTATGTTTACAGCAAAGGAAGTAGGAATGTCATTGATTATACTGACTTAATCAGTGAACCCGATTAAGTAAATTTGGAATACATTAAGAAATAATCAAGAAAAATGTGGCAGAAAACTAACACTGAACAGGAGTTTTAATTTAATTTAAAAGCATAAAGAGGGGTAAGTCTGAGCTACCAATGTTTCCTAGGTGGTAAAATCACTTCTTACTAATGTAATAATTTGAACAAAAGAGATAATTACTTTATGATCAATTGCAAGGTATTAAAAGGAAATCTGCTGCTAAATGGGAACTCTAGTGATTAGGAATTTAAAAAAATCTATCCATGCAATCCAGAGGAAATGAAAAAGGGAGGATGAGATACTGACTTTTGCTTAGTAAAGCCATACATGTTTGGCTTAGAAATAGAGAAAGATGGAATCCAGTCACAATACATCTTATTACACCTGTCTATATGCTCAAATGAGGCTACCTATGGGAAGTTCAGCCCAGGAGCAAGAATTCTGTGGACTCAGCACTTGTGATGTAATTTAATAGACACAATAAGCACATATGTAGCACCTAATCTGGGTCACTTTAAGCCAAAAGCATCTTTTCCCAGGAATATATATTAGCAGCAAAGGGGAGCTAGAAAAGTCCAGGAAAACACGTGGCTGCTTTGTAGCATTCCAAATAGATGCTCTGTGCAAAATAATATGGGCCTTAATCACACATTGACCAAGTGGCAACACCCAGCTGACTGATCTTGAAAAAAACAAGAAAGATTAGTGAAACTATTTAAGGAGGTGATCTGGAAACCACAAGACAGTGGACTAGATTGAGAAAGCAGTGTTGACAAGAAAATAACATGGGTATTAGGAGTTGCCAGGAGTCAAACAAGTCTTATCTATAACTTCAGAGATTTGGAAAAGATAATCTGAAATAAATACCTCAATTTAGTAGTGGAATCCCATGATCAATTCTGTGCTAATTTTTCAAGTAGCATCGATCAGCTATCATTTAGAATAAATTCCCTCGGCTTTATGTTTGGTCATATTATTTATTACAAACTGACTATGACTCTTTGATTCAAATTTTCTACAATTAATAATATCTGACTAACTAAATGGCTTTCCTTACACCAAAGGAACCATTTCTTCTGTTAGCGGAATAAATATATGATGGTAAGAAACTGGACACACAGATAGTCATTCCATAGGAACTAGAGATGTATATTTGAATGTACATCTTAAACTCAATAATTGACACCACTTGAGAGAAATAACCACTTCACTTGATGGCTCTAATTACTGCACGTAATTCTCTCTCAATGAAGTGGACCAGAGTCTGGGCCTGAATATGCATGCAATATTCCAAATGTTACCATAATTCTATTTCAAAACATAGTACGACATGAAAGAAAGGTCAACCATTATTTACCCAGTTCTTCAAATTGATAAAATATGTGTCCCACTCTGTGTTGTAGTGCAAAATTTCACAATGGGCTCACCACAAATATGCAAAAATGGTGACCTCCAGCTCTTCACTAATTATGCCACCAGAACTTTTAATGGTTGATGTGATTGGGTTTGGAATATAAAATGCGAAAAGCGCCAACTGTTTCAACGCATTCAGGCATATTCAGGAGGGAGATTTTTTTAATTGTTACTGCATGTAGGTAAGAATATGCACAAAATATTCAGTGATTGGAGGACATGGTGTCTCAATGGAGGTGCCATCATTTACATATGTGTTTAAATTGAATTTGCTCATATTGTCACAACATGTTATTTGAAGCAACTAACAATTTTTTTGGAGGGTATATCTGCAAATTTGGTGGATTATATCTGTTGATAACAGTTTCCATTTTTTAACAGTACTAATACTGTTTGTCTATAAAATTTAGTTATGGAAAATTAAGAAACTGCAGGGTAACCTGATTGAACATGCTTAGAACATACCTCAGAAATTAAACTTGGATTGGTAGTTATATAGTTATAGTCTCCTTAAAGCTTATGCAGTTCCAGTTGAATGCCATTGGACTAAATATTGCACCCAATGTGATGCTCCTATTTAACCTCAGTTAAACTACTATATAAACTCTCCTATTATATAAGAAGAAAAATATGGTTTCCACCTTTTTTTCCTGTAAGTTTTTGAATATATTGTGTGTCTGAAACAGTGTGTGAAAATAGCAATAGAATTTAGACTTATATACTGCTTCACAGCGCTTTACAGCCCCCTTTAAGCAGTTTACAGAGTCAGCATATTGCCCCCAACAATCTGGGTCCTCATTTTACCCACGTCGGAAGGATGGAAGGCTGAGTCAACCTTGAGCCGGTGAGATTCAAACTGCCAAACTGCTGGCAGCCAGTGATCAGCAGAAGTTGCATTCTAACCACTGTGCCACCACTGTTCTTGATGGCATAATGATGGGATATATAGACTAAGAAATGTCAGTGGCCCAATGCAATAGACATTGCCTTGGCAGTGGCTCCTCTGCATATTAATGTGTTTGTTTCAGATTTCCCCATTAACAATCCTATCTGAAAGACCAGATCTCATGGGTGAGTCAGAGTAGTTTTCAAAGAGGGTATCATCTCAATGAAAGACGTTTAATAATAATGTAAACACCTTTCTAGGTGTTAGAATTACACTTGTAGCGCAGGTGTGGTGCTTTTATAGTCAGTGCTTTCCTGTTTGAAAGAAAGCCCACTGCTTTGAAGAGGCTAAAATTTAGTTCCATATCTGGATGGCTCTGACTTGGACTAATTTAAAGATAAAAGGAAACAAGGAAAAGAAGTCAAACATCTTCATGCTGAATTGTAAGTTTATCTAATGTAAGCAACTTGGCTGAGTGGTACAAAGAGAAAGGAAGGTTAAAAAAATATGATGGTATTAAATGAAGAGGTGACTTATGAAAACAGGAGCTGAAAGAAAAAAGGAACAATGGTGACCTTGTCAGGACATTGAAAATAGCTAAGCCACTAAGCAGGGAGACTAAGAAGCTCAGACTGCATCTGCCAGAAGAATCCTGGGTCTTCCCCCCTTGGTTCCATCACCTGATTTGGGATAGCAGCTTAGTAGTTCCTGTTTCTATCATGGACAGGCATCTCAGGTTGTGCCCTGGCATATATGTAAGATAGAGTGCCCACTCATCCATAGAAAGACATGGCGGTCCCTCCAACCAGTTATTTAATTTACATAGTTTTACCAGGTCCACAGTACCACAGAAAAACAGCAACTTTGTGTGAGAAAATCAAGAGGGGAATATTCATGCCCTGTCTGTATTATTTTAAACATTGCAATAATCTAGGAATAAATCACAGGAAAATGGCAGTTCTACAGCTGCCTCAATGTAAAACAGTTTTAATCTAAAAGTTTTGTCATTTTGATAATATCAGAGATCTTTCCTTCATGCTACTTTGAACAGATTTAATCAAAAACCAAAAATAAGAAAAGGAAGAAAACAATTGATGGAAGATTTACAACTCATGCAGAATAATTTTGAGTCACTAACACCATTCAAATAAAATTTGGGCATCAGTTATTTCTTTGGAAGCTTACAGAAGAGCTTTCAATAGACCTGTCATTTCAGCAAAGATCTGGTTAGTAATTTTACAATTAGCTGACTTATAGAAAATTACCAAATCCTACACCCTACATATGATTCTCAGCAAATTTCTTAATAACTGTTAAATGTTTATATGTTTAATTAATGTATTTGTTTTATAAAACACATTCAAGATGTGAGAAGTAGGAAACAAGGCCCTTGCTGTATGGGTTTTTTATATCTTGTTCCAGTCCTTTTCCTTTGAAGTTCCATAAAAGCAGAAAGATGCTCAGGCTTGTACATTTCTCAATGTTCAAGTCAAAATTAATAATGCCAAACTGTGAAAATGATTGTTTTTCTTTTTCATAAAAGGTTCTTTTAAAATACTTTGCGGAGACAGTCCCAAACAATATTAATTCTCCAAACAGACACATTTCTTTAAATACTTCTTACGACTGGTAAGCAACAAATTGCTAGAGTTTCTTACAAATTATACTGTCATAACATATTCTGCAAGTAAACAATAATTATAATCAACCATTTTCTCTTAGCAGAATAATTTCCAGTTTGGTTGAAGAATTTAACTAATTACTGGTAGATAGCTGCATTTGGCTTCTCTTTTTACCTCAGGAGAAATTGAATTTTAACATCTTCACCCTCACTGTCATTGCATTAGCTTTTAAGGGCTTCCTGGTGCCCATATCATGTAAATTATGACACTGAATGTAGTGGCTGTGTGGAAGTGTAATGAATATAGTTGTAAATGTTCATACCAATCACATAATATTCAGTTTTCTATTTTAAGCCATAGGAATTGTTTGTTTTAGCATATGTTCAAGAAAATTACTTTTTTTATCCAGCCTAACTTTAAGCAAAACACTCCCTGTATTCTTCATTTTTTGCTCTTTGTGCTTCATTAATTGAAGAAATGCTTATTGTAAGGCCCGATCCCACTGGCCGATGGACACAAAACATATGCATAAAGGACACAGCGGACAAGCAAAATTTTGGGGGTGGTTCCATCCGTTGTCATCCACTCCAAAAAATGGCAAAAATTTGCATAAACAGAATGGAAAAGAACGGAAAAGAATGGACATGGGTAGTATGTAGCGGGGATGTTAAATGGATGTTCACAGGAAGCCTAGCGGATGGAAGCGGATGACACCTCTGAAGGGGTTCCAGGGGAGAATTTCAAAGCGGACGCATAGCGGATGAAGCAGATGCATCACATACACCTAAAGGAAAGAAAGGGGATGCCACACGGAGGTATATCGGATACAAACCGTTCACTGTGCATCCTTTCTATTTCTGTGCTACTAACACTGTGTAGACGTTCCGTGTACCTTTTGTTTCCTCCCTCTTTCCGTTTTCAGCTGCAGCAGATGTGAGTTGCGAGGATGCCTAGAGAATGCAGAGAGGATACAGCAAATGGATGATAAACGGACATAAAACGTTTGTTGCTCGTATGTCGCGGATTTACATCATACACGGCGGAAAGTTCATCCGTTCACAAAGTTTTGTGCAGCTCAAAACTTCTTGTGCGGATGAAATCGCAGTGGACGGATGCTCGACGGATACAGCGTATGAAACACGTATACAATGAGTACACAACGGATGCATAGTGTTTTCCAACGGATGGCAAGCTTTTTTTAACGTTTTACATCATCTTTGCATCCGTAAGTGCAGTGGGACAGGGCCTTAAAGGATTTAGATGTTGTCTGTCAGCAGTGGAAAAGAATCTTCTTAATGAATCCTTAGCTCAAAAAGTAATTGTGTAGCTACTTTGCACTGATTCGGTAATTCTTCCTCTTTCCCACTTCTGCAGTGTTACTCTGAAAAACTGGATATTTTTTCTTCCTCTGGGTAGAGTTTTCCCATTATGAGAAAAACATAAATATCAAATAGAACCTATAACTGAAATGGACTCTCTTTCTACAATGTTCCAAAAATAAAAAATAAACAAAACAAAACAAAAACATGCAGGTGGGACAACCAAACAGTTTAAAGCAAAACAAACCTCAGGGCAAACCTACATCTAGCATGTCTGAACTAGAAATCTTGTCTCAAACTCTTCCTTGTTGTAACTGGTTTGTATTTACAAGACTCCTTTTTGAATAAGAGATCTTTCTGCTACCCCAACTGCAATCCTATACAAATTTACATGAGAATAATTCTCCTACTGAATGTGGTGTGGTTTACTACTAAGTTAACATGCTTCAACTGTGCAGGTCAAATTCTTTGTGGTCAAAG
Source organism: Laticauda colubrina (assembly GCA_015471245.1). Classification (NCBI taxonomy): domain Eukaryota; kingdom Metazoa; phylum Chordata; class Lepidosauria; order Squamata; family Elapidae; genus Laticauda; species Laticauda colubrina. The sequence goes on along the minus strand of BLBF01000003.1, from coordinate 79,338,897 downwards.
GAAAGATCCTATCAGGTTTAGGGAGGAAGTGAAGGGAATGCTAGGGAAAGTAACAGATGATTAGAAAACAGCTGTGGTAGCTATTGGCACATTATATGGTGCCACATTATAGTAAAGAATATATGGCATGCAGAATACCACCAACGGCTCATGGCTCACACAGATAACCTACTGGTTTAACATTTAGGTATATATTGGTGACTAACCTGAAGGGCAATAATAGAAATGAAAGTGTCATCTTGACCAATGACCATGTAGCTTGACCTTTAATTTTCTGAAATTAAAGTAAAGAAACCACATGTTCATACCATCTGCTTTTTCTCCCCTGCTAGCTGAATATTATAACAATCTGGAATCTCTTACTACTACCTCTGAGACGGAAAGACAGAGAACGGCATGCCCAGAAAAGAAGTAAACAGGACAGCTCTTCTGGTTTTTGTTTTCTTTAAAATAGGATATCTCGGAAATCTGAGTCTCCTTCCTGAAAACCAAGCTGTTTCTTATTTAGCAGGAACATGGAAGCTTTCTATTTGTTGCATTTTCTGAATTTTGCTACTCATCCTAAATGTCACTCATTGTTTTTCCCTACATTTGTGACTCCTTGAATACACAAACCAAAAACACGCAACTCCCTGCAGACCTCTCTTAATGCTTGCTAAGGTTCATGGTCAGATTCATTATCTGATAGATCCAGGACAGATATAATCTCATCTGGAGCAAAGGTAACCCACCTTCATTCAAAATTCCATTTTTGTTTTTTTTTCTGAGATCCACTTGGGCTAGATCCATGAACTATATGGAATGAATGTGGATTGCACAGAACATAATTGTTAAATTGTTAAATTTATTTAATGGCCTATCTCGCTGTGGGGCTACGCTTAGGCAGCTTATAATAATAAAAAGGAAGAAAAATGAAAAGAGATTAACCAAAAGTAAAATAACAGAACAATAAAATAAACAATAACAAAGGAACACAATCATTGTAAGAACAATTGCTGCTTGAAGGATGTGGGCATATGAGATATATCTTCTGGCAACTTGATAACAATGAGATTTATGCCAAAAAAGGGGAAAAAAGAAGACTAGTAGAGCAGCTTTGGAAATGAAAGCTCCTGAAGGTAGGAGGCAGGATTGAACTACAAGTTCTTAAAATGATTCTGTGACATTGCTGAAGAATGATTGTCTGGGGATGATTTGTTTTTTTCTGCTATCTAGTAACTGCTTTTTGCAATTAAACTGTCTGAATCAAATGAAGCTTCTTTCTAGGTTAACTAAATCTAGCATTGAAGATTTAGACTAATTTTTTTCACATAATTAACTGAATGTATATCTTGGATGCTTACGAGTGGCCTTAACCACTACACCAATCTGCCTCTACTGATTGCACTAGACTCCAAATAACTGGATTGCTTCTCCCAATAGCTCAATATAAATATTCCAGGGAGGAGAAGGGGAAGAGAATAGGTTTCTCCACTACTTAAAAGGGAGCAACCACTAAGCTGCTCTTTTTCCCCCAATTGACTGTTACCATCCTCTAAGGAAGGTTGTCCATGATTGGCTAGGAAATTCTGGAAGTTGAAGTCTAAAAGTCTTAAAGTTGCCAAGGTTGGACATCCCTGCTCTAAGGAAAGAGCAAAACAAACAGCTGATCAACAAGCCAGAAGCAGTGACTTTACACCTGTCGCTGGTCCTCCAGACAGTTTCTTCCTTGTTATCCCCAACTCATTAGACAATATACCCCTTAATGCGTACACTCAAGATAACCTCCCCTCCATTGGCCCACCCTTGATGTCCCACTAATATGGACATGGTCTTATTGGAGGCAGATGTGGAGCTTTCCAACAACAACTGAGACCAGGTGTTCTGACACCAGGTATCTAGGATTAGAAAAGGAAGTAAAAAAGGAATTATTTTGATGATTTTTCCTCTGTTTCAAATACCCATAAATAGAAATATTTAGACCTCTTTTGTGAGTTAATATCAGAGAAGAGGAAACAGACGAGAACTTGGTTTTGTATGTTTGTATCCTCAATGTTTTAGTACATAATTTTTAAAAATAGATAACACATAATAGAAACACAAGTGCTGTCCCACAAGGCATTTACCAACAATAGACTTTTGTTTGCCACAAATCTCCATCTTCTGTCTCTCTCTTGGGTGGTTACTCATAGACTTTGTGTTCTTCAGCCAGGTTTTACATTCTTGATATTGAATACATTTTGTTAAGAAGCAAAACACACATTGGGACTTGAGATCAAAGTCTAGGACTTCTAGCATTTGGGTGGTCATTTATAATCATTTAAGTCTTCAGGTATTTAAGACTTCTTTTATTAAGTACAACATTCTTAAAGATTAATGAAAAAAGCAAGTGAATATTAATATTACACTGCTCAAATGGGTGACTTCTGGGGATTTAGTGGAACAAAAACCCAAATGCCGAGAGCTTTAGGCTGAATTTGGAATTATAAAAGAAACATCCAGGAATTCACAGTAGACTTGGCCCAGTTTATTTTTAAATGTTCAGGTTTCTCCTCTTTAAAATTATGGATAACTGAAGTAAATGACTGATAGCTCATGATGGAATTCAAAATAATAGTTTTGGGTCAGCTTGTCCTTGATATAAAGGTGAGTGAGTGGAATGCCTATTCACATGTGACACAAATAGATTAGCACTTCAAAATATGTTGTGAAGAATTACATTGGGTCCTCTCTTCCTCCCTCTGCCTCAATATGACACAACATCTAAGTACTGTCGAACTTAGCATTAGAATTATCTTTATAATGCTGGTTTTAACATTAATCCCTTTTGTCTTTTAAACACACTTTGTGATGCGTGAACCTACTTAAGGGCTCAAAAATATCATTAGATAATATAATGGTTAATACATGATTATGAGAAGGGCAGCTGTCATGATTTCTGAAAAAATTATATATATTTATAAAGATTTATAAATTATGATTGGTGTAGGCTGACATGTTAACCATAGGTATCTATTGAATTACTGTTGTGTTAATATGCATTGACTGTTTAACAACAGACTATAAATAAACTACACTACTAGCGTAGGTGTTTATAATTCTATTCACCCATCAATACTTAATATATGTTTTACTTTTAGAAGGATATACCTTATGTGTGCATGTGCCTGAATGCAAGTGTGTGTGTGAGAAGTTATTTCCCAAGGAAAACACAGACATCTAGTGTTCTGTATGTAAAGTGGATGACTCCAAACCTACCATTCTGATTGGCTAAGGAAAAGACAAGTGGATTGGTTCACTAGGAACCAATCCAAAGAGATACCAAAAAGGCGGCAAATCTAAATAGCTGCCATTGGCTGCAAGCAGGCAAGCCAGCCTGTATAAAAGGGCTGGCCCCGGCTTCAGCCGGCGTTCCGTTACTAACTGTTAACAATAAAAGTATTTGTTGTTGGAACCCGGTCTACCTCGTGTGTTTTCCGAACAAAACATCTAGAAACATTAATGGTTATTTAGAGATCCAATTATGCTACTTCAGGCATGTTTTAAAAAGTCTCAAGAAAGTAGAAAAAATGTAAATGCTGTATTCCTTTTCTGAAGACTGTATTATAGTTTGTCATTTGTGCCTGATAAACATTAACCAAAAATAAGTCTATAAACATCTTCAAGATGATTAAGACTGGTGACGTCTTCAAGATGATTAAGACTGGTGATGAAAATGGTTTATTTTGGAAAAACAAATGTTATGTTATTTGAGGATAGATTGTTTTGATGTGATAGGAAGACTTGAAAAAGTATTTAAAAAGTATCTTGGGCATTCAAAATCCAGCACAATAGGGGTTTGGTTGTGTCTTTAGCTTTAGCTCTTGTGCAAAACCATCACTAAATTATGCTGGTAAGTTGAAAAGTGGTATAACACTGACAAGCCAACAAGGAGAAGCCAAAGGACACCTTTCCTCACTGATACTCACAAGAGAAGCTGAAGCTCTTTTGATTGTTGTGTTGAAAACACCCCACGCGTTCATATGCTATGGATGTTCATGGAAGTGGCCTTATGACAATTTGACACATGCCTAAATCACAGACTGATGCATCTTAACAATGGAATTAAATTTGTGCAAAAGCACAAATTGTTATGATATACAAAATAATGTATTTCTTCCTAAAGAAAGCAAATTTGAAACCAATTGTGTACTGGGCCAAATTTGAAAAAAAAGTGGTTGCTGTTTTAAAAAAATGGCTGAAAGTATATTGTGTTAATTTTTTTTCTTCACAGTGATTGTTTATGTGCCATTACATCAGTGCAACCACATAGATTTTCCCCACAATAATGTATTCCTAAACTGGTTCTCCAGGTATTCTACAGCTATAGTTTTTCTTGCAAAATTGGAGAACAAATTTTCTGAACAGTTAGTCCTCATCTTATGACCACAATTGAACCCAATGTTCCTATTGCTAAGCAAAACCATTGTAAAGTGAATTTTGCCCCATTTTATGACCTTCCTTGTCCCTGTTGTTAGGTGAATCACTGCAACCATTGAACTAGTAAACACAGTTCAGTGCATCTAGCTTCCCCGTTAATGTTGCTTGTTGGAAGGTCACAAAAGGTGGATCCCCTGGTCCTGGGACACTTCAAATGTCATAAAAAACATGACAGTTGTGAAGTATCTGAATTTTGATCACATGGCACATGTCAGCATATAAGAAATTATGAGCTGGGATAGTGTTGTGGTTAGCTGGCAGCAGGTGTAGATGGCTGAGGAGAGCGAGGAGTCAGATGAGAGGCCAGGACCATTAGGAAGTAGACTGCTGCCTTTAGAGATTGTGGGGGCTGGCAGCAGTGATGAGGAGGTTCCCGAGGAGCCTGTGCCAAGTGCACATGCATGCAGGATTGCTCGTAGGAAAGAGCAGATGCAACAGCATGGGTGACTTGGGAGAAAGGCTGCAAGGTAATGGTCCCTCCTTCAAGAAGATAAAAGCCAGCTGTGAAACGAACATACTTTGCAGAAGGCAAAGACATTTTAAAACTACAGCCTCGTGGACATTCCAATATCCTGAGTTTGTATTTGAAGATTCTTATTTTGCAAATTATTTCTTGTCTGTTATCTTCTGGCAAGTCTCGCTCAGTTTGGCAAGGCTTATGCTTATCACAGATAATTATTTTGTAAAAGCATTACAAGATTTCTGTTCTTTTTGGATTGTGTTTGATTTGTCAGAATAGGGCATGGGTCAGAACAGATAGCCATAACAAATCAGCCAATGGGAACCATTTGGTGACGAAGAACCAGCTCCTGTTGCAAGCCAGACGGCTTGGACCCTGGGCATGGCTTAGCTTACTGATCTGTATATAAGAGTTAGTTTGTCCTTGGCTCCTTGCTTCTGTGTTTATATTGCTTCTGTGTTCTGGATTCTGAGTTCCAGTTCTGGGTATTGTATACATGCATCATACTTTATATTATTGAATATAAACAAGTTTCTTCTGTAAATGAACCCTGCTGAATTATTTACTTGTGTGCTGGTTAGATTGCTGCAAACTCTGACAGCACGGTGATGCTGCAAAAGTCATAAACATGAGAAATGGTCATGCCACTTTTCTCACTAGCACTGTAACTTCAAATGGTCACTAAATGAATGGTTGTAAATCAAGGACTACCTGTAATGGAATGGATTGAAAATGTTGTTGCCAGGATTTGGGTACAGTAGACAGTAACCAAGCAAAAGTAACTTATAAGGAAGCAGGATTCTATCCCTTCTTCTCTCAGGGTGACAATACAGCATAACATTCAGGCCAAGGGCAAGAGAACTATCATTTCAGCAGCCTCACCAATCAGTCAAAACATTTGCTTCTCCTTTATACTTATGAATCACCTGAATAAAAAACAACTACTGTAGCAGAGGTCTAATATTTAAAGACTTCTTTCTTTTCTCTCTTAGCAGAGGATGGGCTTTAGGCATTGAATTAAGAGTTAAGAGCTGTTTTGATTTGATGCCTTTGAGTCAGTGTTGATTCCTGTCAACTATCAGACAAGTCCCTACAGTTTTCTTGGCAAGATTTCGGAAGTGGTTTGCCATTGCCTGCTTCTTAGGGCTGAGAGAAAGTGAGTGGCCCAAGGTCACCCAGCTGGCTTTGTACCTAAGGCTGGATTAGAACTATTTCGGTAATGCATGAAGCAAATTAAGTTGTATTTCCTGTCAGTGAATAGATTGACACGAGCATATCACAAGCCAAATGGTGCAGATGGCTTTTCTATTCACAGGTGATATTTACTACAAATAGTAAAAGAAAAAGAGGGAATGTGAAATCCCAAGAATGCCAAGATTTGGATCTGTGAAGATGCTTTTCCTGACAACATGCCATGTCTCTTTGATGTCTTTGTAATTTCACACTTACCTGAGATGGGTGGATTCCAAAGTTTTCAATGGCTTTGGAAAAGGAAGGGCCCTAGCTATTTACACCTATGTATGGTTTCATACTGTGGGAATTAAAGATGTAGACTATGATCTGGAAAAGTGGGATAGTACATTGAAAATAGTATGAATTAGAGAAGTTAAATGAGAGAAACATAGTCAACTTTGGGTGGCAAGATTCTATGGAGATTCTTAGTCATCCAGGTCATGGTTGTCCCAAAGGTGCTTTTTCAAAAGGCAACTGGACTTTATTTTTCCTTGAAGACATTTCGCTTCTCATCCAAGAAGCTTATGCAGTTCTGACTGAATGACTATTCTCTTCAGTCAGCACTGAAGAAGCTTCTTGGAGAAGCAAAGTGTATTCAAGGAAGAACAAAGTCTAGTTGCTTTTTTAAAAAGCATCTTTGGGACTTGGGTGAGAAGCATCAATCTAGGTCCATAATTTTATACTCAACCATATACCATAACAGTATATCAAATCAGTAGCCACTTTAAAAAATAAAGATTCCCTCCTCCTCTCCTTTCTCCATTAGGATGATATTTGGATTAATGAAGGTGACATCTTTCTCCTCCATCTCAGTATCCTTGCTCTGGTATGTTTATAATATTTTCATTTTCACTGTCATGAACCCTAAGCACAAGGCAAGTAATTTCTAAAGAATAAATTAAGTACAGTGGATACTAATGAAATCAAGTTTAAGGAAAACAATACTTTAAGATCCCAATGCATTTCAGATAAGCATGACCACATTTATTTGATTGTCCCACAGAAGAGGACTGATTTTAAAAGGCAATTATTATGGTAACTTCTTAATTGCCAGATTCATACCTGGTTTCCTAAGAATAATATTTTTATTAATGGAATTGGCAGTCATAAATACAGATCTACTTGTAAGTTTAAAAAAGAAACCCTTCCTCCTTTTCTCTATCCACCCCCCCCCACCTTAATTGATATCAGATGAGTAATTACTTCTTTGATGTTAGAATTCCTTTGGTCCACTTGCCAAAGAGGTGAGGAGCAGTACAATCACTTTTCCGCCTACACTCTGCCACTCACTTACAATCTCTCTCTCATGTATCATATTTTCTTTGACTTTGTTTTTTGGCAGAATGCCATTTTGTTATTCATTGATTACGGTGTACTTAGTATATCATATACCAATAATGGACAGCTGTGTAAATACAATTAGACATTTTACTACATAGGATTATGCTGGAGAAGTATTCATTTCCACAGTATTACAAAACAAAATGATTTTGGAGGATCCATCATGTAATTGTGGGACAACCCCCCCCCCCCCAATACTATTTTTGAATTTAATTTGATTTTTTTCCTCCTCTTCTTTTAGCTCTTTGTTCTTTGACCAGTAAGTTGAACATCTTCTGGGTACAGCCAAAATTAGGCACAAAGTGACCACCCAATCTGATTTGGGCATCCTATCTGAAACTCCAGACTGGGATAGATGAGGTTGTAGTTATTGTTGTAGTTCAGCTGACTCTGGAGCCAGGTTTGGGAAGAAAAACTATAGCACCTTCTTGGAAACCCCTTATGCTTTCAGAGTAATTTATTAAATTCTCCAAAGTATATCAAGTAAATGATCAGCCTTCTGGATGACAGATCCAGTTCTCAGATTTTGTAAGTGTTCCAGTCCCTCCTAGGTGCAGTTACTGTCAAACCACATAGAACAGGTTCTTGAGTAAACAAAGACAGCTTGGGCATTTGAGCACGATGGCGCAGTGGTTAGAATGCAGTATTGCAGGCTAATTCTACTGACTGCCAGCAGTTTGATTCTGACCGGCTCAAGGTTGACTCAGCTTTCCATCCTTCCAAGACTAGCAAAATGAGGATTATTGGGGGGAATATGTTGACTCTGTAACTGCTTAGAGATGGCTGTAAAGCACTATAAAGTGGTCTATAAGTCTAAATGCTATTGCTATTTCTTGGGGTACTTGTCCATTTTACATCTGCACCAGAAGCATTTAAATCCTGGCTGAAAAGGGTTGTTTGGCATGAAGGAATGCTAAGTCAGGCTGGCTTTTCTTTTCATTCTCTGCTGATGTACATTGGTCCTTCTAAATTACCATCCAACAAGGAAAACCAGTAGAAGAAAGAACAGTATTCAGACAGCTGCAATTTTAGTAAAGGGTTCTACAAAAGGACTAGGTCAGTATACGTCCATAGTAATTATTAGCAAAAAGATGGAATATTGCCATACAGATACAACGTCTTTATTAGGCTGGAACTATAACCTATAACGAATACTTGAATTTGCAAAAGCAAATTGCATGAAGTTTGCAAGAGCCACCACATCATCAGTGTGAATTAAATAAATGAATAAAACTAAGCCAAATATGGGATATGATCAAACTGATCATCAACTCAACTTCAATCTAATCCAAATTTAGCCATAAGAGAGACATCCTTTCAAGTTAGAAGACATTGCAACTATTTTTGTATGGATAGTATAAATTCTCATCCAGAAATAGTTGATATCTCTGAAACATAATATTCATATGTACATTGCATACCTTTATATATTGATTCATATACATGTATAATTGAAGAGTTCAATGTCATACTTTTTCAATGAAGCTCTATAAAAGTTTTTATAAGATTTTACCATATATACTCACATATAAGCCGACTTTAAAACGCAATTTTTTTTTTTCAAGTTTGGGGGTCGGCTTATACACGCATAAATCTGATCTCACACAAATGATATGACGACATGACGCCACTTCTCAGATCACGCAATATAATCGATATTACCATTCAGTCATACATACCTACAGCACATTTTTTTTACTCTGGGAGCCTCCATTTTGTTTTTTCTACCACCGGATCATAACACGCTCTGATTGGTTAGTCATTCATGTGACTGCTTTCGTGTTTGCGATCGTCACATGCAACTTTGTGTCCAGTTTCTTTGCATTTGTAGTAGTAAAATTCATTAAAATATACCCATGTCTGATATTAAAAGATTTGGGGGTCGGCTTATATGTGAGTTTTTGCAAAATTCCTCATTTTGGGGCAG
>BLBF01000003.1:79251696-79272240 GCA_015471245.1 Laticauda colubrina | reverse complement strand
TCTGGGAGTTGCAGTTTACACATCTTAACGTTGCCAGGGTTTGAAAATACTAATTTAGATGCTCTCTATGGCTTTCAAACTGAGTGAAAAATTCCAATAAAGTTCTGCTTTCCTACCAAAAAAATACAATCAATATCACCTTTACCACCAATATATAATCTTGGGGCACTGAGTTTTCAATGCTGATATTATCCATAGACTATGTGCAGAAATTGTCTTATAACTTCTGTTGAGATATGGTATTTCTAAGGTGGCATTGTTCCATATTTTATATCATGTTATTATATAAACAGGATAACACACACACCCAAATCCTACTGGGCTGCTTCATTGTCAAATAGAGGTTCCTGGGAGGGATAAGTGAAGAATGTTGGAAGTGTACACAAAAAGTATATATTCCTGGCAGAGTCACCCAAGGTGTGAAGGTTATCCCAGTTATCCAAGTAAAGCAAGCACGATGGAAGCAGACAATCAATTTAGAGATAATAACAAAAGCATCCATTCGCACTGTGTGGGGGTAGGCAATGGTAACTCAGTCCTGTATTTTTACCAAGAAAATCACATGTTACAGAGCCAATCGCTTTCCCTCAACCCTAGGAAGGAGGCAATGGAATACCATTTTTGAAAAACTCTGCCAAGAAACTGCAGGGATTTGTCGAGATGGACTCTGAGGATTGAACACAATTGAATTGGGGGGGGGGAGGGGAGGTGAAACAGATATCAACATGGACGATATTTTAGAAGATATTCCTTTAGTACTAGAAGTACTAAATACTAGTACTAGAAGTACTAGTACTAGAACCCTTAGTACTAGAAGATGAAGTTAGATCAGCACTCCAATCATTATCAGGTTGGAGGATTACAAGGGTATCCATTGAAATATGGCAGGGGTGTCAAACTTGATTTCATTGAGGGATACATTAGGGTTGTGTTTGACCTCAGTTGGCCAGAGTGAGTGTGGCCAGCTCACCATCACTCATGGCACCTGTGGTGGCCAACTGCTAAGGCAGAACTTCCCTCAGATCCTCCCTCACTCTCATTATAATCTTCTTTCTCTCCTTCCTTTCCTTCCTTCCTTCCATCCTTTTCTTCTTTTTACTTCCCTCTTCATTCTCCTTCTTCTTTCCTCCTTTCCCTATTTTTCTCTCTTCCCATCTTTCCTTCTTTTTCTTTGTCTTTTCTCCTTCCGTTTCTCCTTTCATGTCCCTTCTTGCATGTTCAAATGCAAAAGGAGAAACCTTTCTCCCTTTGTTTTATTTTTAGTTTGTTTTGGGCTCCATTTTTGGCCATGACAGCCTCCTGCAGCCATCTGCCAGTGAAAATGGGCTCCATTTCTGCAGGAGGGCTGCAGGAGGCTGTCGCAGCTAAAAATGGGGGCCAGGAAGGTCACATGTGGCTGTCCTGAGCTCCATTTTCACTGACAGAGGTGCCAGTCTTTTGCTGTTTCCAGGGCAGCCCTGCAGGCCAGATCTAAGCACCCCATGGGCCGGATCCAGCCTGCTGGCCTTGAGTTTGACACTCCTGAAATATGGCAAGCAACAGAAGAATCAATTAAGATTCTAACTAAAGCCCCTGTCACACTGCACCAATGGATGCAAAGAGGATGTAAAATGGACAAAAAAGCTTGCCATCCGTTGGTAAACGCGATGTATCCGTTCTGTACTCACTGCCTCCATTTTGCTTCCTCTCTATCTGTCCAGCATCGGTTTATGGACGTTTCATCCGCTCAGAAAGTTTTGAGCTGCTCAAAACTTTTGCGCAGAAAAAGTATCCAATTCGTCCATTCTGCATCCGCTATGCATCCGCTAGGCACCCATTACGCATCTGTTACGCATCCGCTATATCCGCTAGGCATCTGTTCTGCATCCGCGCAACTCGCATCCGCTCGGATGCAGGGAGGAAGCGTCTCACTTTCAGAACAGCAGCCCAGCGGTGCAGACCTCTGCAGCCTTCATCTGACTCTTCGTTTTCCACAGCATCCAGTCATGTCCACCGTGGATCGTAACAAAGTCCTTTTGGCAGCCACCATCCTTCTGCAACAGTGCGAAGCCATCTACAGGCTTCGTGAACTCTACTACGGGAAGAAAAAGAGGTGGCCAAGAAGCATCTGGGTACGAAGATGGTTCACCAGAAGAGCAGAGGATGGACTGTACAACAAGCTGATGGTGGAGCTCAGGAACGAAGACACTCAGGCATTCCAGAATTTCATGAGGATGCCACCAGCCATGTTTGACGAAGTTGTGCAGCGGCTGACACCCAGGTTGACCAAGGCAAACACCAACTTCCGGCCCAGCCTGGAAGCTGGGCTCAAGGTGGCACTCACTCTGTGCCACCTGGCCTCAGGGACCACCTACAGGAGCATGCAGTATGGCTGGAGGGTGCCACACAACACCATCAGCATTGTGGTCAGAGAAGTGGTGCAGGCCATCATCGAAGAATACAAGGAGGAGCTCCTCCAGTGCCCCTCCACTGAAGAAGGATGGAAGAAAGTTGCAGAGCAGTGGTATCAGAGGTGGAACTTACCACACACCGTTGGAGCCATCAATGGCAAGCACGTGGCCTGCAAAGCTCCAGCCAACTCAGGGTCCTCTTATCACAACTACAAGGGCTTCTTCAGCATCATCCTCTTTGCCATGGTCGATGCTGACTACAAGTTCATGTACATCAATGCTTCAGGCAACGGCTCATCTTCAGATGCCCAGGTATACAACGCCAATCACCTCAAGGAGAGGCTGGAACGCAACCTCATCGTGGGCTTCCCAGATCCAGACCCCCTGCCCAATGACTCGCAAGATGTGCCCTACTTCATCATGGGGGATGACGCCTTCTCCCTCACAACCTACCTCATGAAGCCCTACACCTCCAGATGCCTCACCCGTGAAGAGAGGATCTTCAACTATAGGCTGTCCAGGGCAAGGCAGGTGGTGGAGAACGCCTTTGGCATCCTGGCCAACAGGTTCCAGGTACTTCTCACCACCATGCAGCATCGCCCAGAGACTGTGAGGAGGATCATGGAAGCTTGCTGCATCCTGCACAATCTCATGTGCACCCGCTACCCAGTCTTGCAGAACAGGCTCGTGGACCTCCAACAAGGCAATGGGGACATGAAGCCTGGGGAATGGAGGCAAGGGTGAAACCTGATAGACACTCAGGATGTGCAAGGCCCCAACAGAGCCTCACATGAAGGGAAGAAGCAGCACAAACTCCTGAAACACTGGTGCAACTCCCCAGCTGGAGCAGTGGAGTGGCAAGACAGGATGATAGATGATTAATGGATGCTTCCTTGAGGCTGTCTCATCACACGGATGAGATTGGGCCATGTATGTTGGGTGGGCCTACAATGAACAGGGCATTTAATAAAGAGTTGTGTTTATGTTCAAATGTGTGGATGATTGATTACATTGTTATTGATAATAAAGGGCCATAGGTGTGGCACCTGGGAGGGTGGACCATCCAGTCCCACTATGCTTGCACTGGAGGTTTATCTATCCCACAGCTATTACCCATCCCAAAGGTATCCCTGCCCATCCCACTGCTATCTCAACCCATCCCACTGCTATCTTAACCCATTCCACAAGCATGCAAAGGCTTAAACCATTTCTAAAAGTTTCCAGCAAGACTTTATTAAAAAAAAGAAATGAGGCAAGTGTGTGAATCAAAAATAGACTTTATTAACAACAAGCTATAAGACAAAAATGAGTCTCTGGCACTCCTCTTGGTCGCTCAGTCTCAGGGGTGAAGGGTGCAGGTTCTGTGGAGGTGGCTGGTGCTGGAGTGCTTGTCATCAGCTCCTCCAGAAGCAGAAGCAGCAGAAGCCCCAGCCCCAGAAGAGCGAGCCCGTGCTGCAGAAGCCCCAGCAGAACCAGAGTGAGGGCCAGGGGGCGAGATGGTAGCCCTGTCCCTCTTGCAAGGGCTGGCAGCAGATGGCTGAGGCTTGCTGTGCTTCCGCATGGTTGTGTGGTTGCTGGCTGTCAGGGAGGCTGTCAGGAACCAAGGCTGGCAGGAAGGCTGGCAGGCAGGCTTGCAGGCAGGCAGGCACCAAGGCTGGCAGGAAGGCTGGCAGGCAGGCAGCAAGGCTGGCAGGCAGACATGAACCAAGGCTGGCAGGAAGGCAGGCAGCAAGGCTGGCAGGGAGGCAGACAGCAAGGTTGGCAGGGAGGCTGGCAGCAAAGCTGGCAGGCAGGCAGACAGTAAGGCTGGCAGGGAGTCTGGCAGCAAGTTTTGCAGCAAGGCTGACAGCAAGGCTTGCAGGCAGGCATGCAAGCAGGGCAGGCAAGGCTGTCAATCCGTCCGGCAGCAGGTCTTTCCTCTGAATGGTGACCTGCTTCCGAGCTGCTTCCCTTATATCCGTGGGGCTTACTCAATGCATCCTCCCCGCATGCACAATTAACGCTAGGCATCCGTTCGGCTTCCGCTCTGCATCCGCTCTGCATCCGCTTCATCCGCTCGGCGTCCGCTGTGCATCCACTGTATCCGTTCCGCGTCCGCTTTGCTGAGGTCCCCCGGAAGCCTAGCGGATGTGCCATCTGCTCCCATCTGCTTCCATCTGCTGGGCTTCCGTTCCGCATCCCCTTTCCATCCGCCCTGCGTCCTCCCCGCGTCCGTTCCTTTCCGTGTTATCCACTCCGGTTATGCAAATTTTCACCCCTTCTGAGAGCAGATAACAACGGATGGAACATTTTTCTTGTCTGTTGTGTCCTTTTTACTGACGTTTTGCATCCGTTGGGCAGTGTGACAGGGCCTTAAGTTATGCTAGAAAATTTGAGAAAGTCACAGTGACCAACTGTTTGGAAGAGATCAATCTACATTCCAATATCAAAAAAGGAGATGCAACGGCATGTGCAAACTAACATACAATATCCTTAATTTCACACACTAGCAAAATAATGCTTAGGCTCACCCATCATAACTTAGAGCCCTACATGTTCAAGTTGGTTTTAGAAAAGTCCAAGACATTGCTGATGCCTGCTGGATAATTGAGAAAGCCAAAAGACTAAAGCATGCACTACACAATTATAGAAAAACCATTATCTGTGTCAATCACATCAAGATGTGGCTCTAATATTGGAAAAGGTGGAAAGCAAGAGGATGTTCAGCAGCCAAGTAGATGAACTCAGTTACAGTTGTAATGCCTGCAATGTTGGAAGACCTGAAAAATCAGGTATAGAGATGGATTGTCACGGAGAAAAATATATGTTGTTACTAGGAATAAAAAAAAATGGCACATAATCATTGATATAAATAAGAAAGAGGAAACCGGGAATTGCAATCAAGATATAGCTTGTTGATTACGGATACAGTAGATGTCACTGATGTTCATCAGATTTACCAAATCTTTGCCAAAGAGATTTTAAGAGCAAAAGAGATTCGTATATTCTGATAAGCTCTATAGCAGTCTGTTTGGATTTAGTTTAGCATTGCATATACATCTAGACAATCATGGGCTGTTGAATAAACTGTGGTTTAAAATGATGTGTTAAGTCAGCAGATCTGTGGCTTGGAGTATTTACCAAAGGAACGAAGTTCTCTCCAGCATAAACAAACTCTACCTAGTCAATCTAATCACTGTATTACACAGTGAGAAAGTTATGCATTTGAATTAGATTGACATTTAAACTGAGCAAGAATTGGTTCCAGTAGAGTTTAATGTAATTTTCATTCTTTGGCACAACTGTTGAGAGTAACATAGGGAAGGCTTTGCTTTGGAATCACACATAACTGAACCACTCAGCTCAGATTGGATGTGGCTCTCCAGGAAGCAAGAAGAGATTTCATTCTGACTCTGAAGAGCAAAAACAACTTTAACTCTTCTGTGTAAAGTCAAACAAGCTGTGTGGATAATAATGACAAATATTTTAAAAGCTTTTTTCTTATTATAATAGATTACTTCCTTCAATTACTCTCCCTCCTGAATAGCTCAATCAGCTTTTCCTAAACTATTGCCTTCCAGATGTGCTGGAGGATAACCCAATCACCTCCAACTCTGCATAGCTGCTGGGATTTGTAATCTAACATATCTGGAGGATAGGAGGCTATGAGCGGAATATGGGCAATGCTTCAGTGTATTGGGGCTTGAACAAAGCACCTGCTTCCACTCCTTAAACAAAAGGATTTCTCAGGATTGTACAGCAGCTGGGAAGAGCAGGCATACAATTGAGGAAAGAAACATGGCTCCTTGAAGGACTTAGAGGTCAATTGTATGTTTGCATTCCAGGAGATGCTGAAGCACCTTTTCCAGCTTCAAATTGTTTCATGGCCTTATTAATTCATTTCAATATTTATAGACTGCCCTTTATTAACAGAGATGGGGTTGTGTGCAATAAAACAGTAAAATGCAATCTCAAAACTCCATGAAAGGATATTAAATATGTTACAGAACAAAATCGGTATCTAAAGTACACTAATGTAATTTTCCCCTTCCCAATTTTTATGACTTTGCCCTTTCTCATCAAATTCTGGATTCCCATTCTAAGCAAACTTCATTATCTCTGTTCTGAATTAATGACATGTCTCCCTCTCTTGTTCTTTCATAATTCTTCCTACTTATTGATCTTTCCTATCATCTCCACTTTTGCCCTCTTGTTTTTGGGGAACACGATCATGCATGTTGCAGATATGTGAGTTTATTCAAAAGCAACTTTATTTTCAGTAATGTCTCCAGGATAAGACACAGTGTGTCTGCTCTGTTTCCAATCATTAAAGATATATATGTTTTTTGGTTGACATCCTTAAACCATATATCTACAAGAGCATATTTCCATTCCAATATCTACTGGGGTTAATCCCCAAAGCCTCAATATTTCCCTCTTAACCCACCAAGTTTAAAAATTAAAAGCATAAAGACAATTGTAGAAAATTATATTAAAGGATCTGTTGTAAAGCAGTTTAGACAACAATCATATGCCCATTTACTTGGGAGGAAGCTGCACTGAGCTCTACAAGACAAGCTGGGGCAGTACATTTAACATTATGCCTCACCTGCTGAATCTGATTTAATGACTTGGCTTTGAACTCTTCTTAGAAGCTCAGCTTTTGGCATTTTGCATTTATCACAGAACAACAGAACTTGACATTTAACAAAAGAAGCTTATAGAGATTTTGCCTTATCATTTCATGCAGAAATGAAAATGATTCATTCTAAAGGAGTTAATTTGCTCCTGGAATTTTCCTTCCCAAGTTGATTTTAGAAACTAGACAAGCTGTTTTTTTTTAGGTATATTATTTTATACATTCACTTATCCCTGAAATGTCTACATTCAGGGCATTTCTGGCTTTCTTCACTAAGAGCTGCTTGAATATTTAAGTGAAGTACATACTGACATATTCAACAAATTCTCCATTTATAATAAAATTCCCCTTTCAGTTCTTGTTCACATGAGTGATTTAGGCTTTCTCCCGAGAATGGTCATGAAAATGGCTACAATTCGTATTTAGATCTGAGCCATTCCCCACATACATCTGTATGAAAAATCTGGCCTAATTCCCTATAACCCTCATTAGGAAATAGAGTTATTTAAATAGCACATGGTCATTATTCCGATGAATGTATTATATGCATAATATGAAAAAAGGTATAATTACTAATAGAAGAGAATATTTGTTACTCATGGTTGAATTGTGGGGTCCTCTCTAAACTCAGCTGCTTACTCGCAGACATTCATGCACTGATGATGTTACCTCGTTTGGTAATGAAATGTCTGCAAGAAAACAACCAAGCTCAGAAAGCTGCAAGAACCTTATAAGGTATAATTATCCACAAAATGCTGATAAGCAATACACTATTTGGATTAAATAATATTTACTTTTAGGGCCAGGTAGGAATATAGGACCACACATTTGAGTTTCCATTTTCTCTTTTGCTTGTGTTATTATTTCAAAGAATGAATCATTGCATCTCCTAATCATGTATGATATGCCTATATAACCATTTTTATAAGTCACCAGACAACCCGTGACCAGAATAGAATAGAAGAGAAGAGAAGAGAAGAGAATTCTTTACTGGCCAGGTGTGGTTGGACACACAAGGAATTTGTCTTGCTGCAAATTTTCCTGGTATACATAAAAGAAAAGATACATTCATCAAGAATCATAAGGTACAACACTTAATGATAGTCATAGGGTACAATAAGCAATCAAATCATACTAGGGAACAGTCAATATAAATTTTAGGGATACAAGCGACAAAGTTATAGTCATACAGTCACAAGTGGGAGGGGATGGGTGATAAGGAGTGATGAGAAGATTAACAGTAATAGCAGTGCAGACTTTGTAAATAGTTGGACAGTGTCTAGTAGAACCTAGAAATTTGAAGGTCTCTACTGTTGACACTGTTGGGTCATTTCAGAAATATTTCTTTACCATAGTCCTCAGTGCCTTCAAAAATAAGAGTTCCTAATGCACTTCCTTCATTGGAAAAGGGAGGGAAAGAGATGTTTGATATATATATATATTCTTAGGTTTTTGCGGGTACTTACATGTATGGTATTCAGCTTTGTTAGGGTATTTTCCCACGTCATTACTGAACTGTTGAACTGTATAGTACAGTCAAACATCAGGAGTCGACACAGGAAATGTTTTACGACATTTTGTATTTGAATTGTACAAGTGCTTTGTAAAGCATTTATGTCATAAATTGCTTTATGAGCATTTTATGTCAAAATGTTTTATAACATTTGCCAAATTTCAGTTCCACTGGAATCAGGGGTCCCAGAATTTGGACTGTATTCTGTATGCTGATTTGAAGTGTCTTGGTTCCAAAAATGTTGCCCCATGTTATATTGTTTTGCCCAATTAAAGGTGAAATGAGAATTTTAGTAGTTTTAGTATATAAATTATCACTTGGTATTGCATTCTTCCCATCTGTACTGCATAATAGAGACTCCTTAAAGTTATATTTCATCTTCCAGTTTGAGATGATATTTTCCTAATTCTTCCAGTGCAGATTTTGCTGTGGACATAATCTAGGACACTTCATCGATTATAAGGTTGATGATTTCATTGGGGTGGGGAACTTGTTACTGACATACCCCCTTTTCTCTGGTAGCTGGACATTTCCCTCTAAGGCTATTTTACTATGACAATGGAAAAGATCAAATACAAATGCTCAATGGAATGGGTAACCTATTATCATGCTTGGTGGAGCTGCAAAAAAGTACAAGAGTTTTGGCTCAGGACAGGGAAGTGGTTGGAGGAAATGTTGGGTTTTAAATTAGATCATGTACCAGAATGCTTTCTATTGGGAATCATGTCAAAAAATACAATAAGGATGAGCTATATTTGATTATACATATTATCACTGCGGCAAGGATAGCATTTGCCCAGAACTAGAAAGAAACAGACATACCAAGTGAAGATGAAGTGCTAACTAAAATCTTGATAGGAGCCGAAATGGACAAGCTAACTTTAGAGATGAAAAATAAAGACGAGTCGGCATATTACACAATTTGGGATAGATTCTAACACTGATGGGAGCAGAAAGGAAGGTCTTAAGTTGGGAAAGGAGTTCCTGAGAGGGTAAATGAATGTATGAGATGAAAATAGGACTAATGGTGTTGGAAAATGTAATATATGAGCGAACAAATGTATATACGTATATATTTGAATAATTGTTTATAGGAAATATGCGATGCTAACCAAAAGTTATGTCAAACTTACTTCACTATATTCAATATTTTTTATTGTTTTGTTCAATAAAATATTTTTAAAAAAAAAAGAAAAAAAAAAGGAAAAGATCAAATACCTAGCCTCTATAGAGTATAATGCCTGACGAGTGTTTTCTGAAACACTTGGAAAGACTTGTTAGGTCTTGGGTAGACTCCTTATACACATAGATTTAGTGCTGTTTTAAAAGATATCTAGACCTGTTTTGTACACTTAGCTTAGTGCTCTTGAAAAGAGAGTACTAGTTCTGTGCTATACTGAAGGTTAATTTAAGTCAAGAAAAAGGTCTGGGTTCTGTAAACTGCACATTGCTACTCCTGTCACCAGGTTTTTGCACTGCTTCTACCAATAAGGTGGGTTCACAAAACCACAGCATACAAACTCAGTGTCCAAGGCTAAAACAATAGCGCCACTCACAAAGAAGCACCTCAACAATACCAGAGCTCACCCAATCTGTCCCAAAGAATGATGTCCCAAAGAAAGATTTTTTAAAAAAGATTTTCTTCATTGGTAGCATCTACCTCTAAGATTTTGGGATTTTAGGCAGTCTAACCATCAGGGATTGCTACCTGCTCTCATTTTGGATTTTCTGGAATGCTCGCGAACAGCATGCTTTTCACTACATTGGATACAAGGGAAGCTTAAAATTTAATTTGAATGAAGGAGGGCATGAATACTTTGCAGACTTTGACCATAGTCAAGGATGAAGCTTGCTATTGGGTGGTTGACTGCCCCCCCCCCCATTCAGCCTGTTCCCCTTTGCCATGACTGTTAGCCTGACTGACAGCACACAGGCTTGAAGGAGGACAAAATGCATCTGAACCTCTTGGCCAAGTCCACTTCTGCACCTGTGACCTGTCGGCTGGGCTATTCCTAAAATTCTTTGGAAAGAATGCCAATCCCCCATCCAAAGGTGACCATTTGAAAAGTCCCACATATAGAAGTAGAGAGCGGGATGAAGTTAGGGCTCCAGACATAAAGCTATGACTTGGGCAACTTGAAAGGTGGCTGTACCTTCAATTCCAAGCACCCACCCTCTCCAGTCCAGTACTGCTCTACCTCCCATGAAAAACAAGAATTGGTGGTTATTTTCTAGCTGGCAGGTGATGTTTGGTGGGAGGGGAACCCAAAGCCAGGGAATCTGCCAACTGCTTTTCTTAACTTGTTCTGCTTTAGAACAGTAAGGATCGCATTTGTCACCAGTCTCATTATTGTAGCTTGGCAGTCAAGGAAGTGCAATATATTCCAACTCAAGGACTGGAGGATAGCATGTTAACATGGACAGCTGGCTGTGCCCGTAAAAAGAACTGCCAGTTTACACTTGCTCAGCCACAAAACCAAATGGAATCTGCAAGAACAGTCCTATTGAGCTAAGATGGATGGCAACCACACAAAAAAGCAATTGCCCACAGGTTGCTTAACCCTTGTTGTTTTGCTTTATAAATAAATAAACTCTGGTTCTCATGGTTATTGGGAGAAAAATTACAGCCTTATGTTGATCAGTCTTCATGACACTTAATCCATGATGTTATTGCATACTTGAAAAGAGACAACTGAGGAAAACATACTTTTCTCCCACTGCACCATTCCATAGTCAAGATCACATCTCCATAACCTCAGTATCAAGGCCTTCTGTCTACCCACAGACTCCAGTTGTGTAATACACATATGGTGTACTACCAAAACTTAGATAACTTGAGGAAAAAAATAACAACAACCTTCTGTATTTTGGATCCTGCCACAGTCTTGAACTATTTACCACATGAGGGGAAAAGGTTTCAGTGAGGTTACCTATTTTATTTGTTACTGAGGGCCTGCCCCCATGATGTCAGAGAAATAAATACCTATAGTGAACTGGAAGACAAGCTGGATATTCTTCTGCTATTCTGATAGCCTTGTTGCCCAGTAGGAACTCTCTTGGGGCTCCTGAACTTTGTTACTTGGCTGATATTTAGTTCATATTTGGTGATGAGTTACTTCAATCCCATG
Source organism: Laticauda colubrina (assembly GCA_015471245.1). Taxonomy (NCBI): domain Eukaryota; kingdom Metazoa; phylum Chordata; class Lepidosauria; order Squamata; family Elapidae; genus Laticauda; species Laticauda colubrina. The sequence continues at coordinate 79,260,591 of BLBF01000003.1, read as the reverse complement.
TCCTGAGGGATAAGGAACAGTTATGGAGTTCAGGACCTTTATGGTAGCCATGATTTTGTATAGATAATATCTGATTCATCACATATAGGTAGATACATTTTGAACCTTATCTTCTGCTAATCCATTGCATGGTCAGATAACTTCCTCAACCAACTGAGATTGACTGCCACCTGAAAATTTGGTAGAGTTGAAAGACCTGTTTGGAGGATTCTTTTCCCTCCACTTGGGGCAGATCAAATTCAAAAGAAAAAGTTGAAGTTCTATTTTCTTACTTCAAATTCTTACTCCTAGAGTGATACATGTGTTCTGGAAATATTGTAAACTGAATGACTAATCTGTGAACCAGCGCTTTTACTATAATACATAATCATTCCTTCAATTAAAAAATGCAAATAAAGAGGATTTTTTTTGTTTTTCTTTTAAAAAAGATGAAATTTAAGCACATACTGCTGCCTAAAGGAAATACAAGGAATGACGCAGAGTTATGGAGAAAGAAATAAGGTCATCTGGAAAACTAAACATGAGAGGGTTGATACATCTATATGTCTTTTCAGAAATCAAACATGATGCATTTCATTATGGTAATTACACTGTGTTCAATTATTCTACCTGTGTGTTCAATTGATATTTTAATTATGATAAGCCTCGAAATGTATGGAGGCAATCTTAAATTTGCATACATTTTCCCTCAAACACTGACTGATAACATTTCCAGAGTGTATAATACTTTATCACGTGTTCTTGAATGGTAGTGTTCTGGTAAATCAATGCTTTTATGTAAAACAGATTTTTCACTAAAAACTGAAGTACCCTTCGTGGGACAGAATATGAGAAAAGCTTTCTGGAACAGATCAGAAGTCCTTCCCACCCACACCCAATAGTGGCTAACTAAATTTTATGGGATTTTCACATTCCCTCCCCTCAGTAACTAATATTCAACATAAGCTTTAAATTTTGTGTAAGAAATTATGTATAGGGATGGGGGGAGGAGAGAGAGAAAAGATAAAAACATCAACTGCTTTGGGAATAGACAATGATAAATCTTAACTTTGTGTCTATGTATTTTATAAACATCTGTTTAAAAGTAAGGTAAACTACACCATTATCCCTAGCTCCCAATTTCAGGAAGCAACAGTCTCTAATTGTAGGTGATCAGGCTGAGCCTGAGACAGGGGTCAAATATGTCATCAGTCTCAAGTCCCTTTGTGCCCACAGGAAATCTATATCAAGCCCACCTTAAATTCTACTGACTCTTATCTACTGCCACTTTGCTTGGACCATTAGTAGTTCAGATTCTTGTAGAGAGCATACGCTTGCAATATACCTTTATATTCATTTGAACTACCTGGAACTTTTGATTTCCCCAGTGCTTGACACTAAAATGAAAACTTTAGGCTAGTACTTCAGATAATGTAGTACAACTACCTTTATCCAGAGATTTATCTAATACCCTTTCAAAGCCATCCAAATGAACAACAGCACTGCATCTTATTAAATTCTGCAGTTTGACAATGTGTTTGTGAAGAGATAATTTTTTCTCTCTATTCTAGACTCTCCCATTGTGCATTATTGGGTATTTCAGGACAGTAATCTTTGAGAAGAACAGACTGCAAACAAGAAGTGAAACTTTATCTCTTTATATTGCTGGCAATGTGTGTTTTTTTTCAACTTGTGATTTTTTTTCAAAGAAAATTAAAGATTATATCCATTTGTTCCCCAACCTATTATCATGACGTATCTATTTCTAAATTGTATTTTACCATGGATTGTATTCCTTTTGATAGATATATATGTTCTTAGGGCTAGTCTCTATAGAATTCTCTCTCTCTTTCTGTTACAGATAGGCTTGAATTGCCCAAGTTGGCTCAAATTATTTTTATTATTAAATTTCACTGTTATTAGGGCTTAGTTAGGCCCATCTTAGTCCAGCTGAAGAATGTGAAGAAACAAAAAAAATGCCCCCCCCCTCCCGTAGCTTTAGTCACAGTCAGTCTTCAGCCTGCAAGGTTTCACTGACACGGTTGTTAGTTGGTTTTTCAGCCAGGTTGCCTCAGCTGCTCTCCATTTCTGGCTGGAAGGGGAAAGCTTGTTATGCTGTTGGCAGTGCTGCAGAAGCTGGTGTGGCTGTAGGGCTCTGTCTCTGCCCAAAGTGCAGCTGCTCTTCTGAACTAGTTTCCCCTTCTTCCAGGCCTTTGGTTGTCTGCTCCCCACAGACTCTGACCTCATACGTTCATCAAGCCAGCTTTATCTGGGACATCCTTTGCTTTGATCTTCTCTTAGCTATGATGCTCTCTTTCCTGCACTCTAGTGCAAAACTATGTAACTACTCCTCCTCCTCCTGACATACCCATATCTCAGTCTGCCAGTCTCCTGCTTCTGTAGCTTTTTGAGGATAGGTGTGGTACAGCTAATTCAGGTCTGGCCTGAAATGGAGGGAAAGCAGGACAGATTTATGCAAACTGTTGCCAGCATCTCTTCCTCTGGTTTTATTTTTATTACAATTGTTTATTCCCTGAATAATATTTTTTAACCCTTTATCATGCCTCAAATACTGTAACCTTTCCTCATGGGAAAATTCTTCCAATCTCATGATGATTTTGGTTGCCCTTTTCTCTGGACTTTTCTTATGCGGCTTTTGAATTATGTATAGAGTTCTATACACAATAGCAATTTTGGCAGTGTGATGGTGAATGGCTGGGTCACATTAGTTTAACAACAAGAATTATGATCACTTATATATGCCTGGGATCCGAATGATTCCCAGTGCAATTCTGCTTTGTATTTGTATGGAGCGTTTCTTCCCATGGACTGTAATTAAAGTAATACTTTTTAAAATATGTCAGTGCATTTGTATTCTAAAAGTTTTTCCCTTTTATTTTCATTGAATTTGCAGTAAATTATCTCCAAATGTTTTGTCGTGGTTCACAAACCCTGAGTACTTCAGCCTGCAAAGCACATATTATGCTTTGTGGTAGAAATTAACTCTAAGAAAATAACACATAGCATCTACCAGGAGCATTTCTTGTTAAAATTTCACACATGCACATACTTCTGGTTTTGCAATGACTTCCCAAGAAAAAGTACTGTTTCATTTGATGATGTATAATCTGAAATAATAATAAAATATAGGCAGGTACAATCTGAGATAAGAAAGTTATGTGATTATATAAAGCAGTAATTGGTGGTTATTGGTTTTTTTTTTAGGACAGATGTTTAATTTGGGATTGCATAACTCTCCCTAAAGGAAACATTTCAAAACATTAGTTGAAGAAAAGGCATCTGAATGAAATAGATTTGTAATTAAAATTTGGGGAAGTTTAGAACAAATATGGAGATTTGGGTTTTCAAAGCAATGTATTAGCATAACTATTCCCTTTGTACTTACAAATAGTATAAAAGATGAGCAAAACCATCCTGCCACAACCCAAAACTTCAAGGAAAAGAAGCACACTACTTTTATAGCACCCTTCAGCACAATTAGTGCTGAAAGGTGCCTTTCCATATAATCAATTAAAACAAAAACCCATAAGAATAATCCTTCTTCTGCACACCAAAAGTATTTGAGAAACAAATTGGCAGATTATTTCAACAACTAGGCACAGCATAGCCCTCAAACAAGGGGGGGGAAAGGGGGGGGAAAGCTAAATTAAATGCAATAGGCAGTTCCAGATATAAAATGATATTAAAGGTTTTAAGCATCCAATTGAAACTTAACCACACAGAATCTTATTGCTCACCTTTATGCTGATAAAAACTTCCTGGTTATAACCTTCATGGCACAAGAAGAGGTGGTATTCAGCCAGTTCTGACAGGTTCTGGAGAATTGGTAGCAAAAATTTTGAGTACTTTGGAGAATTGGTAAATCCCACCTCTGACTGGCCCCGCCCCCATCTATTCACTGCCTCCTGAGTCCCAGCTGATCGGCTGGTCTTCTTTGGTTGTCCTGCACAGGAGAATGGAGCTGGAAAGAAGGTTAGTGGGGTGGGGATGGAATGGGAATTTTACAGTATCCTTCCCCTGCCACGCCCTCAAAGCAATGCTCACCAAGCCATGCTACACCCACCAAGCCATGCCACACCCACCAAGCCATGCCACACCCACCAAGCCATGCCACACCCACCAAGCCACGCCCACAGAACTGGTATTAAAAATATTAAATCCCACCACTGGGCACGGGGTCAGTTTATTTGTGAGACCACTTCTCCTTGAGGGATCCACCATCCCACTAGGTTATAGTGAGCACACTCCGGGTCCTCTGCCTTAAATGTTTTCACCTAATGGGACTTAGCTGTTTTTGGCAAATCATATTCATTTTGTGATCTTGCAAACATTTTAAAAGCATCACTAGGGTAGCTGTTCTGTTCTTATTCTACAATTATCTGCCATTATTAAATACAGTATACCAATTTTGAGGTGATTCAAATGTTCACTATATTTATTCTTTCTCAGAAGCTTATGGGAACTTTCAACCATCTATTAATTTTACTATCAATATACATTATCCAAGTGTGTCATATGTGTGTGGTGGTTTTTTTTAAACAACACTGGCATCATTATTTATTGTAGCATTTACTTTCTCTATTAAAATTGCTCAGCAATTAAATGGCCTTTCTAATTGTTTTTTTTCTGTAGGGCATTCTTTTTCCTCATGACTGTTTGCCAGGGTCTGTGAGTAAACAGAAACATTTTCCTTTAAAACAAGCCAGTTTCTCTTTCTTCAGCCATTATTTCAGAGTACAATCATGCCAAAAGTTGGCACTAAAATAATCCCATGCAAGAAAAGCAAACAACAGAATAAGATGGACAGAAGAATGCCTGAGAGATAAACATGGATGAAACTGGAATTAGCTCTCCAAAACCTCCCACGAAAGTTGAATGAAATACATCAACAATTTAAAAACAGGATTTGTGTTAAGTTTCAGAAATCCATGGTTCTAAACTTGTGAATGTTAAACTACTTTGCCAGAAAAACTCTAATCCACTTCCATTTTTCCTTTTACCAAGAGACACTGAGAAACTAGCTGCATGTCATATTTGCATTTGAGTTTTGAAAATATTAAATAGATGGCTATTTTTAATCAGGACCACTGCATGCAGGAAGCACTATGGTCCTGAAAAGGACTTGTCCTGGACACAGCAATTCACAATTGAAAAATACCTCCCTCCAAACACCACTACAGCAACAGAAGCTCTGTTTTCCATCAAAAACTACAGCACAATGAATTGGATTGGGTTTTTTTAAAATCAAAAGCATAGAAGAATTAAACTTACCCTTTCTTTACATTCTGATCATACCATTGTATTTTAAATGCTATTTCATTTTTACAAAGGGAAAAGCACTGTGGGCAATGTTTATAACATTCTGAGTAATTAAAGCCCTGGGTATTTTAATTACATACACTTATTGTTTTTAGCCACAAGTTCTGTAGCAGTCCTGCCAGCGGCATTTGCAGAAAGAATAATATAAAAGATTATGATGCAAACCACAATTCCATGATTGAATCCCCACCATTTTTATATCAGCCTTCTATTTTTTACATGGGGACATCCATTATTTTCCTCATCTTTCCAAAAACCACGAAGATCAGCAATCATCTGTACACTTCAAGTAATCAGTTCTACTTTCCTCTTCTTGAAATATAATGAGAGGCAGTTATCCTCAGGACAGCAATATGAGAAAAATAGGGCCAATTCTCCAACTGTTGCAGTTGTATTTAGAAAAAAAGGGAAAGCAAACTAAACGGAAAGATGGTATTATGTAGAGAAGGTTTGAGGGGGAGGGGTGGCTAATAAAAGCTCAGTAGTTTCTCTAACTTAGAAAGTGCATTAACTGCTGTTTTTGGTATGATGGGAGGCAAAATTTACTATTTATGAGTTCCAATCACAATTAATAAGTGCGAATTGACATGCTGGAAACCAACACTAACACGAGTGTTTTGATGAAAATTATCACAGCTAGTTCCCACATGGAGTGAAACAAATACTTTTTATTGAATTGCAATACTATTCAGGTGATGTGCAATAAATGGAATTTTGCAACTGAAAAAGGATCTTTTTCTTTGATGTATGATTATATTGCAGTATGATGTAACCTTTTGCTTGTTAAAGCAATGTGTTTGTGTTGTATCTCTTTGTAATCTTTGTGTTTCTCCTTAGAAAGAGAAGATTACTCTGAATTCTGCTAGGCACAAAAGGCTATATTAATCTATGTATGTGAATCTATACAAGGAATGCTGCCAAAATTTGAAACAAAAAAAAGTTCTTTAGTGTTTTAACTGTGAAGGTGGTGACTATGTCCATGGGATGTGAATAATCTTGTTGCACTAAGCCACAGGCAGACAAGAATGTTTCTGATAGAGGAATTGGGGTTCTTGTTATCCAGGTGGCTTGCTTCTTCCACTCTTGCCAAATTTCCAGTTGCCAACTGACTTGAGAGCTTCTAGGAAAGCTGCTCCATTATAGCAAAAGGTATTAATAATGAAGATAAATGCATTGTTAAATGGGGGTTCTAAAACAGCTAGAATTCAACAATCTTATATTGAGGGCCTGGAGTGTGCTCACTCTATAACCTGGTGGGATGGTACATACCCTCAAGGAGAAGTGGTCCCACAAATAATTTTCATAGTCCTGCATGATCCTGTACCATGTAGGACTATAAAAGTAATAACCAGGAACTCTTTATCAGCATAAAGGTGAGTATATTATATTTTGCGTGGTTAAGTTTCAATTGGTTATTTAAAACCTTTAATAGCAGTTCATAGCTGTAACTACCTATTGCATCTAATTCATCACATTTTAATTACATTTCCATTTTAATTTCATTTAATTGTTCTGTTCTGCCAGAAACACTAGTGTTGAAAGACAACCCAATGACTAATTCTCTGCTCTGTGAACCTATTTCTCTCGATCTCATCTTGAAAGCTATTGTTTCCCTCACAACCTCCATTCTCTCCTAGGCCAACTGGAACTAGCACAGATCAAGTTTTGTAACAAAGCACCCCCAGCAGGTAGATTTTATTGTTTCAGTTTTCCATGAGCACAATAGTCTCCGCACAAGGTAACAATGGCTGGAAGAACATAAAATGTTAACTGAAAGGCTACAATTGCCATAGACTGAGAGGATCAAAGAAGTAGAATAAGATATTTCAAAGTCCCAAGTCATTTCAGTTGGAGCTCTTGCATAGCAACTGCCATTTCTTGACATGAGATTTCCCTCCATTGTCAGCTGTGTGAATTTCAAATGTTGTCCTACTTTCTTCTCCCAGAAAGTCTAAGGAGTATTAATCCCTAGGAGTTGCGGAAGCCAAGAGATTGTGGAAAGTTGAGATGTTCCTTTAATGTGAGCATTTCTGGAAGCAGGAATATGACCTGACCAAGAGATAATGAAGCAGGTGTTATTATTCTATCTGAAAAGAGATAGGAAAAGCCTAGCACCTTGCTAGCCATATCCTACGAAGAGGAGAAGTCAGAAGCATTTGCTCTATGCATGTGAACCTGGAAAAAGGAAGTCTTAAATTAGCAATCTCTTAGACAAAGATTAGAATGATACACAAAGAGTTGTCACAGAAAATCCTTCCTGTGGTCTTAAGGTACTGTTGGTGGCACATCCAATAAGGTTTAAGAATTGGACCTCCAATAAGGTTTATTTTGGAGATATGAAGAATTTGAGTAAGAAATGCTGCCAGAAGAATGCTGGCCTTTTATCAGCATCATATTATTTTTATTGATATTACATTTGTACAGAAATATTTTTGCAGTAACTAATTCTTGCACTGTTGCTGTGTGCCAAAGCTATCAACTACCAAACCTGCAAAAATCAAGATTATTTCTAAAAAGCAGCAATTAGAATTTTCTCTATCTCTTTGTTTCCATCTAGTAGTTATCTACATTTTTGCATCCTAGGCTGATAATCCTACCTTGTTTCTCATATCATGATAGAAAATGTGGCACCTTGTTACCAAAATGAAGTTAACAAAAGTGTTAAATATTTATCTCTACTAAACCATTTATTGGAACTTTTAAGGAAAAAAAATAACAAGTTATAGCAATTATGAGAAATTAATAGAAACGGAAATATTTGATTTTCTCAGACTAACATTTAAGAATTGTTGCTTTAAATTCCTAATATCTAACTGCAGAATCTTTTCACATTTCTATTCTCAACTATTAAAGAGATGGTTAAACTCAAGATAAATTGAACTTGCTGACAGCAGATGGCAGTGTGATAACATTCTTCCTTTTAAAAAAATTAGTATGTAGTTCATGTCAATATTCACAGAGGATTCAGAGCATGTGGCTGAAAGTGAACATTCAAAATATTCACCAACGACCTTTAATCAGTCATCATTACACACAATGATTTCTTATTCTAGAAGTGAATCATAAATTAAGGTTATAGATTCAGAAAAAGGGTAACAAACTAACACCTAATCCTTTCTCTTTTCCTGGTTTTGAGAAGGAGGGTTGGAGATTAGTGGCCGGTGCTAGTTCAACACATATTTTTAAGGATATCTTGAATTCTTAATTATCTGTATGCAGAAAAAGTATAATCGAATTTTAAATACAATTTTAAATTATCTCTATATATCTATATCTATATATTCGTTTTTTTAGGCTTTCGCAGGTACTTACATGTGTGCTGTTCAGCTTCCTTCGGGTATTATCTCACATCATTGTAGTTCTGTTAAAGTTGTAGCAACGTTTCAGCAGAATCTCATCTGCCATAAAAGAAGCCTGATGATGGCAGATGAGATTCTGCTGAAACGTTGCTACAACTTTAACAGAACTACAATGACGTGGGATAATACCCGAAGGAACCTAAACAGCACACATCTATATATTCATATATCTATCTATCTATCTATCTATCTATCTATCTATCTATCTATCTATCTG
>BLBF01000003.1:79133171-79251296 GCA_015471245.1 Laticauda colubrina | reverse complement strand
TTTTAGGCTTTCGCAGGTACTTACATGTGTGCTGTTCAGCTTCCTTCGGGTATTATCTCACATCATTGTAGTTCTGTTAAAGTTGTAGCAACGTTTCAGCAGAATCTCATCTGCCATAAAAGAAGCCTGATGATGGCAGATGAGATTCTGCTGAAACGTTGCTACAACTTTAACAGAACTACAATGACGTGGGATAATACCCGAAGGAACCTAAACAGCACACATCTATATATTCATATATCTATCTATCTATCTATCTATCTATCTATCTATCTATCTATCTATCTATCTATCTATTTATCTTTCAGGATGTATACATATGTTAATTACTTAACAGGTTGAGTCTACATGTGATGCATCTGGCTCGCAGGCCACCAGTTTGACACCCCGGTCCTACACTTATTTTTGCAATTTCCACACATTTAGTTAGACATGGAATGAAGAATGGGTGCAATGTTGATATCACCTCCAGTTATTACCCAGCCAGTACTCATGCCCTATTGTGCTATTCATGTTCCAGACTTTTGGTGTTCATATGTGGCCTGTGCCAGGCCTCCCAAGCCGTCATTCAACTCATTCATGGCCTGCACCAGCCTTTCTGAGGCCTCCCCCGGACTCCCAACAACACTCCCTCATGCCCCTCGATAACAGCACTCCACATCTGTATTCCTTACCTCGGATTCATTTTAAGCCCATGTCACACTGCACCAACTGATGGAAAGAGGATGTAAAACGGAGAGAAACACTTGCCATCCGTTGGTTAACGTGATTCATCCGTTTTGTACTCACTGCCTCAGTTTTTCATCCTCTCTATCCGTCCAGCATCCGTCGACTGAGGTTCCATCCGCTCAAAAAGTTTTGAGCTGCTCAAAACTTTTTGAGCGGAAAATGTATCCAACGCGTCCGTTCTGCATCCGCAACGCATACGGGGAACATCCGTTCTACATCCGTTGTCATCCGTTACGCGTCCACTATATCTGCTAGGCATCCGCTGCGCATCCGCGCAACTCAAATCCGCTCCAGCGGAAAGTGGACACAGGGAGGAAGCGAAACGGACATGGAACAGACGCGCAGCGTTCGTAGCACGGACGGAGAAAGGATGAAAGCGGATGCAGCTCGCATACAAAGCATTTAAGATATTAAAGATATTAAGGATATCTAGAGGATGCAAAAGGACACATAGTGAAAAACCTATATTTCCGATAAAAAGGGGGAGCAATTCACCTGGATCTCACTTTCAGTCCAGCAGCCCTGCTGTGCAGACCTCTGCAGCCTTCATCTGGCTCTTGCTTTTCCACGGCTTCCATTGATGTCCACCATGGATCGTAACACACTCCTTTTGGTAGCCACCATCGTTCTGCAACAGTGCGAAGCCATCTACAGGCTCTTTCAACTGTTCTACGGGAAGAAAAGGAGGCGTCCAAGAAGTGTCTGGGTCCAAAGATGGATCGGGAGAAGAGCAGAGTATGGACTGTACAACAAGCTAATGGTGGAGCTGAGGAACGAAGACACTCATGCATTCCAGAACTTCTTGAGGATGCCTCCAGCCATGTTTGATGAAGTTGTGGAGTGGCTGACACCCAGGTTGACCAAGAAGAGCACCAACTTCCGGCCCAGCCTGGACCCTGGGCTCAAGGTGGCACTCACTCTGCGCCACCTGGCCTCAGAGACCACGTACAGGAGCATGCAGTACGGCTGGAGGGTGCCAAACAACACCATCAGCATTGTGGTCAGAGAAGTGGTGCAGGCCATCATCGAAGAATACCTGGAGGAGCTCCTCCAGTGCCCCTCCACTGAAGAACGCTGGAAGAAAGTTGCAGAGCAGTGGTATCAGAGGTGGAACTTCCCCCACACCGTTGGAGCCATAGATGGCAAGCACGTGGCCTGCAAAGCTCCAGCCAAGTCGGGGTCCATTTATTTCAACTACAAGGGCTTCTTCAGCATCATCCTCTTCGCCATGGTTGATGCTGACTACAAGTTCATGTACATCGATGCTTCAGGGAACGGGTCAGCTTCAGATGCCCAGGTATACAACGCCAGTGACCTCAAGGAGGGGCTGGAATGCAACCTCATCATGGGCTTCCCAGATCCAGACCCCCTGCCCAACGACATGCAAGATGTGCCCTACTTCATCATGGGGGATGATGCCTTCTCACTCAGAACCTACCTCATGAGGCCCTACACTTCCAGACTCCTCACCCGTGAAGAGAGGATCTTCAACTACAGGCTGTCCAGGGCAAGACGGGTGGTGGAGAACGCCTTTGGCATCCCGGCCAACAGGTTCCAGGTACTTCTCACCACCATGCAGCATCACCCACAGACCGTGAGGAGGATCATGGAAGCTTGCTGCATCCTGCACAATCTCATGCACACCCGCTACCCAGTGTTGCAGAACAGGCTCATGGACCTACAACAAGGGAATGGGGACATGGAACCTGGGGAATGGAGGCAAGGGTGAAACCTGATAGACACTGAGGATGTGCAAGGCCCCAACAGAGCCTCACGTGAAGGGAAGAAGCAGCGCAACCACCTGAGACACTGGTGCAACTCCCCAGCTGGAGCAGTGGAGTGGCAAGACAGGATGAGAGATGATTAATGGATGCTTCCTACAGCTTGTCTCATCATACTGATGAGATTGGGCCATGTATGTTGGGTGGGCCTACAATGAACAGGGCATTTAATAAAGAGTTCTGTTTATGTTCAAATGTGTGGATCAATGCTTACATTGTTATTGATAATAAAGGGCCATAGGTGTGGCACCTGGGAGGGTGGACCATAGGGTCCCACTAGGCTTGCACTGGAGGTTTAGCTATCCCACAGCTATTACCCATCCAAAAGGTATCCCTGCCCATCCCACTGCTATCTTAACCCATTCCACAAGCATGCAAAGGCTTAAACCATTTCTAAAATTTTCCACCAAGACTTTATTTAATAAAATAAATGAAGCAAGTGTTTGAAGCAAAGATAATCTTTATTAATAACAAGCTGTAAAAGAAAAATGACCCAAGTCAAGTGTCCAAAGCAAAAATAAAGTCAACAGGTACCCACCCAGTCTCTGGCACTCTTCTTGGTCACTCGGAGGTGTGCCCAGTCTCAGGGGTGAAGGGTCCAGGTGCTGTGGAGGTGGCTGCTGCTGGAGTGCTGGTCTGAAGCGCCACTGGGGTGCCTGGCCCCGAGAGGACAACAGGGGACGGTGTGTTGAGGAAGGTCTCAGACAGCTGGCTCAGCCCCGTGATGTTGAGAGCCCCTTCCTCCATGACGTGGGGTGTCAGCCCCAATACCGATGACAGATGTACTGAGGCCGGGCTTGGTTGTGGGGTGGAGGAAGGAGCATTGTAGTGGGGCTGTCTGATCTGCAGCTATGTGAGGACTGGCATCGGTGGCATCTGTGGCATGGGTGGCATCAGTGGCGTGGGTGGCATCGGTGAAATCAGTGGCACCAGTGGCGTCCAATGTACATGTGCCTAGACTAGGAAGGGCTGCTGCCTGTGCTGCTGGACCTCCTGGTAGCCGTAACCTTGGTAGGAGAGGGCCTGTGGAAAGCCTTGGAAGGGCAGTGACATCACCTGGGTGGAGGAGCAGACCTGGACTGGGTGGGAGCAGGTTCATCTTGGTCTGGAGGATTGTGAAGAAGATCGGTGATCCTGTCCTTCACCACCTGGTACTGGGGTTCCGCCATGTTCATGAGGATCTGGTTGACAAAGGTGAGGAAGGGCTTTCGGTTGGAGGATGGGGCGTCGGTGTGTACCAGCTGAGAGAGGAGACCTACGCTGCTCCTGATGGTGTCTCTTATCTCCAGCAGGGCAGTGTGGCTCTGTCCCTCCGGTTTGCCTCTCTGCCTTTCTGTGGAGGTGGAGCTGGGGGTGGATGCGGGTTGGGCTGTGGTGGAAATGCCGTCTCCTTTCTCTCACTGCATCAAGGGGTCCTCCACGCGCTCCGCCACGGGTAGTACAGCTGTCGGGGGGGTCTCCGTCGTGGCACACTCCACAGATACCTGCCTGGAGACAGGAGCTGACTCTCTGCCAGAAGAGGACTGGCTCTCAGCAGGCTGTCTGAGAGAGAGGGTTGTGAGAGGGGCTGCTCCTCAGTGGCGGATCTCACCCTCCAAGAAGCCAACACGTAGGTCTCTCTGTCCGTCAGCTTGACCGTGGCCTGGCCAGATTTCTTGAGGTGCAGCTTCCCGTACCAGGTGTGCATGTGCTTCCACCAGCCGAGAAGCACCTCCGAAGTGTAGCCCAGGCTCTCCGCCTTCTCTTTCCAAGCAGCCTGCTTCCTTTTGGTGTCGCGATAGAGCCTGTGTCCCTTCCGCCATAGATACTCGTTCTCCCTCAGCCACTCCAGCACCTCATCCTCATGTTCCCCTTCGATGTTGTATTGCCTCCTCTCCCATTCTCGTGTCTGCCTCTTCCTCCCCTTGGCAGGGCCATATGGGCCCTCATCAGAGGGGCTTCGAGGTTGTAGGGGCTGCTCCTCCACACCACCACCACCAGCAGCAGCAACAACAGTAGCAGCAAAAGCAGGACCAGCAGGACCACCACCAGCAGCAGCACCAGCAGGACCAGGAGCACCAGCAGCAACAGGAGCAGGAACAGCAGGACCAGCAGGACCAGCAGGACCAGCAGGACCAGCAGGACCAGCAGGACCAGGAGCAGCGCCAGCAGAGTAAGCACCAGCAGAAGCACCAGCACCAGGAGCAGCACCAGCAGAGTAAGCATCAGCAGAAGCCCCAGCACCAGGAGCAGCGCCAGCAGAGTAAGCACCAGCAGAAGCACCAGCACCAGGAGCAGCGCCAGCAGAAGCCCCAGCACCAGGAGCAATGCCAGCAGAGTAAGCACCAGCAGAAGCACCACAGCCAGAAGCAGCATCAGCAGAGTAAGCACCAGCAGAAGCACCACCTTCAGAAGCAGCATCAGAAGTCCCAGCCCCAGAAGAGCGAGCCCGGGATGCAGAAGCCCCAGCAGAAGCAGAGTGAGGGCCAGGGGGTGGGAGCGTGGCCCTGTCCCTCTTGCCAGGGCTGGCAGCAGATGGCAGAGGCTTCCGTTTCTTCCCCATGGTTGTTGGGTTGCTGGCTGGCTGGCTGGCTGGCTGGCAAACTGTGTCTGGAAGCAGGTCTTTCCTCTGAATGGTGACCTGCTTGGGAGCTGCTTCCCTTTATATCCGTGGGGCTGACGCAATGCATCCTCCCCGCATGTGCAGTGAATGCTAGGCATCCGCTAGGCATCTTCTAGGCTTCTGCTAGGCACCCGTTAGGCTTCCGCTCTGCATCCGCTTCATCCGCTCGGCATCCGCTGTGCATCCGCTTCATCCGCTCAGCGTCCGCTCTGCATCCGCTCTTTCCATTCCGCGTCTGCTTTGCTGCGCTCCCCCGGAAGCCTTACGGATGTGCCATCCACTCTCATCCGCTTTCATCCGCTAGGCTTCCGTGGAGCATCCGCTTTCCATTCGCCCTACGTCCTCACCCCATCCATTCCTTTCTGTGTTGTCCGCTCTGGTTATGCAATTTTTTCCCCTTTTGAGAGCGGATAACAATGGATGGAACATTTTTCTCGTCCGCTGTGTCCTTTTTACAAACTTTTTGCATTCGTCGGCCAGTGTGACAGGGCCTTTACTTCCTGATTAGTGACCCACAGATCTTGTGATTATGATGGCAACCAGGGTTGCCATTGTTAAATGATAGGGTTACATGACATCACACTTTACAGCTATTGACTTAGTCCCAATTGCTATCTATATCATCCCACAGGAGGTATATAAATCAGAATGGCTGCTGTTTATCATAACATAATATGCCATGTAGTGTTTCACCTTTGATGACAGATAGGTGAAAATTGAGTTCAATAATAGAACTTGTATCCATGGCTTTAAAACAGCTATTTCCAGTCCTATATCTCACAGCAAGTGCAGAGAGTAACCTGATAAATTTACTTCAAAAAATGAAGATGGGTATTATGTTTGCATTTCTACCTGTACTGTAGAATCTTCTTAGAATCAAATTTAAAGATGGTACAGTCTATTACAGAAGGTCTTTTTACTTCTAGGTCAATAAGTCTACAGACTGAGTCACTTACAAAATACAATTGAAGAACAATAAAGGAATGCTACTACTCATGGTTTAAAAAAAAACAACACGCTATGTGTGCCATGAGGCTTGATCCAGATGATAGATTCATAAACAAGATTATGTATGATATTCTGCCTGGAGTTAGATATCACAAAAGATTTAGGGCATGGTAATTAGAAATCTCTGGGAACAGTGGAAACAGTTTAAAAGTAATAGTAATAAAGTATTAGGAGGTGGCTGCAATTAAAAAAAAAACTACTATATTTTAACCACTTGCTTTTATCCAAAATAAAATACCTAAGGCTAGGTCACACTGGCCGACGGATGCAAAACTTATATAAAAAGGTCACAGCGGACGAGCAAATTTTCCATCTGTTGTTATCTGCTCTCAAAAGTGCCCCAAAGTTGCATAAACAGAGCAGACAACAAAGGAAAGGAACGGATGTGGGGAGGATGTAGCGCGGATATAAAGCAGATGTTCATAGGAAGCCTAGCGGATGAAAGCGGATGGAAACGGATGGCACATCCGCAGGGCTTCCGGGGGAGAACAGCGAAGCGGACACGTAGTGGAAGGAGCAGATGCGTAGCAGATGACGCGGATGCATCACGGACGTCCATAGGATGCCTAGCGGATGCCTAGCGGATGCAAAGCATTCACTGCACATGCGGGGAGGATGAATTGCATAAGCTCCATGGATATAAAAGGATGCAGCTCGCAAGCAGGTCACCATTCAGAGGAAAGACCTGCTGCTAGAGACATCTTGAGAGAACACCATGAGGAAGAAGAGGAAGCCTGTGCCGACTCCTGCCAACCCTGGCAAGAAGGACAGAACCACCAGCCCACCACCTGGCGCTGACTCAGAAGCTGCTGGTGCTTCTGCTGCTGGTGGTGGTGCTTCTGCTGCTGCTGCTGCTGGTGCTCCTAGTGTTGCTGCTGGTGCTGGTGCTGGTGCTGCTGCTGGTGCTTCTCCTGCTGGTCCTGCTGTGGTGGACCAGCCCCAAGGCCCTCAAAGCCCTGCTGCTGAAGGCCCTGAAGCCCCTGCCAGAGGGAGGAAGAGGCAAGGCAAGGGGAAGGGGGAGAGGAAACAGTACTCCATTTCCAAGGACCATGAGGAGGAGGTGCTGGAATGGCTGAGGGAGAAAGAGTACCTGTGGAGGAAGAGCCACAGGCTCTATCGTGACACCAAGCGGAAGCAGGCAGCGTGGACAGAGAAGGCGGAGAGCCTGGGTTACACTTCAGATGTCCTCCTGGGGTGCTGGAAACATATGCACACCTGGTATGGCAAGCTGCACCTGAAGTGATCCGGGCAGGCCGCTGTCAAGCTCACTGACTGGGAGACCTATATCATGGCCAGGTGCAGCTTCCTGGAGGGTGAGATCCGTCACCAAGGAGCAGCCCCTCTGTCAACCCTCTCCCTCAGACAGCCCTCAGAGAGCCACTCCTCTTTCAGCCAGGAGACAGCTACCGTGTCCAGGCAGGTGTCTTTGGAGGGCCCCATGACAGAGACCCCCCCAACAGCTGCACTCCCCGTGCCAGGGCATTTGGAGGATCCCCTGTCTCAGATGGAGCAAGAAGAAGCAGCCACCAGAGACCAAGCCACACGCACCCCCAGCTCTACCTCCACAGAAAGCAGGCAGAGAGGCAGATCGGAGGGACAGAGCCACACTGTCCTCTTGGAGATCAGGGATACAATAAAAGCCAGCACAGATCTCCTCTCCCAGCTGGTCCACTTCGACATACCATCCTCGAACCGCAAGCCCTTCATCACGTACTTGAGCCAGATCCTGATGGACAAGCCCGAGGCCCAGTACCAGGCGATGAAGGAGAGGATCACAGATCTTCTGCACCACCCTCCAGGCCCAGCTGAACCTGCTGCTACCCATTCCAGATCTGCTCCTCCACCCCAGGCAATGTCACAGCCCTTCCACGGATTTCAGCAGCCCCTCGCCTACCAAGCCTACCACTACCAGGACTTCCCACAGCAGAGGCAGCCCTTCCCAGTCCAGACCCAGGTTCCTTGGATGCCACAGATGCCTCACCTGATCCAGCTGCAGACCAGACAGCCCCACTACACTCCTCCTTCCTCCACCCCACAGCCAAGCCCTTCCTCAGAACATCTGTCATCAGTCTTGGGCCTCACATCCCAGGTCCTTGAGGAAGGGCCTCTCAACCTCATGGGACTGAGTCAGTTCTCTGACAACTTCCTGCACACACCATCTCCTGTTGTACTCTCAGGGCCAGGCACCCCAATGGCGTCTCAGACCATCATTCCAGCAACAGCCACCTCCACAGTCCCTGGCCCCTTTACATCTGAGACAATAGGCACGCCTCAGAGTGTCTGAGAAGAGTGCCAGAGACTGAGTTGTTACCTGTTCACTTTATCTTTGCTTAAGACACTTTACTTGGGTCATTTTGCTTTTTAATAAAGTCATACAGTTTGTTATTAATAAAGGTTATCTTTGCTTCACACACTTGGTTCATTCTTTTTACTTAATAAAGTGTTGGTGAAAACTTTGCAAAAA
This sequence comes from Laticauda colubrina, assembly GCA_015471245.1. Taxonomy (NCBI): domain Eukaryota; kingdom Metazoa; phylum Chordata; class Lepidosauria; order Squamata; family Elapidae; genus Laticauda; species Laticauda colubrina. Next base: position 79,242,712 of record BLBF01000003.1, on the reverse strand, counting down.
GGGTGAAGCCTTTGCATGCTTGTGGGATGGGTAAGGATAGCTGTGGGATAAGGATAGTTGTGGGATAGATAAACCTCCAGTGCAAGCATAGTGGGACTGTATGGTCCACCCTCCCAGCTGCCATACATATGCTCCTTTTTTATCAATAACAATTTATTCATTGATGAACACATTTCAAAATAAACAAAACTCTTTATTAATGCCCTGTTCATTGTAGGGCCACTCAACATACATGGCACAATCTCATCAGTGTGATGAAGGAAGCATCCATTAAGCATCTACCATCCTGTCTTGCCACTCCACTGCTCCAGCTGGGGAGTTGCACCAGTGTTTCAGTAGGTTGTGCTGCTTCTTCCCTTCACATGAAGCTCTGTTGGGGCCTTGCACATCTACAGTGTCTATCAGGTTTCGTCCTTGCCTCCATTCACCAGGCTCCATGTCCCCATTCCCTTGTTGATGGTCCACAAGCCTGTTCTGCAACACTGGGTAGCGGGTGCGCATGAGATTGTGCAGGATGCAGCAAGCTTCCACGATGCTCCTCACGGTCCGTGGATGATGCTGCATGGTGGTGAGAAGTACCTGGAACCTGTTGCCCAGGATGCCAAAGGCATTCTCCATCACCTGTCTTGCCCTGGACAGCCTGTAGTTGAAGATCCTCTCTTCATGGGTGAGGTATCTGGAAGTATAGGGCGTCATGAGGTAGGTTCTGAGGGAGAAGGTGTCATCACCCACGATGAAGTAGGGCACATCTTGCGTGTCATTGGGCAGGGGGTCTGGATCTGGGAAACCCATGATGAGGTTGCGTTCCAGCCCACCCTTGAGGTCACTAGCATTGTATATCTGGGCATCTGGAGCTGACCCATTGCCTGAAGCATTGATGTTCATGAACTTGTAGTCTGCATCAACCATGGCGAAGAGGATGATGCTGAAGAAGCCCTTGTAGTTGAAATAATTGGACCCTGAGTTGGATGGAGCTTTGCAGGCCACGTGCTTCCCATCTATGGCTCCAACGGTGTGGGGAAAGTTCCACCTCTGATACCACTGCTCTGCAACTTTCCTCCAGCCTTCTTCAGTGGTGGGACATTGGAGGAGCTCCTCCATGTATTCTTCGATGATGGCCTGCACCACGTCTCTGACCACAATGCTGATGGTGTTGTGTGGCACCCTCCAGGCATACTGCATGTTTCTGTATGTGGTCCCAGAGGCCAGGTGGCGCAGAGTCAGTGCCACCTTCAGTCCAGGGTCCAGGCTGGGATAGAAGTTGGTGTTTGCCTTGGTCAACCTGGGTCTCAGATGCTCCACAACTTTGTCAAACATGGCTGGTGGCATCCTCATGACGTGCTGGAATGCACGAGGGTCTTCATTCCTCAGCTCCACCATCAGTTTGTCATACAGTCCAAACTCCACTCTTCTTCCAATCCATCTTCGGACCCAGACAGCTCTCCTTCTTCCCCTTGCCTAGAAAAGGTGAAACAGTCTGAAGAGGGCTTGGTTCTGGTGTTAAATGATGGCGGCTACCAAAAGGAGCGTGTGATGATCCATAGTGGAGATCAATGGATGATGTGGAAGAGCAAGAGCAAGGCTGAAGAGGTCTGCACACCAGGGGTGTTGGACTGAAAGTTAGATCCAGGTGATTTTCTCCCCCTTTTTATAGGAAATGTCTGTTTTCCACGAGGTGTCCTTCCACATACTCTAGACATCCTCCAGACATCCTAAATATCCGAGATACATCCCATATATGAACGTTTTGTCCATTTTAATGCTTTATATACGAGATGCATCCGCTTACATCCTTTCTATGTCCGTGCTACTAATACTGTGTGGACGTTCCCCGTACCTTTCGCTTTCTCCCTCTTTCTGTTTTCCGCTGCAGCGGATGTGAGTTGCGCGGATGGCCAGAGGATGCCAAGAGGATACATCGGACGTGTAACGGATGACAACGGACTTAGAACGTTTGTTGCCCGTATGTGTTGCGGATGTAGATCGTACGCAGCGGAAAGTTCATCCACTCAAAAACTTTTGTGCAGCTTAAAACTTTTTGAGCGGATGTTTTACGGATAGAGCATATGAAACACGTACACAGTGAGTACACAACGGATGCATCACGTTTTCCAAGGGATGCAAGCTTTTTTGTCCATTTTACATCCTCTTTGCATCCGTTGGTTCAGTGTGACATGGGCTTAAAATATAAGTTAGACTGTTTTAACTTTGTATAGTCTGCTTTTGTATCTTAGTTGATAAATATTTTGTTTCTGTAGATGTTTCAATATCATTGTTAAAATCATAATTATATAATTATGTTAAATTACTCACAGGCAGGGCTTTCTGATGCAAAGAAGAATTATCTCTGGTTTAATAATTCTTTTAGACTGAAATAGGTTACCTTTGGGAAAAAGTATATGATGGAGATGATCTTGCTATGAAATTCATTATCCCTATTAATGCACAAGGAGCTGTGAATGAGATAATGAATTGCTTGAATAGTTTATTATTGTTACTCACACATAGGCAGGACTTTGCGAAACTAAAGTACACTCTGCATAACTATCATATATATCCTGTGAAGCAGAGGTGGAATTCAGCAGGTTCTGACCAGTTCTGGAGAACAGATAGTGGGTAGTTTGGAGAACCAGCAAATACCACTAAATGAATGGTCATTCCTTTGAATGGTTGCTTAAACAATAGTCTTAACTTGAGGACTATTGGTATTAATGGGCTTTCATGCAAAATCTCACAAAGAACTCAAGTAACTATAAAAGTATTACAAATTCTATACATTTATAAAAATTAAAATATGGGGATAATAACTAAAAGCTCACTGAAATTAATATCCATGTTTCTGATACGTATCTACTATATTTTCTTATCAGTTTAAAATAAACTTCCTTTACAACAAAACTCCAACTCAGAAGCATGGAAGAATATGGTGCATTAAAGTTAGTGAGCTGGATACAAATGTCATTGAAAATGTAATGGAATTTAAAGTATGATTAACCTTTTTTTACTTTGATTTTCCTTAAAGGATTTGATTCAACTCTTCAGCCCAAATAACCCTGAAGCCAGCTTATTTGCATAAAAGCCAACAACACCAACCACAAGAAAACACAAATCTTGAGTTTACAAGTTCACAACCCATAAAACTATACACTTGGTGAAAGGAGAGGATGGAGCAAAGTTTAGACCCCAGTTTTATAACGAAGTATGTCAAATACAGTGGCAATCTAGATATAACTTTTGACAATGAAGATATTGAAGTGGTAAGTAACTTCTGCCTTTGACAATCAGCTATCAATGGTAAAGGAACCAACATTCAAGAAATATGACACTTACAAGCATTTGATTCAGCACCAATGAAAGTCTGGGAAAAGCTATTCAGTTGCCAAAAATGTGGCTATACCTACAAAAATCAGAATGACACCAGCATTGTTTTCCCTATGAATCTATGGAAGCAGGACAGAAAGATTATTCCTGCTTTTGAACTTTGGCATTAGAGAAACATTTGAACTTTGGTATTAGAGAAAACTCCTGAGAGTACCATGGAGAACTAAGAAAACAAATAAACCCATTATTATTTAACCCAATTTGTCTTGATATGGCTATTTTCCACTTCAATTCCGATGAAAATACTACTAAAATATCACATCATCTCAATGTTTTTGGCTATATCTTCCATTACACAAGAAATCTTCATCTTTTTTTCTCCTATACTTTCAGGTTCTTGGTGATTCTCCAAATCTGCTTTAAAGGATCCTCAATTCAACAGAACAGTTTCAAAGAATGCAGCCTCACTCTTTTCCAATAGCAATGCTGTTCCATCACTGGATGAACCCAGTTCTATTTCATCCATTGTAAATTAATCCTAGGAGGAATATCATAAAACTTTCAGGTTATAAGATTTTTTCATCACCATTCTTCTGAAATACCTGTAGTCACTTGGGTGCTTTCACTCTGAACCATTTAGTTTCCACATATACAATTTTGGTTTGGTTTGGTTTGGTTACAAAACCAAATATACAAGACATAAAGTGTTCATTATTTTATATGTTGACCATAGATTAGCTATTTGCCTTTAATTAGTAACATGCAAGAGTGACTTCTGGAATCTGTGGTTCTTATTGTACTGTCCCTTTAAGCTTTGTGACTATGAGGTCACTTTGTGCTTTGAAGGCACTTTTGCAGGGAAGAGAGACAGAGACTAGAATCGAGTTGTTTGAGTTCTGAGGCTGTTGAAAGTTGTCAAAGAAACCACTGCTCTGCAGTCATAATAGGATAAAAAAATCCACCCAGATTTAAAAGAGGCACATTGAGACTCTCTTCTTTGCTTGCCTGGTGCTGAAGGAGATGAATGTAACCGCATCACCCAAGACTAAAACTGAACAGGACTGCTTAAGATATGGTAAAACGGGCAGCTTTCAGTTGGATGATTTTATAGCTGGATGGGTAGGAGGTAAGTGTTTCATGTGGGAATATTATGAAAATACAACAAAGAAGCATTAAAACGGGGCACAGATTTAGCTGGATGTTGAACAATTCTGAATATAACAGTTTGCACACATAAAGTTCAGTGTATTTCTCAGCCATTTGTAAGGTTCCATGAGTATAATTTACCCAATTACTGAAGAAAACATCCTCTGAATTAAGCAGTAATTGCTTGTTATGAACACTCAGACCTGTGATCTTTCAAAGGTACTAGATCCATAAATCACAGTTGGTTCAGGAGAGGAAAACACAAGCAAGGTTAAGTTTGATGAAAAATTACTCAGGTTACTTCCCCATTTTACTCATGCCTCTAATAAATATTTAATAGAGATCTAATTAATTGAGCTGTGGAGTCAAATCCTGATCTTTAGACAGCTGGTCTAATGTTGGCCAGTCAGAAACCTCCGTACAGCCACTCCTTTCATGAACTGTTGGTTTGACTAGAGATCAAGATAAGAACATGTGGAAAAATACCAACATTGTCTATCTATTTACCTACTGGTCCACTACTTATTGACATTCTAATGCTCTTATGGTTTCAAATACTCTAAACTCCATAATTCCTGGAGAATGACAACAGAGTGATCATCTGGCAATCATAATTCATCTTCTGTAGTTAAGGTCTGTGTGTTGAAGGAAGAATTAGAAGACATTTATATACTCCTTATATGATCTCCCAGCCATATACTCATCTATTATGAAGTACATTCCTTCAGAGTTAAGGTTATAAATGCGAGTAGCAAGCAGCAAATACTGTATAGGAGGCGATAGTTTCTAAATTCCCAAGTTATATCATGGTTATTAAATAACTGAAAAAATAAGTTGTGTATTTATAGATCGTCCAGCAACTCTGAAGGTCACAAAAGGCTTTGAGAAGAAGACCCCATCTGCCCAAAGATCTAAGCATGGCAGATGCAATGGTTCCACATGATTCATGTGCTTTTCAAAATGCACAAGTATTATGGCATTTCCACTGCAATCCATCCTTGCCCCTTTCAGATTTTCCTCTTTTATTGCCTCTTCTTACTGGAATAGATTCTGCATCCTGGGTTTATAGCTTTTTGATCTTAAAATATACTCAGAGTATGAATAGGACAGTTAATTCAAAAAGTAATACTACAGAATAACATACCATGATTATTCCAAACCATTTTCAGTTTGGAAATCCATCCTGCATAGACGTTTCACTTATGATGCATGGTAAGATGATTCTGGGTTATTCTGATAAGTTTAACTTGTTTATTGTCAATTTTTAATACATTTCCTTTATCATTTTACTTTTCCAAACAAATTAAACTATTTGCAACACTAGATTCCATGGGGAATGAGAAATTCTGCTCCTCCACTTTCATATTGATATCTTCAATTTCATATGAAAAAAATTAATATTCCATGGTGGTGTGGATTGAGAAATATGACACACTCCTAAATTGTAATTTAGAAGTCATTCTGTTTTTTCAGTTAAACACATCCCCTTCTGTTATCAGTGATTCAGGGGAGATTTTTGTGTAACTGGGTCCATACACAAATGGAACAATTAAAGATAATTTGCAGAATCCTCAAATGGAGCAGCATCCATGGGATAGAGACTTTTTTGCAAAATCCCATTTATTTCCATGGGATGGTCATAATTTAGCCACTCCTGGTCGCTAAATATGAATTAAAATTACCATTTTACTACATTTAGAAATAGGAGGCATAGGTAACTTTGTGACCAATCCTTGAATTTATTACTTTTACAAATTGGTAAATCAAAGGAAAACTAAAGTAAGATTGTAAATACAGTTGCAGTTTCATTTAGTGACTGCTTTCGTTAAGAACTGAGTTGCTGGTCCCATTTGTGGTCACTAAACAAGGACTAACTGTAATGTTAAGTTAAAATTATCTATTACTATCTATACATCTTGTTGAGATATAGTGGCCTTTTATAATATCTACTTTTCTGCTATTGAGCCTTGGTTTTAGTATTATGATCTAGTGATTCCATTTCTTTTGAGGGCTTCTATTTTCTAGGGAGTTAACTATCCTAATTTTAGTCCTAACTATCTACTATGTTTTCTGAATGCCTGTATATTTCTTCTCTTCAACTCAGAATTATACATGGGTATCACCCATGGAGTATATTGAGTTATATATTGAGTTTCAATGGTGCATATGTAAAAAGTAGAATTGTACATGGTGACATGATAAGCAAGTCTCTGCATAGTTTCAATTACTTGATGAACTTGCTCTCTTAATAAAATAATTCTGAAGGTAGAAGCAGTTATTAACATATGTATTTGAATAAAGTTTATATGTAAAATATATGGTTATGCTCATTTGATTCTTAATCTTTTCACCTGGGAATTATTGTATCTTGTCGAACATGCTTGGTGTCACTGGTTATCCTTTGCTTTTTAAAATAATACTGGTAATAATTTACTGATAATAGCAAAAATAAATTACCAGTAATTTACTGGTAGTAGTAATTTATACTCTTTATCTATAAAGATTGACATTAAGATCTTGTCAATGCAATTTAAATGACCAATACAAGACTCATAGTTGTCTTGTGGGTTCATGATAGCAAGCGCTATAGCTCATTCTTTCATAGTCCCTGTAAGACAATTTCTTATAAATTGCCAGTTGCCTTTGGTTGCAATTTGTGTAGAGTTTCTAGCAGAAGTTGTCAGAATATCCTTAGGTTTGACTGTAGTGGGTGTAGAAGATAGTTGGGAGAGAAATCTGGAGTGATGATAGTCTTAGCAAATTAAAATTTACTATTTTTCTGTTTCTTCTATTCATTCAGCAGATGTCCCATATACAAGTATGGAAAGTAGGAATTCAAAGGCTCTTTTGCTTTTTTTGGTGGGGGAGGGGGAGAAGAAAATAATATTTGCATTTTCAGACTCAAGCTATATTACACACAGTAGTCTCAAGTGCTCCTGGTTTGTATTCATGCTGGTTTAACTTTAAGCTGCTTTAAGACAATGCTGTCTACTCTGAAATACTTTATCAACATTCTTGCAAGGCAATCAGTCCAGACAGCAGATTACCATGCCCTTCCATTAGATCAGGAGTTTCCAAACCTGGTGACTTGAACACTTGAAGACTTCAAATTCCAGAATTCCTCAGCCAGTCTTAAAGTCACCAAGTTTGGAGATCCCCATGCAGTGTTAAAATACATGGAGGCATAATAGCCAATCTGATGTTAATCCCTGCTTATCTGGGGGTTATTTTTTTGGAGAGAATATATTGTGGTCTGTTTCCGTCTTAGCTGTTTATTGTCACTTTTGAATGGTGTTTAAATGTGGGTTTTCTCTGTGTCTGTTGATTGTTGATTTGAATGTCAAATGTTCAGAATGTCTGAATGTCAAGCTTCCAGGTATTCTCTAACATTTTTGCACTTAACTTTGTTTAGGATACTCACAATTTCCCAGTTGAAACTATGGTTGGGTCTATCCATGTGTTATGAGATTAAGCAGTTTTTCACTGTGTCTTTTGATTACTAGTTGATGTGCATTGATGTGCCCTGTTAGTCTTCTGCTTGTCTGTCCTACAGTGATATTTAAAGTCCTAATATTGTATGTGGTACATGACTCCTGTTTTTATTTCTTGGGCTACTTAGATCTTCTGACTTTCTTAATATATTTTGAAGGTTTTGGTTGGATTATGTGCTACAAATGATGCTTTGTGGTTGTACAATATGTTGGTAGTTTCTAAGATGATTTAAATGTATAGCAGTGTTACCTTTTTCATAGCTCATGTTAGTTGTGCTATAGTGAGTTGAGTGGTCAGGAACTTTCTCATAAAGTTGTGTGCTGCCCATTTTGTTAGAAGTTGTTGTATAGGTGGCCTTTTTCCTTTTTCTGATATTCTGGGTTGTTGCTTGGGAAATCCTGCTCAGCATTCAGACAAATCAGCCATCAAGCAGAGATTATCACCAGACAAACAATCAAGGAAAATACAATACTCTAATCAATGAACCACCAAGGAGAAAACTACACCCACCACCAATGCTGGCTGGAAAACTTACTGTATACAAACACGAAGCAAGTCCCACATTCACAAGCACTGATGGCTTTACCCAGTTGATGAATGAAACATATGCAACCAAACAACCTGTCCATCTAGACAGGTCACATTTCTTAATATCTGGTGACTCCTTGGACAATAATACTGTCAAACTGTAAAATGCTATGGAATGAATACTTTGGAAAATGTAAATGACCTATCGCCTTTCCAGTACAGATAGCAACAGTTACACTGATCAGTCATTAACAGCAAATGTTGTTTACTCATATAGCCAGAATTAAATCTCTCCTTTTCAGACTATGCCTTATGATAGAAATGTGTCTACCTTGATGGTTATCCTTTATACAATAAACATACTATGTTCTCACATGAAAAAGTAATACACTATTACAAATCAGATTAGGAAAAGCTAAATAAATCAGTTAGATTATTTAATTAAAATTATGGGTAGTCATCTCTAAAGCTTACTAAAGACTAAACATTATCCAGCAAATTACCTGAATCATGAATCCAAGAAAAGAAAATTTAAAGAACAATGAGTTAAATTAAACAGTGGAATTTTATTTAGGGAAATTTCCTGCAGTGAATTAAAATTGGCCATTTGTCCTTGATCATCAAATGAACACTGGAGGTGGCAGAGAATCCTGTAGGTGGAAGAAAGGTTCAATAAAAATAATCTTCCTCCTTGCTCCTAAGTTCGGTAGCTGAAGTCAGCATCCAATTTTGTTTAATTTTCAAATCATTTTGAGTTGCAAAGTTGCAATTATTTTTTAAAGTCATGCTTTGTGACAAAGTGTCTGAATCTAGTTACTGACACTATGTTATTGGACTCTCTGATTGGAATAATATATAAATATGTTTCTGGTAAGCAGAATCATAGAGATAACATAAAAAGAAGAAACAAGCTCACATGGTTCCTAAGAAAAAAGCCTTAAAAGCCACATATCTCCTCATTAGAACAACTTCTCCTTCTTTCCTATTTCTTAGAACTTTGGTGGAAACTACTCCTGGGTGGGGGGCTGACTTGCAAAGTGGCTCCTATGTGCTTCTCTACTGGCCATCTGTGGTTCCCATTGTTTCATCGGTCACATAATTCTGACAGTGGGAGCTGAACAAGGAAGAATTGTGATTAGTTATGGTGACACAAGTGCTGGGAGTCAATAGAAAAATGTTTTTTGTTGTTTTCTTTTTCATGAAACTATTTTTTAAAAAATTTCAGGAGCTGCAGGTGTTATTGTGGGACATCCTTTGGACACAGTAAAGGTTAGTGGATAATTTATTGAAATCTTACATATGTAAAAAAATCATTTAGCATGAGGGAGAATGGAGATACTTTCTCTGGTATCGTATATTTTGTGTAATAAACACAACCTACAAAAATCCCGTCCTGGTTTAATTACAGAGCCCATTCATAAAGCTCACATGTAGTATGTGATTGTGCACATTAATACTTTTAGGCAGATTGGGGGGAATCCGCTAGTAAGGCAAATACTTAGGACTATTAAAAATATACTGGCAATGCAGATACAGATAAGCTCAGAGTGATTTTGCATACATTCTAGCAAATTAAGAAGCTTTTATTTCCCCTTTCTTCCAAGCGGATTGTTATATTGTTTATATAACATATATAAATTATAGAAGTTTATGCTATATTAAAACTGGGATTTTAATGTGGAACTTTATTCCTTTTGGGAAGTAATTGTAGTTATGTGAAAAAAAAATTAACACTGGTATTTATAATTTAAGTATACACACAAAGAAATTGACTTCTGAATAAGTATGTTCCATCAGAGTTCATATTTTTGATTTATCACCCTGTCCCCAGCAGTTTATTTGGATGTATTATGGTACAAAGTGAAGAATCGCTTTGGTGCATTTGGATGGCACAGCCGATTCGAAGGAACCCTTTATTAATGTGGGAATAAGTCCTGACATTGTAACAAGCAGTTTATTTTCTTCATTCATGGCCTGATACACTTCGTGGTGCACACTGATGCAATATGTAACAATTACTAGGTTCCCATGAATAGCATTGCGGTTCTGTATGCTTGGAGGATTTTGAAGACAAAAGTGCCAAAGTACAGTGTTTGGTTGAATGCTCCCCTTTCCTGTAATAACGGTGCCAAAGAACTAATCACATTTGGGTATTTACAATTTGCTGTGCTGTCCGTGGATTTGTCTGGAAGTGAGGTCTGAAGGAATATGTGCTTTCCAGTTCTGCCAAATGGATGCTTTTACTGTCATTGCTGGTAGTGTGTGCTAGGAGTCAACAATAGACCTTGTGGGAACATTTTTGCTACGTTTCCTACTTTTGCTTGGGCACAGCCAAGAAACAAGCCACACATCGTTCAATACAACTGTCAAGCTGGCCCCTTCTTTACTATTGGATCTTGATGCAGCTTGGGAATGGCAAATAGGCAGCTTTGTTCCATTTCCAAATCAGCAAGGGAAAGATCTTAAATAGTGAATTAAGAAGCAGAGTCATAGAGCAATTCAGTACTTACTGATTAAGTAGCAAAGGTGCATCCTGAGGAATAAGGGAATGAGAGCGGAGAGCTGTGCTGAATAGTGCAGTGTATTTGAAAGTGGATTATGTCCTAGTACAGCAAGTCTCTTCAAATCAACAAATAAGGCACAGAGACCATGCTCGAAGTGAGTACTTTGACTCTTTGCAGAAAACTGTGAGCCCAGTTAGAAACACATCAGATTTCAATAAACAAGACAATAACATGATGGTCGGGGAATAAGAATAATTTGAAAAGCAGTTTAAGTATAACTTGGATTGCTACACTGGATTGGTTTGGAAGGTGGATGAGTGAGTGGGGAGTTCTGGTTTCACAGTTATTGTGCTGTTGATCTTCTGAATAACCAACCTGCTTCCTAAAAAATGGACTGCTTTTTTTGGCATAGACCTCAGTGCAGTAGTTAATGTTTACATTTCTTGTAGGTCATATGTGACTACCCTATACAGACATTCTGTGAGATACTCCACTCCCACATTAAAAAAAAAGTGTGGTATGTGTGTGTGTGTGATAGCAGTGGTGGCAATAAGTTGACTTTTTCCGATATTGTGTCATTGGAAAAGCAGCAGTGTACAAATAGCATTGATCACTTATTAATTAGTTGAGTTAATGCCAGTATCTGTTTAGGCCTGAACCCAGACCACCCACCCTGAGCAGCGAAGCCCCTTGGCGCTATTTCTTCTCCTTTGTTGCTGAGATTTCCTGGCTGCTTCTCTCTTTCAGAAATCTGGACAGCGAAAAAGGCATAGCCCACATACATTCTCCTTTATAATGCAAGATGGGGGTTCAGGGATAGGGCAACAAACTGAGTGAAAACAAAAGGAGACAAGTTTGCTCTCCAATATCTCAAACTAATTTGGCTGCTTAGTATGTTTTCTTTGTCACTTCTGGCCTCCTGCTAATAAGACTTATTAATGGATTTTCTCTTCATAGATACATTGTGGTATTTCTTGATAAGGTCCAGAAAGACATTTATATGTATAAAACAACCATTTATACTGACTGATTGACTATTTGTGTGTCTGTCTGTCTGTCTGTCTGACTTTCCTCCAGGGAATTCATTAAGTTTATATCAAATTTTCTTATTGGAACAGCTATCTAGGTCCAAAACATTGTATGTATTTGGATTAGTATGGTAATACACCTCAGTATAGGTATTTATTATAAAACCAATGAAATGCACATCTGCTAGGTTAATCCTCCCAACTGTGATGGCTACATGGCATTTTTGCACCTATTACTTGCGAAGTGATTTTGCTGAGAAAACTATTCTCCTTTTCTTTCCCACAATTTATCCAAGGAGTCTAAAATACATAGGCTTCCTTTTTGTCCTCACAATAATTCTCTAAGATAAATTAGGCTGAGAATTGGTGATGAGCCCAAACTCACTAAAAGAGTTTTATGGCTGAATAGTGACTTGAACTGGGTCTCCTATTCTAAATCAAACTTTTCTAAAATAGCCAATTTTGCACTCGTTAAAAGGATCAGCCTTAACTTGTAATTATTTGCCACTCAGAAGAAGGAATTTGTTTTCAGAATGTCCAGGATAAAGGATTCTTGACTATAGAGGTCGGGAAGACATTCTGATGAAACTTCTGTCTAACCCTTCCAGGCTCAATTTCAGACAATATTATTGAGCTGTCCCTAACCACTGCAGAAACTAGGATGCTGAAGAAAGAGATATTTTGATGCCAGCCAATGCCCTCTTCAGTAAGAAAAAAGAAACAAAACATTCTGGCAGTATTCTGCTTACTGACTGGCATTTCTTCATCCTCTGTGCTGTAATCATTGCTGATATATCAGGAGTATTTCCTTTCAAACCAGGGCCCCATGGGAACCTGGGACTTGGGGAGCCAGATTCTCCAATGGTGAGAGCACAGGCCACTTCTCATTATCATTGTTATTCTGCATATGACAAAAGAAATAGGGGCAATATGCATTTGCAAGAATGTCAGCCAAGGTGAATAATCTGATTGGCAGGGCTCATTTACATTCCGTTATTGTGTTGTGGTTCGCCAGTAGCAGGTGCGGACAGCTGAGATCTTGGAGAGTGAGGACTCGGATGAGGGGATAGGGCCAGAACCATCAGGGAGTGGAGTGCTGCCTTCGGAGATTGTGGAGGCTAGCAGCAGTAATGAGATATCCCTAAAGAGCCTGTGCCTAATGCACATGCGCACAGTGCTGCTCGAAGAAAAGAGCAGCTACAGCAGCACGGGCGATTCTGGTGTAAGGCTACAAGATAATGGCCCCACCCTCAAGAGATAAAAGCCAGCTGAGAGACCGGAGTTTTTTGCAGGAAGCAAAGAAGTTTTTGCGCTCAAGCCTTGTGGATGTTCGGAATAGCTTGATTGGTGTTTGGAGACTCTTTGTGTTTGAAATATTTCTTAATAACTTTATCTAGTGTTCTTGGCAGCCTTGCACAACTTTGGCAAGGCTCGTTCTTATCAGAGACAATTAGTTTGAAACAGCCTTTTAACCGTGCAGTAACAGAATTTGTAAAGAATCATTAAAAGGTTTTGCTGTTACCTCTGTTTCGTGTTTGTTTCCTTGGATCAAGGTTTGGGTCAGAACATATTGAGTTGAAATACCAATTTGCAAGTGCTTCAAGATTTTTATGTGATTCTTGCAGTTAAGAAGACTTATTTATAACTGTACTATAACTTTATACTTTATTGATCATCTAACACAGAGGTGTCAAACTCGATTTCATTGAGGGCTGCATATGGTTGTGTTTGACTTTTGAGGCTTGGGTGGACATGGCCAGGGTTGGCATGGCCAGCTCAACATCACTCATGTCAGGGGCACCTGTGGTGGCCTGAGTGTTCTGCCAGTGAAAACGGGCAACCCTCTGACAGCAAAAATGAAGCTCGGGAGGGCCACAAGCAGTGGTGGTATTCAAAAACTTTTACTACTGGTTCTGTGGGCATGGCTTGGTGAGCATGGCCATGTGACTGGGTGGGCGTGGCATTTTTGCAGCCCCCCACCCATTTTTGGAAGCTTCTTGGCCACAGAGGAGCCTTGGGGGGGGGCATTTTTGCTCCCCTAAGGCTCCTCTGGGGCTCTGGAAGTCAAAAAATGGAGGGGGGGGGCTGAGCTCCTCCCTCCATTTTTTGCCTTCCTGGGCCTCAGCAAGGGGAATCCGGGTACAACTGATCTTATCTACAGCTGTTTATCGGGAGGGAAAATATATATATATATACCTTAGGTGAATGTCAGGCAGGTGGGCGGGGTGAGTGAGCATCAGGCGGGAGGGCGACCAGGTGGGATGGCATGGCCAGTCAGAATTTACTACCGGTTCAGCAACCCATGCCAAATTCTTGCTACCAGTTCTCCCAATCCATTGCGAACCGGCTGAATACTACCACTGGCCACAAGGTCTGTTTTCACTGGCAGAGGAACCGCAGGCTGATCTTTGCTGTTTCCATGGTGGCCCCGTGGATCAGATCTAAGCACCCTGTGGGCCAAATCCAATCTGTGGGCCTTGATTTTCACACCCCTGATCTAACAGGAAGATTTTTTCCCCACCATTTATGTTAGCTTTATGAGCTTCCACCTGACACCGTTTTCATATTTCCAGCTTTTGCTGACTGTTTTCATTTTCACCAGTTCATTTTTAAATTAGGACTGCATTAATAGTAAACACAGTTCTTTGTGTTACAAATAAAACCAAACATGGTATTCAAGCATATTATCAATTCAAGTTATGGGGTAGGGCACACTGAATGCAAAGATGAATTTTTCATAACCACTTTAGTTGTATTTCTTTCGATAATGTACCCCTCTTGGCAGCATTTGATTCTTATCTTTTCCTTTTGTGTGAGGGCATATTTTATTTTCTGCCCAAGTAAGGCAATTATTCTTGTTTAGTTTTGGAACCAGCTTTTTAGAAGGGTTTCCTATTCTTCCTTTCAAACCATGAATCAATACATTAAACAGCAATCAATTTGGCACAGGGCTTTGGGATGCCCTGTGAGCTCTAACAAGGTTATGAGAGCTCTTGGCCACGAGCAAAACTCAACAGTAGAGCATAAGATTTGCCTACAAAAAGTTGCAAGTTCATTCTTAGATTATGGCTGGGAAAGACTCATGGCTAGAGGTCCCCTACTAGTTACTATAAAAAGTAGTGAGTTGCAAAAATGAGTGATCTAGTCCAATACAAATCATTTCCTACAGGACCAATCATATATATATATAGCCTGAGATAGACACCACAGAGTTTTTAGTAGGGCTTTAAAAAATTCCAGAAAACTACGTCTTGACTTTATTAAATAGATTTTTATAATAAATAACAGAGTTTTTTTCCTCATTGAATTTTAAAAGTGTGGATTACAATGAACTGCCAACCTTTCTGACTGACAAGCACAGCATCTTAAGCCCCTGTCACATAGCACCAACGGATGGAAAGAGGATGTAAAACGGAGAGAAACACTTGCTATCTGTTGGTTAACGCGATCCATCCGTTCTGTACTCACTGCGTCCGTTTTTCATCCTGTCTATCCATCCAGCATCCGTCGACTGAGCTTCCATCCGCTCAAAAAGTTTTGAGCCGCTCAAAACTTTTTGAGTGGAAAATGTATCCAACGCATGTGTTCTGCATCCGCAATGCATACGGGGAACATCCGTTCTATATCCGTCACCATCCGTTACGCATCTGCTATATCCGTTAGGCATCCGCTGCGCATCCGCGCAACTCACATCCGCTCCAGCAGAAAACAGACACAGGGAGGAAGCAAAACGGATGTGGAACGGACACAAAGCGTTAGTAGCACGGACAGAGAAAGGATGAAAGCAGATGCAGCTCGCATACAAAGCATTAAAATGGAAAAAACGTTTGCAGAGGAGACCTATCTCGGATATTTAGGATGTCTGCAGGATGCCTAGAGGATGCAAAAGGACACCGAGTGGAAATCCTATATTTCCTATAAAAAGGGGGAGGAACTCACCTGGATCTTTCAGTCCAGCAGCCCTGCGATGCAGACCTCTTCAGCCTTCATCTGGCTCTTGCTCTTCCACAGCATCCAGTAATCTCCACCATGGATCATCACACACTCCTTTTGGTAGCCACCATCGTTCTACAACAGTGCGAAGCCATCTACAGGCTCTTTCACCTGTTCTACGCGAAGAAAAGGAGGCGTCCAAGAAGTGTCTGGGTCCGAAGATGGATCGCCAGAAGAGCAGAGTACGGACTGTATAACAAGCTGATGGTGGAGCTGAGGAACAACGACCCTCGTGCATTCCAGAACTTCATGAGGATGCCTCCAGCCATGTTTGACGAAGTTGTGCAGCGGCTGACACCCAGGTTGACCAAGCAGAGGACCACCTTCCGGCCCAGCCTGGACCGTGGGCTGAAGGTGGCACTGACTGCGCCACCTGGCCTCAGGGACCATGTACAGGAGCATGCAGTACGGCTGGAGGGTGCCACACAATACCATCAGCATTGTGGTCAGAGAAGTGGTGTAGGCCATCATCGAAGAATACCTGGAGGAGCTCCTCCAGTGCCCCTCGACTGAAGAACACTGGAAGAAAGTTGCAGAGCAGTGGTATCAGAAGTGGAACTTCCCCCACACCGTTGGAGCCATAGATGGCAAGCACATGGCCTGCAAAGCTCCACCCAACTCAGGGTTCACTTATCTCAACTACAAGGCCTTCTTCAGCATCATCCTCTTCGCCATTGTCGATGCTGACAACAAGTTCATGTACATCGATGCTTCAGGGAACGGGTCAGCTTCAGTTGCCCAGGTATACAACGCCAGTGACCTCAAGGGTGGGCTGGAACACAACCTCATCATGGGCTTCCCAGATCCAGACCCCCTGCCCAACGACACACAAGATGTGCCCTACTTCATCATGGGGGATGACGCCGTCTCCCTCAGAACCTACCTCATGAAGCCCTACACTTCCAGATGCCTCACCTGTGAAGAGAGGATCTTCAACTACAAGCTGTCCAGGGCAAGGTGGGTGGTGGAGAACGCCTTTGGCATCCTGGCCAACAGGTTCCAGGTACTTCTCACCACCATGCAGCATAGCCCAGAGACCATGAGGAGGATCGTGGAAGCTTGCTGCATCCTGCACAATCTCATGCGCACCGCTACCCAGTCTTGCAGAACAGGCTTGTGGACCGTGAACAAGGCAATGGGGACATGGAGCCTGGTGAATGGAGGCAAGGGTGAAACCTGATAGACACTGTCGATGTGCAAGGCCCCAACAGAGCTTCACATGAAGGGAAGAAACAGCGCAACCTCCTGAAACACTGGTGCAACTCCCCAGCTGGAGCAGTGGAGTGGCAAGACAGGATGGTAGATGCTTAATGGATGCTTCCTTGAGCCTGTCTCATCACACTGATGAGATTGGGCCATGTATGTTGAGTGGCCCTATAATGAACAGGGAATTTAATAAAGAGTTGTGTTTTTGTTGAAATGTGTGGATCAATGCTTACATTATTATTGATAATAAAGGGCCAAAGGTGTGGCACCTGGGAGGGTGGACCATTAAGTCCCACTATGCTTGCACTGGCGGTTTATCTATCCCACAGCTATTACCCATCCCACAGTTATTACCCATCCCAAAGGTATCCCTGCCCATCCCACAGGTATCCCTGCCCATCCCACAGCTATTACCCATACCACAGGTATCCTAACCCATCCCACAGCTATTACCCATCCCAAAGGTATCCCTGCCCATCCCACAGCTATTACCCATCCCACAGGTATCCCTGCTGATCCCACTGCTATCTTAACCCATCCCACAAGCATGCAAAGGCTTAAACCATTTCTAAAAGTTTCCACCAAGACTTTATTTAATAAAATAAATGAAGCAAGTGTGTGAAGCAAAGATAATCTTTATTTATAACAAGCTGTAAAAGAAAAATGACCCAAATGTCTTAAGCAAAGATAAAGCCAACAGGTAGCCACCCAGTCTCTGGCACTCTTCTTGGTCACTCTGAGGCGTGCCCAGTCTCAGGGGTGAAGGGTCCAGGTGCTGTGGAGGTGGCTGCTGCTGGCGTGCTGGTCTGAGGCGTCATTGGGGTGCCTGGCCCCGAGAGGACAACAGGGGACGGTGTGTGGAGGAAGCTCTCAGAGAGGTGGCTCAGTCCTATGATGTTGAGAGCCCCTTCCTCCAGGACATGGGGTGTCAGCCCCAATACCAATGAAAGATGTTCTGAGACTGGGCTTGGCTGTGGGGTGGAGAAAGGAGCAGTGTAGTGGGGATGTCTGGTCTGCAGCTGAGCGAGGTGAGGCGTGGGTGGCATCTGTGGCATGGGTGGCATCTGTGGCGTGGGTGGCATCTGTGGCGTGGGTGGCATTGGTGGCATCGGTGGCACTGGTGGCATACGATGTACCTGTGCCTGGACTGGGAAGGGCTGCCTGTGCTGCTGGAGCTCCTGGTTGCCGTAGCCTTGGTAGGTGAGGGCCTGTGGAAAGCCTTGGAAGGGCAGTGACATCACCTGGGGTGGAGGAGCAGGCCTGGACTGGGTGGGAGCAGGTTCAGCTGGGTCTGGAGGGTTGTGAAGAAGACCAGTGATCCTGTCCTTTATCACCTGGTACTGTGATTCCAACATGTTCATGAGGGTCTGGTTGACGTAGGTGAGGAAGGGCTTGCGGTTGGAGGATAGGACGTTGGTGTGTACCAGCTGAGAGAGGAGATCTACGCTGCTTCTGATGGTGTCCCTGATCTCCAGCAGAACAGTGTGGCTCTGTCCTCCGGTCTGCCTCTCTGCCTGCTTTCTGTGGAGGTGGAGCTGGAGGTGGATATGGGTTGGTCTCTGGTGGAAGTGCCCTCTCCTTGCTCCCACTGCATCAGGGGGTCCTCCACACGCTCCGCCACAGGGAGTGCAGCTGTCGGGGGGTTCTCCATCGTGGCACGCTCCACAGATACCTGCCTGGACACAGGAGCTGACTCTTTGCCAGAAGAGGACTGGCTCTCTGCGGGCTGCCTGAGAGAGAGGGTTGTGAGAGGGGCTGCTCCTCGGTGGCGGATCTCACCCTCCAAGAAGCTGCACTTGGCCATCTCATAGGTCTCTCGGTCTGTCAGCTTGACTGTGGCCTGACCAGATTTCTTGACGTGTAGCTACCCATACCAGGTGTGCATGTGCTTCCACCAGCCAAGGAGTACCTCCGAAGTGTAGCCCAGGCTCTCCGCCTTCTCTCTCCAAGCAGCCTGCTTCCTTTTGGTGTCTCAATAGAGCCTGTGTCCCTTCTGCCATAGATACCTGTTCTCCCTCAGCCATTCCAGCACCTCATCCTCATGTTCCTCTTCAATGGAATATTTCCTCCTCTCCCGTTCACGCGTATGCCTCTTCCTCCCTCTGGCAGGGTCATATGGGCCCTCATCAGAGGGGCTTCGAGGTTGTAGGGGCTGCTCCTCCACACCAGCAGCAGCAGCAGCAACAACAACAGTAGCAGCAAAAGCAGGACCAGCAGGACCAGCAGAAGCAGCAGCAGGACCAGGATCAGCAGCAGCAGAGTAAGCACCAGCAGCGCCAGCAGCACCAGCAGGACCAGGAGCACGAGCAGCACCAGCAGGACCAGGAGCACCAGGAGCACTAGCAGGACCAGCAGGACCAGGAGCAGCAGGAGCACCAGCAGGACCAGTAGAAGCACCAGCACCAGGAGCAGCGCCAGCAGAGTAAGCATCAGCAGAAGCACCAGCACCAGGAGCAGTGCCAGCAAAGTAAGTACCAGCAGAAGCACCAGCACCAGGAGCAGCGCCAGCAGAGTAAGCACCAGCAGAAGCACCAGCACCAGGAGCAGTGCCAGCAGAGTAAGTACCAGCAGAAGCACCAGCACCAGGAGCAGCGCCAGCAGAATCTCCAGCACCAGAAGAGTCAGCCCCAGCAGCAGAAGCCCCAGCAGAAGCAGAGTCAGGGCCAGAGGGTGGGATGGTGGCCCTGTCCCTCTTGCCAGGGCTGGCAGCAGATGGCAGAGGCTTCCGTTTCTTCCCCATGGTTGTTGGGTTGCTGGCTGGCTGGCTGGCTGGCTGGCAAACTGTGTCTGGCAGCAGGTCTTTCCTCTGAATGGTGACCTGCTTGCGAGCTGCCTCCCTTTATATCCGTGGGGCTGATGCAATGCATCCTTCCCACATGTGCAGTGAATGCTTTGCATCTGCTAGGCATCCGCTAGGCTTCCGCTCTGCATCCGCTTCATCTGCTCGGCATCCGCTCGGCATCTGCTCCTTCCGCTGCGCGTCCGCTTCGCTGTGCTCCCCCGGAAGCCCTGCGGATGTGCCATCCGCTCCCATCTGTTTCCATCCGCTAGGCTTCCATGGAGCATCCGCTTTCCATCCTGGCTACGTCTTCCCCCCATCCATTCCTTTCCGTTGTTGTCCACTCTGCTTATGCAAATTCGGGGCACTTTTGAGAGCGGATAACAACGGATGGAACATTTTCTCATCTGCTGTGTCCTTTTTACAAATGTTTTGCATCCATCTGCCAATGTGACAGGCCCTTTAGTCACTGAGCCACCGTGTCCGTTTGAATCCCTAGCACTGTGTAATGGAGTGAGTTCCTGTCACTTGTCCCAGCTTCTGCCAACCTAGCAGTTTGAAAACATGTAAAAATGCAAGTAAAAAAATAGGAACCACTTTGGTGGGAAGGTAGAAGCATTCTGTGTGCCTTTGGCTTTTAGTCATGCCAGACACATGACCACTGAGACCTCTTTGGACAGCGCTGGCTCTTTGGCTTTGTAAAGGAGATGAGCACTGCCCCATAGAGCCAGAAACGTCTAGCATGTATGTGTGAGGGGAACCTTTACCTTTACCATTAGCAAGTGATGGCAAGGTGTATAGAATATGAATAATTGTACAGGTTCATAGAATCATTGGAAAGGCTCTTGAAGTCTTTTGGTCGAACCCCCTGCCCAAGGTAGGAGTCCTCAGACAAATAGTATCCAGAGCTGGTTTTCTCATATAGAGATGACTACCTAGATAGTTTCAGACAATCAGATGTTTGCAAGGAAGCTGTTTCTGTAAAATGTAATTAAATGTAATTAATCTGGATATTCTATGCAGAAGTGTACCCATGGAGTTCTCTAAACCTATAGATTCTAGAAAATACTACATTGCAGAAGCGACATTGTTTTACTAAACAACTGCAGAGCTACTTACCAGTCATAAGACATGTTTAAACATAATATTTAAGAAAGCTGAATAGATTATTCTGAATCAGAAGTGTGCATAAAGAATTTAGGAAGATGACAATCATAAATCAAATACATTTTCACAATACTCAGAGTTGTCATTTTTTATTTACAGAGTATGCTGACAGTGAATATTAAGCTATTATATACACTTTTTATCTTTGGCAGATATTTAAAAGAATGCAAGTTTTTCTTTTATTTTCTTGTTTTCTCCACTTTTGGAACAAAGTATAGATTGGAGTGAAATACAAGAGTTCTTTGTTAAATGTGAGCTCTCAGTAATTGCATTCTATAATTGTATTCTTCTGCAGACTCGCTTACAAGCTGGCCAAGGCTATGGAAACACGTTTAACTGTGTCCGCACTATATACAGAAATGAAGCTGTAAGTATGCTCTTGTGTCTGAAACATACCCTGCACAAAGAACAAGGGAAGGTTTTGATGTGCATTAATTTATAAGCATTGTCTCCAGACAAGTAATATTCAACTGGGAATGAGATTCCTTTAAACCAGTATCACTTATACAAATATTTAATGCTGGGATTTCAAAACTGTTTGAATCTAAGACAGGAATACAGTCATCTAAAAGATTTGAAGAAAGCTTCAACTAAAATGGGTTAATACTATTTCCCTATATTAATGGAAGACTTAACCTATTCACGTTCCATTCGGAAATAAGTTGCGCAAGACCGGGTTCCAACAACAACTCTTTTATTTTTACAAGTAAGGCAATGGTAAGAGAACAACAGCCCAAGCTGCGGCAGCCCTTCTTATAGCGGCTTGCTCGCGGCTTGTGGCCAATGACAATACTTTGAGTGTTCCTGCCGTCAGGCGGGCCAAACAGATTGGTTCCCTAATAGCCAATCCGAGAACAGCCTTCTCGGCCAATCAGATTAAGGCACTTGGAGCCTTCCAAGTTCCATACACAACACCCCTCCCCCCTTGGTTTTGTCCAATGTGCGTCATGTAGTTACGCAGGTAGGTGGGGCTTTTTCGAGTCCTGGTTAACCTGCGCAGCTCAGTCTCGGCGTGGTCTTCAAGCAGTTCAGACGGGATCGCTTTCTCTCTGTACCTTCTCCATGGAACCTCCTGGAAGGGTGAGTCAGCCTTGCCGCTCCCGCCTGAGTTTCTCGGGCTGGTTGAGATGGCTCCACCGCTCCCTCCTGGTTCGTCCGGGTTGGTTGAGCTGGCCTGGCTGTCTCCTTCCAGGAAGGCCTCACTTCATTCTCCCACTCCCGGACTTCTCTCTTGGGATTCATCTAATCGTGAGTGCTCTTTTTGATTTGTTTGGGAGTCTTTGTGTAGTGTTTCTTGTCGTGTTATGGGAGGTTCATCTATCCCTTTTTTATTATTTTGTATTTCCTCCCCCCTCGGCTGTTTTTGGTTCGTTTATTATTTTTGGCACTGGTATGGTGTTGCGTTCTAGGGTGCGAGAACGAAGCTGGTCAATGTGCTGCTTCCATTCTCTTCCGTCGTCTAATACTAGTCGGTAAGACCAGGGACCTGTGATTTGGGTGATTGTGGCTGGGAGCCACAATGGGTCCCCGGTAAGGTTTTTTGCATAAACCAGGTCACCTATCTCGAATGCGCAGTATTTGCTGGAGGAGTCAGGAGGTTTATCCCAGGTATAAGTGGGATGCAGTCTGTCGAGGTAGGAACGCAATTTCCTACTCATTAAGAGTTCTGCTGGGCTCTTGTTGGTTGTGCTGCTAGGGGCAATATGTTGCATGGTTAATAATCGGTTTAGCTTTTCTTGCCTGACCCCCTTGCCCATTCTTTCTAGGCCCTCCTTAGTGTACCGAACCATGTGTTCAACCCTGCCATTTGCAGCTGGATGAGCCGGCACTGTCAAGGCATGTCGGATGCCCTGTGCAGCTAAATACTGCTCAAATGCCAATGTGGTAAACTGGGGCCCATTGTCTGACACCAATACATCAGGCAGTCCATGCGTGGCAAAAAGTTTGTCTAACTGCTTCATCACTGCCTTGGTGGTCATGGAAGCCATAAGCATGACTTCTAACCAGTTCGAGTAGGCGTCCACGACTATCAAAAAGGTGTTGCGTTTTGTTGGCCCAGCAAAGTCAATATGTAGTCTAGACCATGGGCCCCGGGGAGTTTCCCATTCCCTGACTGGTGCTTGTGGCAGGGTAGGCCTCGATTTTTGGCAGTCATGACATGTAGCCACCCAACATTCAATGTCTTTGTCCAGTCCTGGCCACCAGATGTAACTCCTGGCCAGGGCTTTCATCTTAACTATGCCCGGGTGTCCCTTGTGCAACATGCACAAAACATTTTCCTGTAGTTTTTTTGGGATTACCACCCTGTCACCCCACAAAATACAGCCTTTCTCGATAGACAGTTCAGTCTGTCGGGTGCGAAATGTCTTAAAAGTCTCGGTTTTGTTTTCGTCCGGCCAGCCCTTACCTACCCAATTCAGAATGTGAGCTGTCAGCGGGTCTTTCGCGATGTCTTTAGTGACGTCCACTGCGGTTAGTGGCAGATTCGGCCAGGCCTCGAGTTGGAGAGTGGAGATGGTGGGAGCTGAGTCGTCTTCCATTATGGGCAGCGGGGAATGGCTCAAAGCGTCTGCATGGGTGATGGTCTTCCCTGGGTGGTGGATCAGCGTGTAGGTGTCGGCAGTGAGGAATTCTGACCACCTCTTCATTCTAGGTGACAGAATGTTTGGGGTCAGTTTGCTAGAATCCCTAACAGGGGTTTGTGATCAGTGATGATCGAAAAAATTCTGCCGTAAAGGTACTCATGGAATCTTTTGACTCTGGCTATGATTGAGAGGGCTTCTCAGTTGAGTTGGTTGTAATTTCTCTCCAATTTGGAAAGTGTTTTTGAATAGAAAGCGACCGGTGCCTCTCTGCCATCTGGTAGCTTGTGGCTCAGGATGGTGCCGATTCCGAAAGGCAATGCATCACAGGTGACCATCAAAGGCAGGGTATTGCTATACTGGATCAAAACGGTGTTAGACGTTAATAGATCTTTGATACTTTGAAATGCTGCTTGTTCCCGGTAGCCCCATTTCCAGATAGTTTTTTTGTCTAATAACCGATGTAAGGGTTCTGCTACGGTTGCTTTTTGGGGCAGGAACACATTGTAGAAATTTATGAGACCTAGGAATACTTGTAAGTCAGTTTTGTTTCTAAGTCTAGGTGTGTCTTTGATTGCCTTTATCTTTTTTTCGGTGGGGTGTATACCTCGCTCATCTATGAGGTAGCCTAGAAATTTTACCTGGTTGGTGGCTAAGTTACATTTTTCTCGCTTTACTTTAAGGCCTGCATCTCTGAAGCTTCTTAAGACTTCTTTTAATCTACTCTCTAGTTGGTTAGCATTTTTTGATGACACTAGAACGTCATCAAAATAAGGGATGACTCCATTGATTCCATTTAAAAGGTGCTCCATGAGGCTTTGGAAAATGCCTGGGGCAACGCTAATGCCGAACTGGAGTTGGTTACACTTGAATGCCCCTCTGTGTGTCACTATAGTCTGTGCCTCTGCGGTAGTGGGGTCAACGGGTAGCTGTTGGTATGCTTATGTGAGATCAAGCTTCGCAAAAAATCTTCCTACCCCAAGGGAGTGCAATAAGTATTGCACTACCGGCACTGGGTATGCGCTTTGTTGGAGCGCATGATTTAGGGTTGCCTTATAGTCTCCACAGATGCGCACTAACCCGTCTGATTTGACAGGGGTCATGATGGGTGTTTCCCACCTGGCATGGTCGATTGGCTCTAACACCCCTTGTGCTATTAGCTTGTTTAGTTGTTCATCAATGTTTGGTTTTAAGGCAAAAGGAATGCATCTGGCTTTGAGCTGGATGCGGGCTATTTTTGGGTCTAGGCTAAACGAAATTGGGGTCCCCTTGTACTTGCCTAGGGTCTCGTCGAATACATCCTGGAACTCTTGTAACAGACTCTCTTCCCAGTTGGCCACAACGATGCTGTTGATCCCGGTCATCCCGATTCCCAGGGGCGTGAACCATTCGATTCCTAGTAGGCTAGGGTGATCACGGTCGACGATAGTCAGGGGCAAAATTTCGGCATGATTTTTAAATTCGACGAAGAAATGTCCAAGGCCCACTACTGGGATTCGATTTCCCTGGTAGTCCTTTAAGATCAGTTTTTGTTTTTCTAGTTCTTTTTGTTTGATGTTCGGTATCAGACGTCGGATGGTGTTCCAAGATACCATGGATAAAAAGAATCCGGAGTTGACTTCCATCTCACAGGGTTTCCCTTTGATGTTCACCTCTATCCAGACTTTTTTCATGTTTGCTGTCCTGGCATTTCCGATTGTTACCATCTGGTGTGTTTCCTCTGTGTCGCTCGTTCTACTCTCTTGGTTTCATCTGCTTCTGACTTGTCTCTCTTCATGTCTGGGGGGGGGTTGCTGCCGTGTCTTTTAGGACTATAGCTCTTTTTGTTTCGGCAGACCCTTTTGATGTGCCCCCGTTTGTTACAAGCTCTGCAGATTGCGTCTAGGAACCTGCATTCAGATTGCGGGTGGTTGCCTTTGCATCCAGCACATTGGAATTCCCGCCTGTTTCTTCTTTTTTCCCTCCATTTCTTGTCTGATTGAAGTCTATGGACATCTTCATTGTCGTCATCAGTGTCGCTCGGGGAGTCGAGATCTTCATAGTGGGTGGTCGTTGTGGGCTGTTTCTTGCTTCCCTACACCTTCTTTTCTCTGGTTTGATTTAGCGGATCTGGAATTGAATTCATTTGGTGCATAGTGGCTGCGGATTTCTTTGCTACTTCGGCGGCGGTGGCTTCTGCGATGGCCTCAGCCACAGTGATGTTCGGTCTATTTAGCAGCTTACTCTGAAGTGTAGCGTCCTTCAACCCGAGGACCACGCGGTCCCTCATGGCTTCGTCCATGTTCTGGAACTCACAGGCTCCTCCGATGTGTCTCAGGGCTGCTACAAAATCTCCAACGGTCTCATCTTCTTTTTGGTCTCTTTTGTAGAACTCATGCCTTTTTATCAAGTTGGAGACCACTGCTGCGTAATGTGCTCTGAACATTCTGTTCAGCTCGGGCCAAGTCATCTGTTTAACGTCTCTTGGTTTGGCTAGCGCCTTTGCCATTTTAAAAACGGCTGGTCCGCAGTTTGTAAGGAAGACAGCCCTCTTCCTTTGGTCATCTATCTCCTGCAGTTCGTTGCTTTCTAAAAACATTAGAAAGCGATTGATATACGACTCCCAATCCTCCTCATTAGGGTTGAATGGTGCGGGCGGCGCGTTGTTACTGGCCACCTCTTTTGCTTGGTTCTGATTGCTGCATGCTTCGGTCTCGCTCCTTCGAGATCCCACCTTCGTCGCCAGTGTTCCATTTGGAAATAAGTTGCGCAAGACCAGGTTCCAACAACAACTCTTTTATTTTAACAAGTAAGGCAATGGTAACGGAACAACAGCCCAAGCTGCGGCAGCCCTTCTTATAGCGGCTTGCTCGCAGCTTGTGGCCAATGACAGTACTTTGAGTATTCCCGCTGTTAGGTGGGCCAAACAGATTGGTTCCCTAATAGCCAATCCGAGAATGGCCTTCTCGGCCAATCAGATTAAGGCACTTGGAGCCTACCAAGTTCCATACACAACAATTAATATTTTAATCAACAAATTTATGTACTGATAGCACATAAGTACTCAGATTATACAGGGGGAACACTTAAAATCAATTCTGATTTGCTATTTTGCTTGTATATTGTCTATCAAGTAAAACATTTATGGCCTAATCTATGATGATATAGAAATACAGTAAGTCAAGCAATCTTTTCATTACCACTGTTAAGAGAGATTATGACTTATTGTATGGGTAAGTAGGATTTTGAAAAGTGTTGTCTCAGCTCTCTTCTAACACTGTTACCCATGCAGTAAGTACTCTGGCATGCATTTTGCAGTGCAGGCTGTGGGCTCTCCCAGACAGGTGTTTAGATCTAATCAAGGGAATATGATGTTTCCCCTCCACATGCCACTATTGCTGGGTGCAAGCAGTCTTTCAGATTTCAGGTTTCTTCTGCTTTAGTTATAATAGATTTGGCCAACAGAAATGAAAGGAAGATAGAATCCACTCAAAGATATTAATAATAATGGTGTATGTGGAGCCGTGGTGGTGCAGTGGTCAGAATGTAATGCTCCAGGAGTATTGAATATGCCCACAACCTGGAGTTTGATCCTGATGGGGGTCAATGTTGACTCAGACTTCCATCCTTCCTTGGTTGGTAAAATGGGGACCCAGACTGTTGGAGGCAATATGCTGACTCTGCTTAGAGAGGGCTGTAGAGCACTATGAAGCAGTATAAATCTAAGTGCTTTGCTAAGTGATATGTGTCTGTGCCATAATGTCTCATCTGAAAGGTGCCTAACTTTTGCTCACTATTGAGTAACTAGTATTTTAGAACAAGAATTAAAAACTATCATAGAGTTGAAGGGCATCCTAAAGATCTTCACTATTTTCTGAGCAATCTGCTCTACCATAAACAGTTGAGAGTATTAGAAAAATTATTTCTAAACTTGAGCTGAATTACCCTTTCTTAACATTTGAAAGTCAGGAGCAGCAAATAAATTCATTCTGTCATCCGTGATTTCTTACTTCAGATAGGAAGATATCTATAATAACAATCCTTGACAATATTCAAAACACAGTCAAGCTTCCCACATAATGTAAACTCAACACACTGTAGTTTAACAGTTAAATATACAAACTTATCCTCTATGGTATCATGGATATCCATAAAACATTTCCCTTTCCAGTTTAGAAATATCATACAACGTACCTAAGTTTTTTGTCTTCATTTTATGCAAAAGATAGACTTACTGATAAAAGGGGACTTCAAAGCCTTTTATTTTACTTTAAACACTATTACGTGTCCATACATATTTGGTCCCCCCACCCGATATTAAAATGCATCTATTTCATTCTTTTTGCTTTTTCTTTTACTCTTAGAATATCTCATATAACTAAGCTTATTCTCAGGTGAAACTCTCCTGACATGTTCTACATCTTTCTGCTATCAGATTTTCTTTATGTTAGACAGTTTGTTCTTCCTCACTGGAATGGAATTATACATTCAGAATGTACTGTATGATTGTTTGATTGATTAATTGACTGGAAGATGTTAGGGATAACATTGTTCACCCTAACTGTTTTAGGTGAAATACTAACTATGAATCATAGTTAATGTATGCAGCTTTAACTGTAAAATAGCAATTGTGGGTGTGGTTATGAAAACCATATAAAAGTAGCAAGGCTACAGCTTGCACGCGCTCTCTCTGGCTTTGATGATCCCTGATTACTGCTTGGAAGCAAGACTGCATTGCTCGAACGGGAGAGACAACAACGGACTGATTTATGTGAACTGACAATTGGATATTCTACATGGACTTTGCTAACTGAATATCCCTGAATGGACTGACTACATGGTAAATGAATATTGGACTGTTTTTGACTATGCTATAAACTTATACTGGAATAAAATATATTCTTGATAGCACAAGCGTATCTGTTATTTTTACTGTATGTTAATAAACATACAAGCTTAGCTCACTCATTTATCTGTGTGCCTATCTGACTAACGCTGCACATTCTGTTTAGCTTGTCTACCTAACCCTGGTTGGGGAACCCAGGCTTAACAGAAGATATATTTTTCTGCTTAAACAATAATAAAAAGAAAAAGCTCATCAAAACAAAATTAAAACAAAGGAAAATAAAAGTGTAAAAATGAAAGTAAACAAACAAAACAACTTTTCCCTAAGAAGTTGTCCTGAGAAAAAGTAATGGAAGAAACAAGGAGCATTCAGTCTTGAGAAGATTGTGATGGATGTAATAACACACTCTGAATACCTGGAAGAATTGACATAGAAGACACTGAACATCTCTATTGTTTCAGAGCATAAGACATGGAATAGATTATCTGATTAAATGCTATAAAATAAATTCTTAGAAATAAAGTCAATTTCCCATAAATAAAATTGACTCCTCTTGACTGAATGAGTTCAAGTAGAGGCAAGGCATCCTTCAGGAATTTAATTTGAACTCTGCTTTCAGCAGGCAGCTGGACTTGATGCCTTAAATTGCCCCTCCTAATTCCATGATTCATACCTCAGTGACTTCTAAAGATACAGTCTGCTTTTCATTATTGATACTGCTATTCTTTCTGAAAGTTTGGAAATCTTGTTCAATATGGTATCGTTTTGCATTTCTTAGTGATCTTTGGTATTCTACAAACCACTCTCAAAATGTTCCATATTTAGATTAATGCTTTTAAGTGTATACATCAATGTCTCATTATAACATTAACCCTTCCTTTCCAACTGACCTATTCTTTTTTTAATATGTCATACACTATTATAGGATTCAATTTCTGCACTCAGATTCTACCTCTCATCCTATCACCTTCCTGTACTTATTACTGATGTATTTATAAACCATTTGTCTTATTTCAGACACATTGCATGCAGTTGGGTAGAGGAGAGATGTTGGAAACCACGTGTGTTTATTACGATGATTTTTCTTGCATTTTGGGAGTTCTTCCACTGTCACTCTGGTTTCATACATGTTTCATTTTCTAACAATTGGAATCATGCTGGGGTAGTTTTTGAAATTTCATTGCTCTTGATCAGCTCACAAAATTCACACCAAATGCATTTTTCTGCTCCTTGTAAGGAACAATTCAGGGGTGGGATTCTACTGGTTCGCAACTATTCACTAGAATCGGTTGTTAACATTCTAAGCAGTTCAGAGAACCAGTTGTTAGAAGAAATTACTGGCCTAATCCTGTAAGGAAGGCAGGAAGGAAACATTCTGGTGTTGCTTACAGAAACTGCCTCTCCGTTAACCCTTATTACATTCTTGGCAGGACAAGACTTCCTGTCTCAGGAACTTCTCTGGAGTTTTTTTCCTCTCTTTTGCTGGTATTTTGCTTGTGTGGAGTGACCATTCAAAGTTACAATGCCACTGAAAAAGTGACTTATGACTGTTTTTCACACTTACGACTGTTGCAACATCCCCACAGTCATGAGAGGCCAGGCGAGGAGATGCATGCCTCAATGTGAGTGATATTTAGTTGGCTACGCCCATCCAGTCACATGACCACCAAGCCACACCCACCAACTAATCCACGTCCACAGAACCAGTTGTTAAAAATTTGAATCCCACAATTCTTCTTATGGTAAATATTTTTCACCACAAAAACAGAAACACATCCAAGAATCAAAACTTTTTCAAACAATATTATTTGTGTAGTCCTCTATTCTGAGTATTTCCCTGTCATCTTAGAATATGCCTATAATAGTATATTCAGAATCTAAGATAAGGTGACATTCTGGCCAGTGGGATATTCTCTTGTCAATTAAGATTATACCCTCCTTGACAATTTATACAGATTTTTTTTGCTGTTAATAAAAGATTGAAGACTATTTTAACTAGGTGACTATAAATTAGATTTTAAGGTAAAGCAAGCCAGTAGCTGAGATCTCTGTAACCTTGTTCTGTTCTCTTTCAATAAATCTTATTAAAAGAAACTCTGGGAGAATCTTGCTTTCTATGAAAGTGGATTGCCAAGAGCTTGACAGTGACCTTCAACAAGAATGTCAAAGAATATGATTTCTGGAGTACTACAAAAAGAATTACAAAAAGAATTCAGAAAGATCTGCTAACATTTCAAGTAAGAATTCCTGGCGCTTAACAAAATTAACAGAAGTCTGTTTTCATGCTTTCCAGTTTTAATACCTATATATTTCTAATAGATAATATTTGTAATGCCAGAATGTACTGTATATAGAGATAAGCATATGTATTTTTCCCCTTCTTTTTCCATCCGCTTCCTTTCTTCTGGATCTCTTCAGAAGAAGGCACAACTGATGAAGAGAAAAAGGAAAGCCAGAGAAGTACAAGAGCATAAATGATGCTGCTATATAGTACAAAAGGGTAGTTAGTGATTGTGTAAAGATCATCAATGCTATGTTCTGAAGTTCCCCCTCTGGTCCGGTTTCCAGCAAGGGGCGCCCAGCCACAACCTGATTGGCCAATAGTTTGACAGTCGACTATATAAGGATCTGTCAAACAGGCCAACAGCTGTTGCCTCACAGCTGAGTGGTTTATTCGCTGTTGGCGCACGAATTCAATAAAGCCTGTGCAACCAATTTAGCCACCTCACCTCATTCTGTTGTGTGTTCATTCCCAATACAAAGCACTGGCGACGAAGGTGGGATGTCCACCCTCAAGGCATTAGGCGAGCTTGAAGTCCTCCTGTGGGGCAACCAAAAGAGATGATCACTGTGGCAGAGAGAGCCAAACAAGCCAGAAGGGCATACAAAAAGAGCAAAGTCACGCTGAGGGAGCTCGATAAAGTCCACCAGCCACCTGCCTAAGGATCAAAGGTTCTGTGAAGCTGTTCAGAATGGCAGCATTAAATTTATTTGCACCATTTGACGCATCCACAGAGACTTGGGAGTCATATATTGAGCATTTTGCTGTTTCCTGGAGGCAAACGATCTGGTGGATTTGACAGGCAGCCAGCGAAGGATGCTGTTTCTAAATTTCTGTGGCAAACAAATGTTTGACACAGCCAGAGCTCTGTTAGCAGCTCAGTCCCTGAATTCTGTCACTTGGGAGGCATTCATGGCAAAACTTAAGAACCATTACGTTCCCACTCTCTCACAAATTGCCCGAAGGCATGCATTTCACCGGCACAAGCAAGCTGAGGGGGAATCTGTTTATCAATTTATGGTGGGTCTCCGAACAGCTGCTCTCCATTGTGAGTTCAACGAGCTGGATGATGCCTTGCTGGATTGGTTAGTCTGTTGGTTAAGAGAACTCCGAATCCAGTGCAGACTACTAACAAAGTCTGACCTGTCGCTACAATCGGCATTGGACGAAGCCTGAGCTTGGAGCTAGCCAATAAGTCAATGGTAGAGATTCATGGTGCAAGCAGCCCAGCTTTGGGAAGAAAAACCTTAGCTGTCTACCAAGAAGATGCTACAGAGGAAGACATTGATCTACCAGGGGATGATGACACCCACCGGTTGAAGACTGCATCAGGTAATAATTAGAAATCCACAAAAACAGCCCAGGCACAATCCTGCATAGGGTGTGGAGGTAATCATCCATGAGCAGCCTACAGATTCAGAACTGCAAACTATCAGTGCTGTGGGAAGAGAGGCCATTTAGCTAGGAAGTGCAGAGGTATCTTGCCTGATGACAGAGTCCAGGCAAAACAAGGGCAAATGAAGGGGACCCCTAGAAAAGTTCCTAAGTTGGGGAAAGAGTGTTTCATCATCCAAAGAAATAATTGTCACATCAACCCCAGAGTAGGGCAAACAAACTTATCACTAAAGAATTTTTTTTTTCTTTCAGTGAAAATTGAGGGACAGGATTGTCAAATGGAGGTTGACACAGGATCTTCTTTTTCATTGTTCAGTTGGAGCACACTCAAAAGATTGGTGCCCAAAATGGCAAAGAAAAGATAAGACCCTGTTCCCTCACATTAAGAGACTATCAAGGGAATATAATTCCCATTTTGGGTCTCACTAAAGTGACAGTAGCTTTCGAAAAATTCAAAGGCCATCTCCCACTAATAGTTGTGGAAAGGACATTGCCAAGCTTACTGGGCCTTGACTGGTTCAAATCCCTAGGTCTGGCCATAAGTGGAGTGCATGCCACAAATGGTCAAAACACTGACACCATAGATGCACTGGCAAAGGAATTTGCTAGTGTTTTTGACAATGGTAAATATACAGGTAAATATATTTATATATTTTTATACAGATAAATATATTTATATATATTTAAATATATATATTACCTGTATAGGTAAATATACAGGGAAACCTATTTCACTGAATTTAGACCCTACAGTTATGCCTAGGAGATTGAAAGCCAGGCAAGTGCCTTTCGCACTCCACCCAAAAATCACTGCTGAATTCGATAAGCTTATATCACAAGGAGTATTAGAGCCAATAGATCACGCTTTCTGGAAAACACCAATTGTCATGCCACCCAAGGCTGACGGATCAGTCAGGATGTGTGCAGACTATAAGGCAACCCTGAATTTGGCATTACAGCAAAGCGCGTTCCCAGTGCCTGTGGTGCAAAATCTGTTGCATTCACTGGGTAACGGAAATTTTTTTGCAAAGCTTGACATCGTTCAAGCATATCAACAGCTGCCTGTGGACTCAGCCATCTCAGAAGCCTAAACTATAGTAACATACAGAGAGGCATTTAGATGCAAAAGGCTACAATTTGGCATTAGTGTTGCCCCTGGGATATTCCAGTCCTTAATGGAACAACTCTTATGAATCGTTAACAAGTCTTATGGAACGACTCCAAGGTATCCCTGGAGTCGTTCCATACTTTGACAACATTATTGTGTCAGCTAGAGATGAAAAGGCACTTTAAACAGCCTAAGGGAAGTTTTTAAGAGATTCCAGGCAACAGGTTTGAAACTAAAAAAAAGCAAGTGCCATTAATGACCTCCACAACATTTGAAGCTGTTAACTTGGCTTTATAAAAGGTGTTTGCCACCCATGGTCTTCCTGATCTAATTGTATCAGATAATGGGCCACAATTTACTTCAAGAAGTTTCGAGCTGTTTCTCATTGGTTTAGGCATATGACATGCATTAATTGCTCCTTTCAATCCCACTTGTAGTGGTATGGCAGAATGAGGGTAAGATCTGCAAAAGGGGCTCTTGCAAAGATGGGCCCAGGGCCATGGCCAACCAGAGTAGCCCAGTATCTGCTAATTCAGCATTCTACCCCATGTCCATCCACAAATCATAGCCCAACAGAATTATTAATGGGTCAAAGACTTAGGACAATCTTAGATAGGCTGCATCCTGCCTATACACCAGACAAGTTCCCTCGCATAGCAACACCAGGGAGTTTGATGTGGGGAACCAGGTATTCGCTAGGAATTACACTGGCAATCCCCTGTGGCTACCAGTGTCCATAACTAGCATAAGTGGGGCATGTTCGTACATTGTGAAGTTAGAGGATGGCCAGACCTGCATTAATCAACTAAGGGGGTGAGGGAACCTGAGGGCAGGAGCTTTATTAACTAGGGAGAACTATGAGTTCTCAGGAACCAACACAAGACCATCTACACCAACAATACGCCAGCAGCCACACTCACCAGAGAGGCCATGGGTTGAGGAATCACCGGCAGAGGTTCAACTGCAGCAGTCAGAGGTTCCAGTCAAAGAGATTCCAGCCAAGGAGGTTCCCGCCATGTCCAACGAGCCATCACTGTGCAGATCAACTAGGGTCTGGCACCGCCTGGCCTACCTCAAAGACATGCATGCGTTGTTGAAGAAGTTCTATATTCTGAAGTTCCCCCTCTGGTCCGGTTTCCAGAAGGGGGTGCCCAGCCGCAACCTGACTGGCCGATAATTTGACAGCCAACTATATAAGGAGCTGTCAAACAGTCCAACTGCTGTTGCCTCGCGGTTGAGTGGTTTATTTGCTGTTTAGCATGCGAATTCAATAAAGCCTGAGCAACCAATTTAGCCGCCTCGCTTCATTCTGTTGTGCATTCATTCCCAATACAAAGCAATCAATATGGACAATTAGGAACATGTACATTTTTCCCTCCTCTGTTGTTGAAAACACCATAGTTTCTCGCCCTCAGCACCTCTTTCTAAGTACATCATGCTTTTACAGAAACCTTACACAAAAACATATGTTCATACCAACTTCTGCTTTGTCATAAAATTAATTATGTTAGGGAAGTTCTTAGATAAGCTCTTCATTGA
Source organism: Laticauda colubrina (assembly GCA_015471245.1). Classification (NCBI taxonomy): domain Eukaryota; kingdom Metazoa; phylum Chordata; class Lepidosauria; order Squamata; family Elapidae; genus Laticauda; species Laticauda colubrina. The sequence goes on along the minus strand of BLBF01000003.1, from coordinate 79,207,818 downwards.
TTAACAATATATAATTCTTCAATACAATGTATCCCCCAATATAATTAGGGGATATCTGGATGAAAACCAGAAGTTCTCTAGTAACTACATAATCTGCCTTTTTACTAGAATCCAAGAAATCTGTTTCTAATATCCTCAAAGTTGTTCCTATATGTAGCTCACAGTAAATTAATTCATTATACTTTTCTATATTTCATCAATTTTCCACATACCTTTTGTTCCCATTAACACCAGCCTGTTGACAATGGAGCAGACCAGAGCAGAATTTCTTACGCAACACTCATAGGCTACCTATTTCTGCTAGATATAAAAACTCACTCAGTTAACAAAACTCTGCATTGGGGACAGGAAGGGTATCTGGCCATTAAAACACTCTGCTAGCTCCATTCAGTTGTTCAGATTCCACTCCTAACTCGCAAGGGATTATGGGGTTGTTATATGATGATGATGATAGAAACTAACTCAGTGCTATAGTTCTGCCAGTTCTCAATTAATCCCTTCAAGATCTTTTTACATGTTTACCTTTAGAAATAAATTTCATGTCTAACTATGTTTATTTATTAAATTACTTTTTTCTATTTTAATGTAAACAACACCTTCTGTTTTAAATGAGGGAAGAACTGTAATTACTCAATTCTCTTACATTGTTAAAGTGCATTGACTGAAAAATTTATCGAACATCTGTCATTAGCAATATTCAGTTCTTAGATTTTATATGTTTTGTGCCCTTCAGGGTCTCTTCTAATTTGCTAATTTAAAATCTTAATGAGAGTACAGATAAGATTTTTAAAAACTAAAAATATATGTGGAATACAAGTTTTCCAGCAAAAAAAACTATTAAAAACCTGTTATTTGGATCTTAAAGAGGCAATGAAACAAATGTTATTTATTTAAAAGTTATTGGCTGCCCAACTCCAGTGAAGCCATATTCACATCTTATTTTACTTTTCTTGCAGGTTACTGGTTTTTTTAAGGGAATGTCTTTCCCATTAATCAGCATTGCTGGTTATAATTCATTGGTATTTGGTGTCTTCAGCAGTACTCAAAGGTTTATTTGCCAATATCGTTATGGGAAACCTAACCATCCTCCTGCACTTACAGATATAACTTTAGCAAGCATGGTAACTGGGGCTTTCTCAGTAGGAATTGGTTGCCCGGTTGACCTAGTAAAAATAAGGCTACAGATGCAGACACAGACTTTTCCAAAGGGTAAGTCCAGAATGTACCTTTGCTGTTTATCATACCAGTTAAAAAAAATCTTCCTTTTTACCAGCCTGGAATTCCTAAATTTAGGGTAGAATCAGGGCAAGTGGATGGAGCTGAGCATTTTCTGGCCAGATGCCCTTCCTGATCTCATGCGGAGTTTTTAGCAGACATTTTTTCTTTGTGTCCTAGGAGAGAAACATCTGCCCTACCTAGGATTGAACTCTCAACTTTCTGAATGGGAGGCGAGGCCATCTTCCCCACTAGGCCACCACACTACTCTTGTCTTATACCAATTATGTATAATATAAGGATAGGATAGGATAGGATGTAACATGTCATGACATCATGAAAGCAAATCCAAAACTTATGTATTTCTATCCAATGGCAGGACACAAGTTTGTATGAGCAGAATTTGTATCCTAATATCACAAAACATGCACCATCTTTTTAATGCAACCTTACTTCGTTCTGTACATTGATTATTCCATATAATTATTCCTATAAAGCAATAATACAACTATCTCTGAAAAAATTGACTTTAGCAACCCTCAGTATATAAACAGCATTGCTGATCTTATTAAATAAATCTTTCTCATAAAACACAGTTGCAATAGAGTAACACTTGTTCATTCAGTATGAATATTTCATATTGGGTTAAAATCACCTATCATTTATAAAAAAAGTTTTATTGACCCTTATTTAAAAATATTCACCTTTTTTAAAATAATATGAGCCACCAATAGCATTGTAAAACACAAATGTTGATGGTTCATGTCCAGGTCAATAGTCTAGCTTCATCTTTCACAGAGATCACAACCAGATTTCTTTGGAAAGCAACCAAATTAAGCATGAGAGAAACAGACATGGAAAAAACAAACATAGCATCATTACTTGCACTGGTACAACTGATCCATAAAGTCAAAAGGAAATTATTTAGTTAAAAACAGTTCTGAATCAAACAAAAGAGATGAAAGGATGAAATATGGGTGTTTGAATTCCATGAATCATTTTCATTTTTCTGATTTCTGGTGACACCATACTAGTGAACCTAGATCTAGGAAGGGTGTATAATTTATTGTATAGCTGCTGGCCATTCCACCCATTTGGCATGTCCTCCCCTCTTGCAGAAGTATCCCTACCCTTTTAGGTTTCTGGTAGGTTGTAAAGACCAGGCATCTTCCCTTCCCACCCACAACCCAAGGATGCTAGGATGGGATTTGAGCTGGAAGCCTAGTTGGTCTGGCCCTGGGAAGAAAGGTACTTAAGTTTTCATCCTTGTTTATATACATTGTTGTGAGCTGCTTAGAATAATTATATGAGATAAGTGAAGAGATAAGCAAGTAAATAAATAAGCAAATCAGCTTTCAGGTATTATAAAGTGGTAGTATGAAAGTGCTTTTGCCTCCATGGATCTTAGGCAGAAAAAGAAAAGCAATAGAAAAGAAGAAATCCAAAAAAATCCACTCTCTGCCTCCTAAGCCAATATACATAGCAAATCTCTGATGAATGATTTGTATCTGATCTTGAAATCTCCCTTTTACTTCTTCTCTAGCCAACCTGGAAATGAAGCATAAAGCAACTGGCATCTCAATACAGGCTGCCTACCGAGGTCCAATTCACTGTGTCGCTACAATTCTTCAGCAGGAAGGTTTTTCAGGCCTCTTTCGAGGTATGACCGCCATGCTTCTGAGGGACATCCCAGGATACTGCCTCTACTTTATCCCTTACGCATTGGTTTCTGTCTGGATCACTTCAGACGAATGTCTTTCTCCTACCCCCTTTGCTGCATGGATGGCTGGTGGCATTGCAGGTATGAACTTATCCAGTGGTAGGATTCAAAAAATTTTTACTACCAGTTCTGTGGGTATGGCTTGGTGGGCGTGGCAAGGGAAGGATACCATAAAATCTCCATTCCTTCCCCACCCCACTTTCCAGCTCTTTTTTCCTGTGCAGGGCAACAAAAGAAGACCCAGTCGATCAGCTCGGATGCAGGAGGCAGAGAATAGATGGGGGCGGGGCCAGTCAGAGGTGGTATTCCAAACTACTCAACATTTCCACTACTGGTTCTCAGAACTAGTAGAAATTTCCGCCACTGGTTCTCCAGAAATGGTCAGAACCTGCTGAATACTGTGAGGTGGAAGCAGATAAAAAAACCACCAAAAGATTCGTTGATCCAAGGAAAACAAGGTTTTATTCACGTGTCTGCAGAGACGGGTCCCCTCAGGCATTGAAGGAACCCAGAGCAAAATTCAGGCAGCATTTTTATACCCTAACTGTCCGCCCCCTCGTACGAGGGCTTGGCTCACATTCTTTCTGTTTTCAAATTGACACATATATTTTGAAGGTTCCTACTAGCTCCCTATCTAGCAAAAGTAGTTACACGGTTTCTGACATCGCAGCACTTTATTACAATTCCCCATTGTTCTAGCCTTATCTTGTTTTTTCTCTTGTGCACAAACTGGAACACTTTCTTATTTAGCAGAGCTACTGAGTTTGAGACACACTTCCTTATTCAATTCAATGGGCCATCCAACATGACTTCGGTTCTGCTCACAATACCACCTCTGAACTTATCACTCCATATGTTATTTGGCTGGGTTCACATCCTGATATTGGGCCTTAATATGGTTGATTTGCTTTTGCATTGGAATGATAAATAAATGCACTGGCTATAGGCTAGCATGTTAAACTAGAAAAAAATAAAGTATTATTTAAAACTCTTCGCATAGCATTATGTATGTATGAATGCAGGTGCATTCATTCATAAAATCAAGGACTCCCAAAAATTGTCACTTATTTTGGAAGACTGGTTTTGGAAAGGGTTCTCCATTTCTTTGAAAATCATCTTTCCCCTTTTTTCTTCTTCAAATTATAGTAATATATCACCACTAAGAGTCACTGCAAGCTTTCCTTTTTCTCCAAATCCCCTTAAATGTTGTGTGGGAAGAAAGTCACAATTTTAAAGTGAAAAAGAAAAGGATATGAAGAAAGAAAGAATCCTCTGACCTTCCTCAGAAATAGAAGGGATGTGAGAATGGCAGGTTTTACATGACATACTGTTTTTAGTTCATTTTTTTAGAGGGCAGGCAGAACCACACTTGTTAAACATGTAAATTTATTTTAAAAAATTTTCAAGGCCTGGATTGCGCCATGCAGCACCAGATGCTTTCAGTGAAGTTTCTTCTTTGCTCTTAACTGTTTTATTTATTTGGTCATTCAGACATAAATTGAAAAAGTATCTTTTCACCCTTCTGTTTTTCTTCTTATCTCCTTGTTTTAATGCCTCAGCATCCATAAGCCTTGCTCCATTTTGCTGCAATTTATGCACAATATTCTTCGTTTTAAAAAGGAGAACCTACTTATATTTTCTTTTCAACCACAGGATTTGAGAAAAAAAAAGACCTGACTTTCAGTTTTTAATATGAACTTATAAACAGCTGTTATAAACAGCTTCTCAGAATGTAACCCATTTATAAATAGAATAATGTCTATACAGTATTATCCCCTAAAACACAGAAGAGTTTCTACTCTTATATCCTGTAATGTCCTCCTTTCTCTTTTCTGAATGGAAGGTTCTAGAATACACCAGAAGATCCCTTTGTTCCTGATCCCTTTGTAGTGAAGGGGAAGTTGATATTGTGGATCATGATAAACTGTTACAGTACATAATTAGATCTATTTTTCTTCTACTAGAAAAAGGGAAGAAGTATCTCTGAGGTCAAGATTGTAAATCTGATTTAATGTTATCATGGAATGCATTATATCAATGTAAATCAAAAATTGGTATCTTTTTAAAAATTATTTTTTAACGATTGGCTAATTTTTTAAACACAGAAATGGGGAAAATCACAAACTTTTAATGTTTTTTTTTTTCTCACGTAATAATTTCTATTGAGGGATGGTAATTTCTGATATGTGCCACTGCAGGTTGGTCAACTAATTTATAAAATAATATGAAACTATTTGACTACCCCTCTCTCTTACTGTGTTTGCTGATTTACTTTCAATGATCGATAGGAGTTCCACTGAAGTCAGTATTTAATCTGTCCAATTATTTTCAAACCTTGGCATTGGCTCACATAAAAGCAAAGCCAGTTATTGGTTAACATGAAATAGATTTTTTCAACATTTCACAAGAGTAGCACAACCTAACTACATTCCTCTCAGCCAGAGCTCTGTAAAAAATTCACGGACATAGAGCAATGTACAAAACATAGGTTAACCTATAATGTACAATCCATTTATGTGAAACTCTGAGGCAATTATATTTGAGGTATGCAAATTTCTAAGATTATACCATCTTTGACTGCTACTTATTTATTTTGAATGTATAACCTTTACAGGTAGTCCTCAACTTACAATCACAATTGACCCAAAAATTTCTGTTGCTAAGCAAGACAGGTATTGAGTTTTGTCCCATTTTACAATTTTGCTTGCCATAGTTGTTAAGGGAACCACTGCAGTTAAGTTAGTAACATACATGTTAAGTGAATCTGGCTATCCCATTGACTTTGCTTGTCAGATGGTCACAACAGGTGATCACATGACCCCAGAATACTGCAACTGTCTAGTGTCCAAATTTTGATCATGTGTTCATGAGTATACTGCCACGGTCATTAAATTACTTTTTTCAGTGCCATTGTAACTTCGAATGATCACTAAATGAATGGTTGTAAGCAGGGGTGGGATCCGGCTGGTGTAACTATCGGTTCAGTGATTTACATTTTGTGTGTACACATGTGTGTAAAACATCGTCGGCTTGCTGCCTGGACAGCTGAACAGCACTGTGCACAGGTGTGCAGCATTTGAAAAGCCACTTTTTTCCTGCTTTTTCAACTGCAGCTGTGCCGCACAAAGCAGCTGAGGTTGAAAAAGCACGAAAGGTAAGAGCCCGGGTGGGTGCGTGGGCCAAACAGCAGCAGACACAGAACCAGTTCTATGTCTGCTGCTCTTCAGAGCTACTGGCTCTACAGAGCCGGACAGAACCGGTAGAATCCCACCCTTGGCTGTAAGTTTTTTTATTTATTTTATTTGGTTTGTCAATTGCTTACAAGATAATAGGTATAAGTAAAAACATAGTTAATACATGAATGCATAGTTCAAGAAAAATAAAAGAAACAATAGGGCAGGGACGATAGGCACATTGGTGTGCTTATCCACGCCCCCTGCAGACCTCTTAGGAAAGGTGTGACGTCAACAGTAGAAAGTCTAATGTTGAAGATTTTAGGGTTTGGGGAAGAAACCACAGAGTCAGGTAGACTATTCCAGACACTGACCACTCTGTTGCTGAAGTCATCTTTCCTGCAATCAAGTTTGGTGCGATTAATCTTGAGTTTGTATCTGTTGTTTGCTTTTGTATTGTTATGGTTGAAGCTGAAGTATTCATTGACAGGTAGGACATTGCAATGTATGATTTTATACACTACACTTAGATTGGACTGAAGGCGGCATAGTTCTAGCTTTTCTAGGTCTAGAATTTCAAGTCTGGTGGCATAAGGTATTCTGCAATGAGTAGGAAAACTCTTCTTGTGAAATATTTCTGGACTTTCTCAACTGTGTTAATATTAGATCCGTAATATGGGTTCCAGACTGATGAGCTGTATTCAAGTATTGGTCTAGCAAATGTTTTTTTGTGGTCTAGTTAATAGTGTAATATTACCAGAGAAAAGGCTACATAAGATTAGATTAACAACTCTTAACGTCTTTTTGGCTATGTAGTTACAGTGGGCTCTAGAACTTAGGTCATTAGAGATGAGATCTTTGACAGAGTTTGGATCATTAACAGTCTTGACTATTCAGCTTGTATTTTATTTTCTGATTTTTTTTTGCCAATATGTAAGACAGAGCATTTATTTGTTGAGATTTGAAGTTGCCATTTGTTTGACCATTCTGATACATAGTTGAGGTCTTTTTGAAGGGTAGCAGTATTTTCGGTGGTGTTGAATAGCTTTACATCATCAGCAAAAAGAACACACTTGCTCTTAATATGATCACAAAGGTCATTTATGTAGAGTATGAAAAGAGTTGGTCCTAGAACACTGCCTTGAGGGGCACCACTGTTGACAGGTACAGATATAATTGCAACTTGTAATTTTATTGCCAGGTTCTCCATTGATTGACAAAAGCCAGCTGTGAAGCATGCAAATAGTGATCACTCCACTGAGGGTCACTACAATGATTGAAAAAGTGTCCACCAATTGTGAGGTGCCCAAATGATAATCACATGACCATGGGGATGCCGAGATGGTTGGTTGTAAAGTAACTTTTTCATTGCCATTATAACTTTGAATGGTTGATAAACAGGGAAATCACTAACCAAGGATTACCTATAATAACTTTTCGCCACTCTTTCTCCACCTTAGCAAAAATGCTTCAAAAACAAAACATTTTGCTTTTACAAATCCCCTATGCCCGATTTTTAAGAATTTCTCCAATTCCTTCATCCCAAAAGGTACTAACCCAGCTATTCCGTTTCCTAAACAAATTCAAAATGTATTGTCTTATCTAATGACTAACATCTACCAATTTCTCCCTAGGAATCATATCTTGGGGAACAGCAACTCCTATGGATGTTGTGAAATGTCGTCTTCAAGCAGATGGAGTTTATTTAAACAAATACAAAGGAGTAATTGACTGTATTTATCAAAGTTACAACAATGAAGGTTTAAAAGTAAGCACTAACCTTTCGAGAATACCACCTAATTATTGGTAACAAATTTAATATGAATAAATTATCCATGGGAAGTGGAAAAGCAAGTAGGATCGAATGACAAAAGCAACATCACACCATAAGCTTTAGGCATGCATGAATATCAAAAAAAAAAAAAAGGTGATAAAAGGTGAAAGGTGATACAAAAACACTGCTTTCATTAGTCTGATTCCTTTACCTTCCAACTCACCAAGGGATATTGATAAATATAGACAGGGGTGGGTTTCTACCGGTTCTGTCTACCTCTGTAGAATCGGTTGCTCCGAAGAGCAGCAGACATAGAACTGGTTCTATGTCTGCTGCTGTTGTGGCCCGCCTAGGCTGCTACCTGACCTTTATTTCCTGCTTTTTCAACTGCAGCTGCTTTACGCGGCACAGCCGCAGTTGAAAAAGCAGGAAAAAAGGGCTTTTCCAACTGCTGTGCACTTGCACGCAGTGCTGCTCAGCTGTCTGGGCAGTTCAGCAGGTTGTAAATTGCACTCGCGCGACTCACGCAACTCACGCATGCGCGCGTGACACTAATAGACAGGTAGTTATACCAGTCAGATTCCTTCCCTGAATATAGATATACCAAGAAAATTTCAGTAAAACCATACCATAACATTTCTGGTCAAAATATAAGGGTTAGAATTCTGGCCATTTTCTCAGTTGTTTTTAAAGGGTAATTTAAATATACTTTATATGGATTTAATTTTATTAATGTTTTTCTAGTTTATATTTAAACCTTTTATTGTAAGCTGTCTTGATGATCACATGCATAGAAATGGAGGACATACATTTAGTCATTTAAAAAAAAGATATATAAATATAGCAGAACCTGTAGTATAGGTCTAACAGCAGCTATGAGACCAAAATAGCTAAATGGAATCAGCACCATCAAGAAGTCTCATTATCTCATTTGAAGCAGTACTATCACACCATGTTACTCATTTGATTTGTTCAATTGCTGCACCTCAAGCAAAAATATATTTCAAGGTCGCTGACACACAAACACTTTAGAAGAACACTTGCTGCACTTTAGGCAGATAATAACAGACAGGAATGCAATTGAAGCACTTAGTATAAAATGCTTGCCTGAAGGAAACTGAACATAGCCCAAGAAGCAATAGAGTTGTCCATAGAGATTCCAGGTCACAGGACTCCAAATCAGTAGTCAGGTGGTCTAAGGATTAAGAGCCACAAACAAGAAGCAAGAACACAATTCAAGAGCTAGACAGACAAATTGTTTACAAGAAGGATTCAAGCACAGAAGCTAACTAAATCTATCTGCAGCACTGGCTGCAATTACTCATGCCTTGCTCTTTGTTTCATGAGAAGTCTCATTGAGGAAAATTGCTTTGCTTGCTTCTTTACGTACCAACACCTGGGCTTATGCCTCATCATTGGATTGGTGCAGTTGAACAGGAGATGCCTGATCAGGCTCAGTTGAATCCTGGTTTGTTGATTCTTGAGGCTGACAGTTCTGAAGCATAGGCTCAGCCGGAGTAACATCTCCAGAGTCAAGTTCAGACTCTGAATTGTGGCTCACAACAGTATATGAATTTTGAAGGTGGCAACAAAAATATAAGCAACTAAAAGTAAATCAACAGGGATGTCTCACGTGTTTTTACTCTTCTGGATTCCCTCTTTTTGTCTTACGTTACTGGTAGTAGATCAATGGTTTCAATTCAGTCCTCCTGCTATGTTCGATAATGGAAGGCTCAAGAAAGTCATCTCAGTTAGCTGAAGACTTTGTGCAATTTCATATATCAGCTCACAAACTCGGGTATAGCAATGAGGGGTGTGGGAATGGTCCATTAGAAAACTTCCTCCTATGCAACAACCGCCAGTATTTTGAGCATTATGGTTCAATAGATAGTTGGTACACAAAATAACACAATTCTCATCAAGAATAGAACACATCACTCTGAATCCTCTCCCAGCAATCCCAAGAGGTACTGAAAGTAGGTCAGGGGGGAGCTTTGGGAAGCAACTTCCAAAACATGATGTGCACAACCCTTTATTGAAGCAAAACACCCTTTCAAAGCTTCACACAACTCTATTGGGCAAATGGAAAAGCCTGATGACTATGTGTTTGAAGAAAAGCACTGGAATATAGTGATCATAATTCTCTTTGTCTTTTGAACTTACTTACAGAAATAAAACTCTCTTTTTTGGTCCAAATATAAAAATAAGACTTTTCTATTAGGATGCCTATCATTTTCCAGTATCATCTTCTCCTGTTTTTTTCCCTTCTTTAATTAGAAGTAGTTGATATTTCTCATTATATATGTGTCCTAAATATTCCAATTTTCTTTTTTATGAAATTCATAAATTAGGTTTTCTTTATGAGGAAGTGCCTCATTTTATATACACTCAACCATGGTATTGTAAATAATCAGTCAATACAAGATTTCTATTCTGCTAATAGCATCACTTGGCAAGACCTTGTACTATCTATCAATGGAGTTATGGTCTTACAATCCAAAAACTTAATAAATTGACTTATTTTTCAAAAAGTTATTCTTGTATTTTCAGTCCTGCTCCATCTAATCAATCTTGCTATGAACCCATTTATAATTCAAAATACAGGTCAGACATTTATACGGTTATACTCCACATTTATTTTTCTGCAGGCATAGTAGTTGGTTCAACAGTATTAATATGAATTTATTTACATTGAAAGCCTCAATGTTTGTCTCAGTCATCATGTTATATCAATTTACGTATAGCAAATCTTGCTGTTGTATCTCCATGGGCATTTCCAAAGCCAGTTTCTCACTGCCACAGGCATTCACAAGATCGTTTAATCTTGTTCTTGGTAGAAGAATGCCATTTCCCTGTTAGACAAATCCTAACATGGACTATGATATATTGTCTAAAATAGCATGATTGTACTTGTTTGGCAGTCAATGGCCTTGAAAAAGTTAAGTTTAATTTTGGATGATGGATGATCTTGACCATTCAAAGGCGTACCAGATATTTGGATTCTAGAAATCCTTTTCAGCATGCTTATTTTGGAATTCTAAGTAATGGAAATCACCAAGTTGAGTAAAATTGGTATGTACTTGAAAATACAGCTGCCCTCTTCCTCAATTCCCACAGGAGAGGGAGAGAGAAGGAGGGGGAGAGAGAGGGAGGGAGGGAGGGAGGGAAGGAGAGAGAAAACAGATGACTGGCTTTGTATGTGGAAGACAAAAGTGCTAATCTTGCCCTTTGCAGCATCATGGTTTTAATCTGAACCTTTTTGAGGGCAAAACATTGCTTTCTGGCTCATATTTTGGTTACAGTGATTCATCAAACAAGTCACAGCAACAATATTTATGATGTGGTTTACAGAGTTATTTCTAATATTATGTCTACATCTGATTTATACTTGCTCTGTCCTGAGGGTAACTGCTTCTCTTTTTTATCTTCATTTCACTTCCCCTACACCCTTAGGACCTCACAACCTTTTGATAATTAGTCTCTACTGAAAATCAGAAACATGAAGACGTTGCTTCTTACAATTTTGAGGCAGTAAATTAACTCCTGCACACATATACACACACACCACCCCTCCCCCAAAACAAGAAACACTAGAAAGCAGGCCCTAAGTATATATATATTTTTTTAAAAGAGAATGACCAAAACAACTCTCCTGAACTGTAACACCCTTTCAAACATTCCACACACACCCCCCCAAAAAAACTTGGCCTCCTTCACATCTGTGATCAAGTCCTTCTCTTCGCTCAGCTTGTGTTGTTGTGACTCTCACTCCTAAAAACACCCAACCTCTAAAGGATATTTTAGAGAAAAACCTGAGCAAATAATTGCTGATATATTCTGCTTTCCCTTTCATTTTTTAATCAGTAATTAGGTATGGGCAATTCCCCTCCCATTTTTTGGAATTAGATCAGCAAACATTTTTCCTCCAAATACTAATGCCAAGGAAAAGAATTCAATCTGTTTTAGGCTCTGTTTGCAATCCTATTCATGAGAACATTATATGAACATAACCAGGGCAGGAAAATAGGAAAGAGTTTACTTGCATCTATGGAGGGAAGCATTATGGGTGCGGGATCAATGAAATTACAGTAGTAATAGCCTAGAGAGCAAAAATCAGTCATCTCTTTCGCACTTTTACAATAGGAAAGTATTGCATAATATTTATGCAACTCTTTTACTTAGAACTACTCTTTCCATATATTACTATCTAACATCACAGTGTTAAATCTATGTTGATATATAAAAGGAAAGGCAATTGATTACTTTTTGCTGGAAATTAATTTAGCTATTCTGATCTGTAAATAAATAGGATATGAATACACACATATTATTTGGGTTCAAAGGCGACATTCTATTGTGCAGTTCATCTGTGAACAGAAGTGGCTTTGTCTAAGTCTGAAAGCACAGAATATATAGCAAAACGGGGACACTAGAAGGCCATTGTTATAATAACTGTGGGTGTTATTCTGTGATGCTGCGTGTCCCCCCCCCTTTTTTATATCAGTTTTAGGAAGTGCCTAACTTCAAAACCAGTGGAGGCTTCATAGCACAGGCCTTGCCAGTGGGTTCTGTCAGCAGTCAGTACTTCTAGTTCCTTTGGCAGAATGTCACAGTGGCATGGGGTATCCTTTACGGCATCTTTGTAATGCTTGCATGGACCATGGGGTTAATATGTGCCACAGTCTGGTAAAATACTTTTGTCTTGTTCAGGCTGATAGTTAGGTCAAAGAGAAAGGCAGCACCTGAGAATTTGTGTTTCATCAACTATGCACCAGGATCACAGAGTCATCAGCTTCAATTTAAAACCAAGTTAGTTATCTAAACAATAAAAATATTATAAAATAATGTCTAAAGCAGAAATACATGCTAACAATAACATGAACGCTATATTAAAGTTTCTGGACAGATTTCATTGATGCTGGAATAGCATTATTAGATGTGCACTGGTTCTTTCTAGAGGGAGTATTTCATAATCAGAATGTTGTAACTGAAAAAGTTGTCACCACTACCTTCAAAAAGGTCTCTTGAAGGACTTTTCACCTTGATGTCGCTATTGAGCTATCTCGTCAATGTCTTCATAACTAATCTTCTTTCAATTCTACAAAGTCTCCATGTGAGTTCTGAAATCAACATTTTATATATAAATGTTAAAATAGTTCAGTTTTATGCATTGTTGCACCTCTATTTTTAAGTCCAGAATGCTTATGATTGTTTCTCTCAAAGGTGGTATATGTGTACGCACACACACTTGTAAACAAATGGGAAACTTACTATAATAGGTCTAATATGAGAAACAATTGTTCACATTTTTACAAACACTGAAATGTTCCAAAGCTTCCCAGAAATGTTCCAAAGTTTCCTACATTTCTTTTTATATAAAAAAACTGTGAATTGTGAAATGAAATGCTACTGTAACAGTAATTTTGTAACCAACTCTTTTCCAAATAATTAGGACTATGGGTTTATGTTACTATATCAGATGGATTTACTTTATTTCTGGGAATAAAAGAAGAAGAAAAGCTTCAGGTTTAGGATGCTGAATTACAGTACAAGAGGAAAAGAGAGAAAGAGGGGAAAAAGTAAGGCTAGCTAGAGCCAGTATCTGAGAAATAGGTTATGGCAATAATTCACACCATTGGAAAACCAGAGTACAAGGTCTGCAGACAATGTAGTGTTACAGTGATTTTTGATTTTTACCGATTTACTGTAATAAACTGGAACCAAAGCAGAAATAAATGGATTCTACATCTCACATAAGTTCTGAAGCTAATTCTGAAATGGAACAGAACATTGATAAGGAAAATTCTTTAAGGAGACTGAACTTTATGAAATCTGAATACTGCTCAGACAATAATTTCTAAGCCTGAAGACAACAGCCTTGGACTGCCCTATATTGAAAAATATTGGAAGCCTAGAAGAACACGTTATTGCAGAGTTAATAAAGGGAAAGTATAGGTGAATATAGAAAGATACCATCAAGCTTGCATTCCCATATGCAGTACTGGCAAATAGTCATGTATCCACTGTATTTTCAGATCCTTGTCTGAGCAACTGGAAACCTTGCTTGGGAACCTTTGATCCTGATGTAGTTCCACGACATAGAATCTATCAACTGGCTCTCATTGTATTCTGCATGTAGGATCATAGGTTGCATATTTTCATCTTGTAATTGTAATATTGGATATTAAAAGGACAGGGATTAATGTTAATGCATACAATGCAGAAACTTGTGGGAAATCATTTAGCTGATCCTGCTCTTTGTGTTTCTTGTAAAATAATGACGAGAAAATAGACATTTCTCAATATCTGATTTTTCTTTCCTGTTCAAATAATTTCTTCAAAAAATATCTGACAGACACAACATTTTCTTTTTTTTTCTTATAATCAGGTCTTTTTCAGAGGTCTTACAGTGAATACAGTGCGAGGATTCCCTGTAAGTGCTGCCACATTCCTTGGATACGAACTTTCACTCAAAGCCTTAAGAAAAGAAGCAGAGACAAATCCTTGAATTCCAGGTCAGTTTCACAGAACCTTGAGCACTTCCAAATACGCTCTATTAGTACAGTCATCTGAAAAAGATGAATGATGGGTGGATATCATGGACAGTATCCTTTTGTTCTGCATCTGAACAAACCTTGTTTTGACACTTAAAAAAACCGTTTAATTGTTTGAAATTCTGTTATTTGTGGGGAAAAACACACAAAGATAATTTAACAAGAGTTACTTCTAGGCATCCTGCCCACCCTCAAACATTAAAAAAAAAGTAATATATGAAGGTTAATGAAAAGCAATGTCTCTGCTTTCACAATTTTTATTTAATTAGTGATACTGTAATTAATAAAACAGACAAATTATTCCTGAAATGAATCCTTTTGTATTTATTTATTTCCTGCAATGTATTTATTTATACATTGTATAAATTGTATACTACATATGTAGTATTTATTTTCTTCCTGCAATGACTACCATTTGCTGCATACTTCTGCCACCAATGGGACAAGCTGCTTTAAAAAAAGGAACAAAACCCTCCATACTTTTGTCTCTTGAACCAGATCCTGACAATATTTTCCATTTCTTGAGACAAACAGATACCCACCGTCCCTTCGATTTGGGGGTGAGGGTGGAAGTCAAATGGTACTAAATCTACTCTGATATGATCCAGAGTGTAACCACTATCCTGCATCAGGCTCTGGATGACCTAGGATAGGCCCATGGCTGTCATGAAGACCATGAACTCCCAAGCCATCTCAGATCCCATTCGTAGGGAAGGCAGATTAAAGTTCCCCCCAAAATTGTAAGTCTGAAGAACTCCCATCACCAACCCAGAAATGGATTCAAGGAGCAGCAGGTAAAAAAGCTGCTATGTGGAAGAGAGCTAGTACAACAGTAACAATCTCGACTGATTCCTAGAACCCAACTTAATGAACAGGGTTTCAAATCTGGAAATCTATAGCATAGCACGCATGAAGACCATAAGGGACTCCCCAGATAACCATCACCTTACTCTTCCAGGGGCTCAACAGAATCATTACTGGTAACTTCTGTCACAACCTTATCAACTCAATCACATTGAGGAAAATCATTTGTTTGTTTCTTTGCTTGTTTCCAGTCAAAAATTCAGAACTAATTTACATACATTTTTTTCTTCCAAACAAATATTTTTGGTTCACACAAAAAAATAGCAATCTTCTATAAAATACCTTAACTATTTTAAAAGTTATGATTTTGGAGCAATTAAAAAAAGCAGCAGCAAGGTCAGATCTCATTTAAAAAACAGATAGTAAGAGGCTTATCTCCCTCACTACAATGTGACAAAAGACTTCAATGAAATACAACTGATAAAACTGAGCTTCTTAAATTGGCACTAGTGGTGCCACATAGTATGACACCTAACCATAAAATGTTTTTAGCCAAATTTGTGTGACATCTTATGGATTAGATATGTACAAACTTGTTGATTATATCCTTATTCTTACACTGCCTACAGGTGCAATACATGAAATATGTGTAGTTTTCAAGTTATGACTGTAATGGAGCTTGTCCAAAACGGTTGTAAGTCATTATAGTCTTAAAATGGGTTGCCAATGTGCCCAACCCAATTTTACAATTTTTTGTGGCAGTCATTAAGAAAATGTCATTGTCATTAAGTGAATGGTTTGAATGGTTTGCGGAAAACCAGAAGTATCTGTTAGTGTTTGGCAAAACCACTGTAAAATGAGTTTAATGTCCCTGCGGGTTGCAAGCTGCTGTAAATGTTTTTTGTTTTACAGAGAAGGTTAGTTATCAGTTTACTGTATGTTTTATATTGCATGTTCTTCTCATATAATGTAACACCTAGCACACTACATTAGTCTTTATCCAATCCACTTTCTGATCTCATCAGGTGTTTTAGTTATTTGCATTATTCTGAATTTCTTTTTGATTTAATGATCGGTCTAGTTGTCACAAAGAATAGATCAATTCCAGCTTCTAACTTTTGCTTAGTGGTTATAAAGCAAAAGCAGAATAATTGCTAGCTATAAGTGTACTAACTTAATAACATAACACTGACATCTACTGGTTTCCACCTATTACAGCACTCCTTGTTAGAATTTGGCAATTAGAAGAGACGTTGGTCCTACCTGAATGCTACCTACCTGATCAGCCTATTTAAAACAAAGGAGAGATTTCTAGGGAAAATGTGGGTTTAAGGAATGGGGCTGACTTAATTTGAAATCTCCAGGAAATTAGAGAATATGTTTCCAATGCTACTATTAAGTCCTATACTTTTCCAAGACAATTCTGGTTCCTCTATTACTTTCTTGTGTGCCTATTACTTAAAATTCAGCTCTGCAGAATTATACCATTTAGGATAAGAAACTCTGGCAATCAAAGTTGCCTTGCAGCTTGATGTCACCATCTAGAAAAAGCCTGCCATCAGGGAGAAATACATATTGATCATTGAAATTTGGGAGTATTTACAAACTGCCATAAATTCAACCAGCATCAGATGATAAATCACTGTTCCTATTTCAACTTCTGAATAGCCAGTAGCCACAAGCTAATGCCTCTGAAAACAGAAAATTATGATTGCAAAATATGTATCTTCCCTCAATAAATACCATTTTCTGGAAAAGTTTTCATAGTCATTGTGGTGGTTTTGGATCAGGAACAGAGCACGATACAAAATTGTCCATCATGGAACTGAAAGATACTCCTAGAAGATATTTTCAAAATTTTCATCAGCTTCTTGCAGATGAACAGATCTGCATATTGTTTATTTATAGGCAGATTTCAAAACTGCATTTTTGATACAAATATAGGCACCACTGTTAACCATCTAGATACAAGATTCCTTTATATGCCAGTCATTTCCTGTTTTTCAGTGCAGATGCTCATGATCCAAATGAGTGTGCTGTATTTTTTTTTACTATTACTCTAAGAATGGCAAGCCTGTTGTTTTAAACTATTGATAGCACCAAACAAGAATATTTGTATAAAAAAATAATTAAAAGCCAGTCAAAAATTAAATAGCTTCTCACATGTTTATTAAATTACTGAAGTAGGCTTATAATTTGCTGCATAATTTCTATCCACTTTTGATTACTTGGGAATAACTATTACCACTGCTAATTCAATAAATGTATATGACACCGGGTATAATCTTATAATCTCATAAGCATGATTCAGGACAGCTAACAGTAAAAAACAGAGAAGAACCAAGTTTAAAACAATAAAGATAACATAATTTAGTAGCCAAGAACACTCAATTAATACAAAACGGGCTCACCCATACTATAATATCAGGTCTCCAGCCTTGATGCCAAAGCCAGGGTTTCAATGCTTTGCAAAAGACCAGTAGAATAAGTCTCATCTCTGGGGGAATGATTTTTTAGAGGGTAGGTGCCATGGCAGAAAAGGTCTTTTCTTAGGTCCAACTGCCTGGTACCTTCTTATGGATGGGACACTGAACATGTCTTTCCTGCTGGTTATGGCCACCTGTTTAATGTCTTATGTATGGCAAATACCTAACATCTCAGTTGCCATTCTCCCTCTGATTGTTGTGCTTAGTCACCATTCTATATTTATGTCTTGTTTATTATTATATGAGTTTGTCACTTCTTTTTGTTTGCTTTTATATGATATGCCTCCCAGAGTTATCTATCTGAGTTGGGGGGCATTATAAATCTTAGAATTAAATTTACTCTGACTTCTGTGAGTGAAAAGACATCTTTCACATATTCCTAAACTTTTTAATTTCAAATGCTGCATTTCTTGCACCAATATACTCAAGAACTATGTTATTTGCTTGCCAACCTAATCTATTTTAAAATATGGGAAAGTATCGCAATTATTTTCAAAAACAGGTCAAGATGAAATAACATCAATTTTACACATAAAACCTAACTTTTTAAAATAAAAAGCTATACAGAAGTACTATAAGGTTGGGTATTTTAAATCTTGACAAGCAATTCAAGTACTTGAGTAAGTGATTTTTTTTTAAAAAAAGAAGCAATTGTTTCTTCTAAAAATAAAGAATAAATCAAATTGCCTAAACCACTTGAAAGAATATTTCTAGTCACACGCTCTTGAAAACTGCTTGGTGATGAATAAATCTATTAGCACCTTCTTGAATGTGACATACTAACCTACTTCAAAGATATTAATGTTGTTCCCATTTCTGTCTCTTTGGCAATTTTAACCCAACAGAACTGCAGTATCTAATTATGGTAAGATTTAGTAATCAAGAATTGGATTGATAGTTGAAGCTCTAATTTTACTAAGTAGAAAAAAAGATACAATTATGCACAGGTGTGCATTGCTTTCCTACTTCAGCCCAATAGTGTGCATTTGTATTACTAAGATCTGTCTACATGTAGTTTGCAAAACACCCCATTTTATGACTTGAACGAAAAGATACATCACTGAGGATGTCAAGGAAATTATTTTCTGCAAATATATTTGCAGTAGGAAGTACAGTTTCTTGCAATCTCAAAATTCAAAAGAAAGACTTTTTTTTTAAAGTGGTATGTGCTAGAAGAATAAAATGAGGCTATTCTAGAAGAAATCCTAGGACACTGAAGATTGTCCTAGAAATCTGTAAGTAATAAACCCTCATTTTATGCTCAGCATGTATATCTGTATAAATAAACATTGTCTTCAGTGACCTGTTTCCAAGGAAAGCCAGGTAAGTGCTGGCAGCACTGAAGCTCCTCACAGTTCAGAGATGAGTATACAAATTTAGCTATTCTAACTGGAGCAACACAAAAACCTATAAAAATATTCGCTGACCTTTTAAATGTGTAATAAATATAAAGTAAACCCCCCTACCTCCAAAATGCAGACAAATTCATTCAAGTAATTAAAACTGGGTGTACTACAACTGAGAAGAACAATAGTGATTTTTCCAGACTGGAGATACTTTGATGACAAGAGAAATCCTTGAGAATCCCATCTTCCATAAATCTAAGGAATGTAAACAATGCAGCAGCCAATCATTCAAAAATTACAGAATTATGGTTTTTTTTCATCTGCAGAATCCCAACCTATTACAGAGGTCAAATAGCAAAGAGGAAATTTCTTATTTGGAAGAGTGTTTAACACATTTGTAGCTATTTGTATATTATCGTTGCTAAAAACATTGATAGCCCATAGTAATTTTTTTTGCTACACAAAATATAAGTGGCCTCAACTTATACAGTAAGTCATAAACTTAGAAACAGTTTAGAACCAATGTGTATTTCTGAAACAGCTACCCTGATAAACTTGTGGCAGAAAGATTTTAAAGATTTCATCTCGACACAAATGAAGATGAAAATATTCCAGGTCTGTCTGCAAAGAGA
Source organism: Laticauda colubrina (assembly GCA_015471245.1). Classification (NCBI taxonomy): domain Eukaryota; kingdom Metazoa; phylum Chordata; class Lepidosauria; order Squamata; family Elapidae; genus Laticauda; species Laticauda colubrina. Next base: position 79,188,114 of record BLBF01000003.1, on the reverse strand, counting down.
TGTACGCCTGTAAATCATTTGCAAGGTTTTTCAATATTTGAATGAAACAAATGTCAAAAGCATGCCAGTCCTGTCTGCAATTCCTATTTCAGCAATGAAGACGTCATGTTAGATTATGAAATATATTCAGTATTTTTGTGCAGTAGGAATGTCCAGTTTATGTATTTTATATTTTTTTTCACAGAGGATATGCAAATGCATTTTAGTATAAAGAGGCAAACTTATTTTAATGATTGAATACCTCAATTCTAAATGTCCTTCATACAAGTTTCATTACCAGTGGATCTTATTCCTTCAGGCAAATATCTACAGCCTCAAATTTTTGAGGGGTGCCTATAAATTAGGCCTTACTCATGGCAGGAAAACTGTGGTTTTCTTGGCAACGTTTTTGGAAGTGGCTTGCCACTGCCTGCTACCTAGGGCTGAGAGAGGGACTGGCTCAAGGCCACACTAACCACCACGGCCTCCTCCTTTCCAGTCTGACACCTTCACCACTGACACCAAACTGGTTCTCTTATATAACCTCAATTACCAGAGATAATTTTACAACTGAATAGCGCAACGCTTGCACCTAATTCATGAATAAGCCCTGGAACTCAATGGGTTTATATATTCTTAATTTTTAAAAAAGCAATTTAGTATTCTTTATTTTTTTATTTTTAAAAAGCCCTGCCTTTCAAACTTGAGGGTCGTCTTAACGTTTTGCATTAACTCCTCACCATATTCCCCTTTCTTCACATCTTTGTTTACAGACTCTACCCCCTACGTCCAAAAATAAAATAAAATAAAATAAATAAAATAAAATAAAATAAATAAAATAAAATAAAATAGCAAGATTGCCCGCTAAATTTCCCGACGTGATAAAATCGCACTTTCTACCATCTTAAACGCCCACAAAACCCGCTTGGAGCCCAAAATGGTAGCAACCGTCACGTGAGGACCTCCTTTTTTTTTTTTCTTTCCCCCCCCCCCCGACGCCGCGAGGTCCGCGCATGCGTTATGGTCTTTTCCTTCCTTTCTCGGGAACGAGGCGAGATGGAGAAGGTCGTTCCCTTCGCCGTCCGCAAGGGAGCGGAAGCGAGCGACGAGAAGTTCGAGCTCTCGAATCTGGGTCAACCAGGTGCGTATCAGGCAAGCGCCTGCGCGGGAAGAACACGTCGGTGGGCGGGGGGAAACCGCTGTCAAGCGGCAACGCCCACTCGAGTCCGAAGTCGCGGAAGTGGGTCTCGGTGGCGTCGCGCGCGGCTCCTCTGCACCCCCCTCCCCCACCCTTCGCAGCCGTTGTGGCTGCCTTGAATCCTGGCGGACTGAGGCGCGGCAATCGACGTAAGTTGCGGGGAGGGGGGGGGGCGCCTTTCATTTAGGCGAGATCTGGCTTCTGCGCCAGAAGTCTGGGCCTGGCTCTGCGGAGGCCGGTGAGGTCAGCAGAGATTGGAAGGTCGAGAAAGAGCCTCGGGAAAAAGAGCCAGTTGGTTCGGAGATCCGGACTAGCAGCGGGGACCTGTCGAAGGGGGGCAGAAGGGAAGGACGAACCTGGAGCTCGCGTGGGAAGCCGCCTTCTGGTGTTGACCAGCCTTCCTTGCCAAGCTCCCCGGCCCAAGTAGTTTACGTTGCACTCTGGCTTGGCGGCTGTCGGTGGATGGCCAGGCAGGTAAGCTATCCCTAAGAATAGCTTCAGGGGACCAAAATACTTTCAGAGTCGTGGTTTTCCCGGCGAGGGCTGGAAGGGTTGTGTGCCTCATCTGACGCCTGTCTTTGCGAGGATTTCTCCCCACAAGAGAAAGACTTGATGCGGGTAAAACGGTAAACCCAAAAAGGGAGGGTTGAAATGGAGATCTCTCGCCTCGAAGCTCTTCCTGGATACCTGTTGTTTTGTTTCGTCGCTGTTAGGTCATTAAATGAAAAAAAGGGGGGGGGAGGGAAAGCAAAAAAAGCAAAGAATAAAGCCAAAACCGTGAGTTTTGAGTGGGGTGGTGACAATATGCAATACACAAAAAAGCAATTATATGTTTTCAAGAAGGGTCAGGGAGGCCTGAACCCTTCCTGGGGTTCATGGAGAAAAAGGAAAAAGAAAAGTCAAGCAGTAGCCTAAATAAGTAATTCTCAGCAATTCATCCAGAGTCTGTGATTCATGATGAAATGAAAATCTGTTTGATGTATAAAATTCTATGTGTCTGGCTGTGCTTCCCACAGCTGTTTGTAAACACTTGTACAGCTGCTAGACATAACTGCATTCCCCCCACCCCACCCCCAACATCTATGTAAGTCTGGTCAGTGCATCTTGAAAATGGGTCAAGATGACACTTTGGGTGCTTTCATTTTCTATGTCTTTTTTTGCGAGCATGTTACAAAGGTTAATGGTCTCCCCAGGCTCAAAGTTGACTCAGCCTTCCACCCTTCTGAGATAGGTAAAATGAAGACCCAAATTGTTGGGGGCAATATGCTGACTTTGTAAACTTCTTAGAGAGGGCTGTAAAGCTTTGTAAAGTGGTATATAAGTCTATTGCTATTAATGGTGCTATCATTAACAGTGCCATTGTATTATTTTGACATACACGTACACACACATATGCATCAGGAAAGAATACATCTATGATGGCTACTGTTTGTTCTGGCAGGTTTTGAAAAGGTGCAAATGCAGAAATCATTGCAAATTGGAGTATGCAAACAGACTTCCAGATAAAATTGTGCTTAGTTTATCAGACAGCTGCAGGAAATAATGTCAATATATAACTGGATATAACAATATATAATTTGGTACCTATGGTAGCATATGTTTTTAAATGCATTCTGTATTTTTTTTACTGAAATTGCCTTTTTAACACAATTATAGTTATTGAAGATAAGCAGTTGCTACAATAATCCATTTCGTTCTCCCCAGAACAGAGTGCCAGAACAGAGTGAGGCCAGTGACATGAGATAACTAGGGGGCAGTACAGTTTATCAATCTGCTTACCTCCTGTCTCAGATACAACAGGATAGCATATTAACCTGGCTTACTGTAAGGAAGAACTTACAGAATTTATTTTTTCAAAATATGACAACCTTAAGACTTGTGAACTTCAATTCCCAGCTATGTTGGCTGGAGAATTCTGGAAGTTGAAGTCCAGAAGTCTTAAAGTTTACAAGTTTGTAGACAACTGCTCTATGTAAATGAGACTGGAGTCAGTTGTAATGATGATTACATTCTTGCATTTTCTGAAAAGTTGAGAAAACTGTTCTGAAGTAATGTTTTGGCAGATTATAATAGAATTTCTTTACTGTTTTATATAGCCTAGAAGTGCAAGCAGGCAGATGCAGGTGATTGCCTCATGGCCACAATTAACCATTGGGATGAACATCATTCATCCAGCATTGTGTAACGTGGACCAGCATTTTAGGTAAGGAAATACTCCTACAGAAAGATGTTTCAAAGCCTCACTGTATTTAATTTTATCATTCTAATTAATACTAAAACATTATTCATAAAAGTTTGCTGAAATGTTTTTCCCCAGAATATGTATGCTGAATCTAACAATCATCTTGATTCTGTTTTATTTTTACAGATATATATTGTTTTATTGTTTTATTATTATGTAAACCAAAAAGATACCTTTTGCAAGACTATCATACATCTTGGAAAATACTGAAATGGAATAGTCCTATAATGAAATTACATCAACTTTCTATGACTATTTCTGGTTAATTTAGCATTTAATATATCAATAAATATTGCATCCAAAATGTCATGACAGCCCTATAGCCAGTTTCTACACTTAGGTATATATTTACTCAAAATGTATGTGATTTTTAGTCAAATATTGATATTTGTTTTTTCAGTTATTAAAATAACTGATCTGCATTTAATAAACATTTTTAATTAGTGTGTATCTTTTCAACCCAGTGCTCTAGTATGAGTAGTTTCTTTTTACCAAATCCATTGGTAAATCTTGCTAAATCTCATATTACTCAGAATTAGGTTCTCAGCATTGATTTCCACTGGCAGGGAAAAATATCATGTCTTATAACCTAATTCTATTTTATTATTAACTAGATTTATATTTTGATTTTTTTTTTGTTCAGAAGATAAAGGCAAAGTATTATAGGTTTGCTTCCTCATTTTTAACTCCCATAAGAACCTATTTGTATAAATTCGACAGAGATAAACAGAAAGTAATTGGTCCAAGCCACCCAGTGAGCTTCTGGGGCAACTCTGTATCCCCAGTGGTAGACTAACATCTTAGCCACTTCACAACACTGGTTGTCATCATATTATGAATACTTATATGGTGTAAATCTACATTTAATTCACTGCAGCTTAGTGTTTGATTATTCATCAGGACTATTCTTATATTACTAACAAACTTCAACATCTTGCATCCTAGAATGCTCTAGCATCCACAGGGATGGCATAAATATAACCAGCTGTTTCCTTTCTATTTTGTACAGATATTCATTGGCATATTGCCAATGGGCTTAGATATTAACTTGGCCATAATGATTACTAGCTATTGACATACTTAATTTATCTAATTGTCTTTAAAAGCCATTTAAATAATGGCTACTACTGAATTTATACCAACAAAATATGCCATATGCATTTTTTCCTTTTTTTTCCTGTTCTGAATTTCCTGCCAATTGGCTAAAATTAATTGTAAGTTCTAATGTTTCATGGAGAGATAATTTTCTCATCTTTTTTTCTCAGTGCCTACATTATCATTATGTTAAATATTTTTTTGCAATGTCACTATAAAGTAAAAAAAGACATATATTTGAGGAATCCTATATTTTATGTTGCTCAAATTTTGAAATGCTTGAAAGGTTGTAGTTTTAGTCTCCTTCTTATTTATGCTATAGCAGTCTGCTTAGAAAACATGAGCATTGGAGCCTCATTCATGCTTTCAAAATGTAACCAGATGAAGATAGTTGGTGAAAATCAATCCCACAGGATCTGGACTATAAGCAGCCATATGACTGTTAAATAACAGCAATGAAATTTGGATACTCACTTTGTTGTCATATACAGTTGGTCCTCAATTTATGATTGGTCGAAGACACAACCAACCTGAAAAAGGGGATTTATAATCTCAATCTGAAGCTATCCTTGTTGGAGCCTCCCTGCCATCATGTGACCACATTACAAATGCTTGGCATCATGGTCAAATTTACATCCGTCCGCAGTATGCTGTGATAATGTGATTGCATTTAACAATTTAATTGAAAACAACAATGTTGTTAATGCTGCATTTGCTTAATGACCACTGCAAAAAAGTCATAAAACCAGATTGATCATCTGTCTGGCCTGTTTTATAACCACTATTCAGGCTTCATTATGGTCATAAATTGAGGACTACCTGTAGTGAATGTTTGAATTTTTTAGCCCAAATCTGATAGCCATATCCATATCCATACGTTACAAAGCTGGCATTCTGTCATAAAAGCCTTGAGAGCTATTTTCCAGCTATTTGTTTTTGCTGTTGCTTTTGCACATAAATGATTACGGTTAAGGTTATCAGATGGACGTTGATGAATTTAAAAGTGTTTATTTACTTTTTCATAAGTAAAGCCACCAAGAAATTGGAAACGTTCATTTCCTTTCTTATGAAAGCTAAGATTTTGTCAGTTACTATTGGTTTTCAGGCTAAGATTTGAAGTTGGCTTCTTTTTAATAATTGTAGTTAAAATTCACAATTTTCTGAATTTGGATTCAATAAATACTAAATTGCATTTTGCAGAAAGCGAAAGCTGAATCTTCCAAAGTGGATTACTCTGAAACAGGTTTGCCAAGTTGGTTCTTATGCACAGATGAAACTGTTCTATCTCTCTTGCTTCAGGAGACAAAAAGATGCACACAATATAACTATAGCAAGACACTGTATTCTCACAGCTTGAGAAACAGTACAAAGTGCTGAAGGAAGGGTGGTAGGGCATTTGCCATTCAGCACTTATACAGTCAAGAGAAGGGGAGTAACAAATTGCTTGGGTGTGTTAAGTTGTTTACAAATTATCCTAAACAGACATATGTATCCATGGCACTCTTCTCTGTGTAGAATACATTATTGGAAGATGAGTTCAAAGTTAAAAGAACATATTTTGTCTTTACCAATTTCTTAAGTTTGCACAAAATCATAGAGGTTCTTTTAGCTTCCTTTCTTAGAATTTCCAGATAATACTGTAAAATTATTAATACTGGTAGCCTTTATATTTTTCAATATTAATCAAATATTAATCAAAGTGCATTTGCTTGAAGAATTACTTGTACTGTATTGCAGATCAGCTCAGTATGTAATATAATTTGTAATATACTTGTACTGTAATATCAGTGCAATCAGAATAAATAATGATTTACAGATAAAATATGTGATTCAATTCACTGTACTATATATAAAAGAAATTAGAATGAATTTTCTTCTCCAAGTGATGTCATCTTTAAAGAGCTTAATGGAAAAAATATTTCTTTTTACATTGTGTTTCATATCAGAAACTTTTCTGTCAGCAAATATATTGTGCATAATATTGTAATTTGTAATTTTTCAAGCATGCACTTGAAGAGTAGCATTTTTATGAATACAGGCAATCTGTTAAACCACTGTTAAATAATTCAAAGTACAGACTTTGGTGCTTTGATATCACAAGTATCCAACTGAAAAATTTCCACGATATCTTTCATTTTCCTCTGTAATTAGCTATATGGTGATGTTTCATATGGTGAACCAGTTTTGGATGTTTTTGTATTCAAAACATGAAATAAACTCCTTAAACAAGCATTAGTTCCAAACCCTAACTTAACCCAAACTTAGTCCCTTCCATGGGTTTCTTAAACCGGGCAGGACAGTTTTCTTTGGTGGATGACTTCACAGGTCAATCATTCTCCTGAGATTCCACCCTGCTCTGCAGTTAAATGCTTTCATTCAGTCAGAAAAACTCAGCAGTGGGATGGATGTTCAGACACCAGAAAGGTGTTTGTGCTAGGCAGGAATTTCCACATTTTCTGAAGTATATATGGGCATGTGCACCTTTGATTCAAGGCCAGTTGATTTGTGAAACTAGCCATCAGGCTGGAGTGAATTTAACATACTTGAGTCTATTTGAGTATATATTATTATATATGAAATATTTTGTGTTTTATTTATTCTGAATAAGATACCAGGTAAAGTTTTATGATGTACAGGTCAATAATCTCTACAATATTCTGATCTGTACTTAAATTGGCTGAAAAGAAATATTACTGTTTTTTACATTGCATGACCTAGCCAGTATTTTATGTTGAATTATAATGCATATTATCTCTGAAATATAAGTATAATATGTATAATATCTTACTTAAAGCATTAGGGTAATATTAAGAGTGCTATTACCATACATTAACAGAAGTCATAGTGGACTTATTAATGTCCTCAGTGCGAGAGTGGTCCATGTAATGTTATTTTCTGGAGAATTTTATGATGGAATCATGCTATCTTTCCCCAAAAATAAGACTGAGTCTTTTATTAATTTTTGCTCCAAAAGACGCATTAGGGCTTATTTTCCAGGTAGATCTTATTTTGAGTGGAGAAACATAGTTGAAACTTTGAGGCCCAATACTACAATTGGGAATGCAGTGCTGTGCAACCAATCTGTTGGTAAAAATGGCATCCATCCATCCAGAGTTGGGCACTTTCTGAAGGGTAGAACTGAAGGCCACATTATTCTTCTACCCAGTTAAATTACTTGCTGACTGGAAAAACAAAACATTTCTTTGGTGTTGTATATCCTGGATCCAGAAGGTATAATATGGAAAACTGGTTGATTGCTTGGTTTATTTATTTCAGTGGGTCTGCCGTATTATGTTGTATTCCATTTTAAAACTGAAAAATACCAGAAAAGTTTATACAGTCTTGATTTTCTATTCAATATATACATAGCATATTAATACATACAGATTTTAATCAAAGGATGAAATGATAAAACATTGGTAGTGTGGTCTTTTGTATTTTGCTTGATTGCATGTTTTAAGACAGGAGTTGTATGTTGACTCTGCAACCCTTTCAGGGCGTGGCTCAAAGGTACCTGTGATTCGTACATCAGACCCATTTGATTTTACAAATGCATGTACAAACATGCATACTTGTAAGGATTCCTGAGAAGGATATGAATCTTGAACCTCATCCATAGTTCTACTTATCATGATCCTTGCTAAATATCCTCTGCCAGATAGTTGCCTGTATGTATTTTAAAAAACGATATCATGAGAATTATAATTTCTTGAATTTAATAATGTCTCCTCTTATTGATAAGTTTTCATTTGTCCATATAAACTAGTACAAACTTTCATACTAATTCTCTACCACAGTATATTGTTAATTATATTCTGTGACTTATTTCCTAGTCATTCTAATTTAGTAATATTAATGTATATATTTATATACATTTCAAATATATTTTCTTCAAAATATTTTTAAGTGAACTTAGTGTGTGCAACGGTTGCTGGAGTAACATCCCTGGTGGCTGAATTCTTCTGACCACAGAAAATATACAGCAGTGATGATAGCAGTAGAGATATCTTCAGCAATGTTATCCCTTGATTGAAGGTAACTGCTTTTCAGAATGGTCTGAACCTTTGGATTCCAGTCCATCTTGCCTCTAGAAAATGCCATGATTTTGGGGTGAGAGAATGGGTGGGAGCATCTTTAATATTTCAAAAATATTTGGCTACAGTGGTCCAAGCTTTAAAAAGGATAACAGGCTCTGGTGATCTGACACTAAAACATTGTTGAGCTCTGTTATTAGTCAAATTTAAAACATTTCTCCTTACCCCACTCAAACACATAGTAAAAGACTTTTATGTATCTTTCTTACTGTTTCTACAATCCACACCATATTATTTTACTTATATTCTGTATTCTTCATATGAGAATAATCTAAGATTTTCACCCAAAAAGAGATTTAAACTATGAAACTACAACTACTAATCTTTTAATTGGCATACTGATTTCAGGAGGAGAAATTGCAGCTTTGTTAGGGAACTAATAAATTTGTGTATGGCAGTAGTTGGGCTTAATATACTACAACATTTTTATTTTATTTATTAAATAAATGTATGTTCTTCCCATCTCACGAGAAAGTGACTCTGATTGCTTAGATTGAGTGTCAGGTATTTTATATCCCTGAACTTGTTCTTTGTGAAGGTTCTTTTATAGAAGTTAAGGTTGACAAAGATAACTAGTCTATTAGTTTTATTTGTTATTTATTATTTTCTATTATTAGTTCTCTTATTAATAACTCTGAATATTAGTCTGTATTTGGGGATGAAGATACCTTATATGAGGAGGAGGAATGCCATTTCATGGCCTACAGTCGGTGTTGGACTAATCATTTGTTCTGTTCCTAGGCCATTCTTATTTTTAAATTTCTTCACTAGTAATCTCAATGAGACAAATTTAATAGATGTGGCATCGAACAATTAGGCCTACAATTGCCTTATCCAGTTTTTGAGAAAAATGAATTTCAGTTATAGCACTTGCACTAGTTCAATGTATTTCAGTTTACCTTAAAGATAACTCAGTGTCCGAGAGATAAATGCTTCTTTTCAATAAATCCTATCATACTGTCAATTCTGTTTGCATTTTCTTTACCTAGATCCAGGACAGGGTTACAGGTAATTCAAACTGTCCTTTGTCTGATGACCAGAAAAGTTAATGATTATCATGGTTAAGATGCTCGCCTGAAAACCAGAACTCTGTTCTAGCCCTGCCGTAGGAATGAAAGATGGCTGAGTGACTTTCGGTTGGTTACTCTGTCTTAGCTTAATCCACCTCACAATGTGATTGTTGTGGATAAAGTAGGAGAAGGAAGGAATATTATGTGTGTTCACTGCTTTGAATTATTTTTAAAGGCAGAATAAAAATCTAATAAACATTCTCACTTATGCATGGAATTACATTGTTGGAGACATTTTATGTAACATCAGTTTGTACTCTGAAATAGTATGCATTGAATAGTTTTAGAACCTGTACTGTACAACAGAATTTCTCTATATATTTCATAGGTCAAAGAGATGCAGATAGGATTATGTATTCAGAGACAGCTTTTCCATTCTGTTTTACCATGTGCATACATATAAAGTTTCTGTAATATATGTAATCTAAATCACTTCGTTTTGTTTTATTCCTGGATTTAAGTTTCAGACTAATTAATTATGCTATAACTAACTAAACTGATAATGAAAGTCCAATATAGTTGATAAAATGATAAATTTATTAAACAAATTTGAAACCATTAATCCTAATTTTTATTTCATTAAAAGCTTTCCATCAAAGGAAATGACAATGCCATTTTGAAGATTTTACTTGCCAGCTGCAATTTAACATGCAATTAATAAGACAATTTTTAGTTAGACATTCTTACTTAGTCAATTTAACAAATCTCAAAAGTCCAGGGCCAAACCAAGGGTAGAACCACAGCACTCAGCCCCCTCCTCCCCCCAGGTATGGCAAATCCCGAATTGGGGCTTAACAACAAGTTAATAATTGCTGGAGCTTAAAAAAATATGATTAACATAAATACTATAAAACAGATGTCTCTATTACTAGCAGCTTTGTACCTTTTAATTATGAAGGGGGAAAGAGGAGGTGAACACTTGAATAAAGAAATTTACATTGTAGCTTTTCAACCAATCCGATGTTGCCCTTTTTAATTGACAATTTTCCCCTTTAGTTTTTATATCTAGATTAATAGGTCTCTAGTAGAGTCTTTCTATTAAATGTTCTTTGGAATCTAGAAACTTGTATATACAGGGAATGAGTTAAATATTTCATCGTATAAAATTAAGCATACCTTAAATACTTGATTGAAGCTAACATTATTTATCCATTCAGTATCAGTAGCCTCAGCTTCATGGTCAAAATTTCAAATTGTTGCCAATTAGAGAAAAAACATAAAAAGAAACTATCTTATTTTTTTAAAATGGGTCTTTTTATGATATGTCTTGTAAGCTTATTTTCTGGTATTAAGCAGTTTCTTTAAGTTTCAATATGCATATATTTATTGGGTTTATAGGCTGCTGCAGTCTGCTGATTCTGGTTGTATGGAACAGTTAAAACATATAATCATGTAAAATAGCAATTAGAAATATGAGTCAGGAGTCATAATTAAAAATATTAACAGTTGTAAAGAAAGTCTCCCACACGAGGCCAATGGAACAATCTACCCTCCTTGACTTTATTGGTTATTTCAATTTATATGGTTGCCTATCTCAAATTCATGACTGGGTAGCGAACAGTCTTAAAAGAAAAAGAAAAAAGCATTTTTTAAAAACAAAAACACTGCACATTAGGATAGCAGCCTGGCTAAAAACAAACCCATCAGTCACAAGTTGACAGAACTAATGAATGTGCTCAGCCCCACCTCCTAACCCCCAGACTTGATGGAACAACCCATTTCTGAAAAGAGAAAGGGCCAATCACATAATGTGCAGAATGCTATTTTAGAGAAGGGGAACAGTGACTGAATGTTCATGTATACATGGTCGTAAAAATGTGATCCTCTAACTATGGGGGGCATGTGAGGAGCTCACAGATACTACCATGCAAGTAGATATTACAGGGAGAACATGATCCTGCAGATATCCAGGCTCTGAACCATGAATGGTTTTTAAAGTGTCAACTAGCTTCTTAAATTGTATTTGGAAATCAACTGGCAACAGAAACATCCATCGTTACCAAAGCCTACTGCATTCTAAACTTTCAAATGTCTAGAATGCTTCTAAATGTTCCTCAATGGTAGCTCCAGGTACAGTGCACTACAGTAGTTCAATTAAAAAGTGGATAAGGCATGAGTAGACAGTGAATATTGGCTGCCATTCCAGAACAGAGCAGTCTAGATGGAACTGAGCAAAGGCTTCCTAGCAGTAGTTGTCATCTGCTCCTAAAGCAGGAGCTGTGAGTCTAGAGGATTCAGAGGACTAAAGCAGGAACTCCCAAGCTGTGAACTAAAACTGCTCAGGGAAGTGCAAAGTTATTCAAAATTAATAATGGAATCTCCCAGGAAGCAGCTGACTTTCAAACCCACAGTGACTCCCATCTTGCTGGATTTGCATGTTACTCTAATTCTCCCCATTTAAAGAGACACCTTCTATGCACCTGAAAGTACTTCAATAGTGTCACTTACTCAGCCAATGATTAAGAGATACAGGTTGGTGTTGTCCGCAGACTGATTAAATCTGACCCTATGCCACTGGATGATCTTACCATGTAGTTTCATTTACCTAAAAGGAATGGGAGAAAGTGTATGATTCAGGGCATCCCTCAAGAGGTTTAAGGTTTTATTTTTCCCTCAGTCCTTCCACACTCCTTTCGGGAAAGAGGAAAACTGTTTTTAGATAATTATGCATATTCTTTTTGGGAAAAAACATATGTTTACAGTTTATCCACAATAGCCAGTGGTAAATTAATTTTCTATGAAGGAGCCTGAAGTGAAAATTAACTTAAGAATCTATTATGCCATGGGTCCCCAACCTGTTGGCCAGTGGGTCACATGAGTGGCATGTGCATCACTCCCCGCTTCCGCTAGCATCACCACAAGTGACATGAGGGTGCTAGCATCGCCATGGGTGCTACCATTTACGTAGCTCACAGCCCCATTTGCACACGCTCATGTCCCCCTGGGCCACCAATCCAGAAAGCTTGGGGAACTCGATTATACTATGGATGTAGCAGTTTAACTTGCAGCTACTTTTGTGGCTCCCTGGATCTCTGAGATTGCACTGCCAAAATTCAGTGACAGAATAGCTGAATTTGATTACCAACTTCCTAGAAAGGAATGAGGACATTCTGAGAGGTAAACCTATATTCTACATTCTCACCCTCAGTACCATTTTTAGTACAGTTTTTAAGCCTTTGTCAAGAAGAAAATAATAAGGGAGATTTATGAAGATGAATAAATCAAGTGTGATGGAATGTAATCTGGATTTCCTGGAAGGAGGAGGTGGATTCCAAAGGAATAAGAGGCAGCTTAGTCCAAATACATGAAAGAGAAAGGGTGCAGATAGCCACTCCCTAATAGTTCTCAGAGTGTATGCTTCATATTGAAAGAGTGTTTAGTTTGGCAAGATAGATGTCAAAATTAAGAAAGACACGTGATTCTTCCAAGCACATTTCTTTCTTCTTCCACACCTATAAGACAGAATCTTTCGAAATTGATTCCTCTGAAATGTACCCCTTTCCTCCTGGGAATTCAGACTGCTACATGCCATCATCTAGGAATCACTGCTAGACAGTTTTCATCTTCAAAGCCCTGAAAAAAATCCTGAAATTGGCATTTTCAAGACTCACCTTAAATATAACAGTGGAATTTGGAACAAAGAGTCGTGAGATGGGCAGCTATATAAATGAAATAATTTGCTTTCCAAAGGCCTATAGTTACCACTTTACGAAACCCAGAGAGGGAGAAGTAATCTTTAAATTAGCCACAACTTTTCTTGGATGTCAGCAGAAGACATCTAACTGACCAGTGTAAAATTGGGGATTTGAATGGCTTCCATTCACCCCCCAGACAGTGTGTTATATTTCTAAAAATAAGGATTATATAAATATTGATTAATATTGTCAGATTTTGCATTCTGAAAGTCCTTTAATTCTGTCCCTATTTTTGTAGAGATCAACTGAATTTCAAAACTTACAGAAATCTTTGTCAATTCTACACAATTTAACAGTATTTGACGTGATTTCTTTTTGTCATCGGTATGAAGAGGATCAAGGAGACAGTTAAATATGAAAATCCCATTCTTCAAACACTAGAAAGCAAAAAAAAGCAAAAAACTGGTTTTTATAGCTCAATGTTTGCTGCATCTCATTCTTTCAACTTGATTGACTGGGGAAACCTGCCCATCCATGTAGTATTGCAAATCTTTCAGTATCTGCCTCTTGTTGATCGTGCTCGAGCCTCTTCAGTTTGCCGGAGATGGAATGAAGTATTTCATATCCCTGATCTTTGGAGAAAGTTTGAATTTGAACTGAATCAGCCTGCTACGTCTTACTTGAAGTCTACTCATCCCGATCTTATTCAGCAGATTATCAAGAGACATGCTAATCATTTGCAGTATGTAAGCTTCAAGGTAAAGAATGTTTTAATAACTCTGCATTTTGTTATATTTTCCCCCCTTGGATTGCATTTTCTTGGGGAGTTTTTTGTGGGAAAGTTTATTTTATATATTGCCTACTTGAAGTATTGAAAAAATGCTGCTTAGAAGTGTTAAAGTAGATTTGGGGATTCCAGCTCAATCATTCCCTTACACCCTTTTCCCTTCAACTCTGATGTGATTCACAATATCCTCCAATACTTAATTTATTAATATATGCTAATATATATTGCTAGTATGTGTATGATATGCCATACACTAAATAAATGAATAAATCCCCCAGTCCTTCAGAGCAGGAGGTGTGGGAAGATTGCTGGGAGCAAACAATATACATTCAGCACAAGTTAATAGACATATTTATGTACAGACCAAACAGAAGCAGAGTGAAATATAGATCATTATTTCTCATCACATCTAACTTTAGAAATCTGGGAATAAACGTAAGGGATTGTCTTTTACTGTCTCTTGAGTGAAATCTTAGTGTATTTTCTTTAAAAATGAATCAATCTTGATCACCTGAATAGTATGTCAGGCATATCCTATGCACGGTGATTCCTTGTATTTTTTTTTTATATTTTTAAATGTACAAGTAGAACTTGCTTAACAACTGCCTGTTCAGCAACCTGTTTAGCAAAGATTGAAGTTACAATGGCACTGTAAAAGTAAATTTACAACCAGTTCTTGCTCTTGCAATCATAGTAGTATCCCTGTGGTCACATGATCAAGATTAAGCAGCAAGCTTTTATGATTGTAGTAGCATCCCCTGGTCATGTGATCACTATTTGTACGCTTCATAGCTGGCTTCTGATTGGCAGAATCAATGGAAAAGCCAATCTTAAAATTGCAAGTTGTGTTCACAAGATGTCTCACTAATGACCTATGTCATTACTTAACTACCAAATGAAAATGGTGTTGTAAGTCCATTGTGGTCACATTATGTTTTGCTTAATGGCCATATTACTTAGTTGCTAGCCCCAGTTGTTGCAAAGCAAGGACCACCTGTGTTCAATTTATACATGCTTGTTTGAAATCCTGTATCAGCTTCTATATATATTTGGGCACCTTTCTGTTCAAGAGTTGTAGGTGATGAGTGGTTAACCTTAATTACCTGATGAAAAGCTTAAGTAGCCCTGAGGATCAAAGGGTTCCAATATGCTTTAAAGCTAGCAAAGAAATATGAAAGGAATGGCAGCATGAGATAATCTCTATCTTGATGAAATACTGTTTTTTTCCAGGTTGATAGTAGTACCGAGTCTGCAGAAGCAGCATGTGATATTCTTTCTCAGCTGGTGAATTGTTCTATCAAGACACTTGGCTTAATTTCAACAGCAAAGCCAAGTTTTATGGATGTTTCTAAGGTATTGCTTGCAAAGATATGAACTTGGAAAACTGATAGTTACATATATATTTATGCTGCATATATATTTGGAAACACAGCCTATAGAATTCCCACACGCCCCCACCCCCACGTGTCACCTTTCAAAATAATTCATTGATTAGTTTTGCTTTAAGAACAAAATTCTGGTACAATAGGAACATTTACAAATTGAGAGAAAAAGGACTTTTTGTAGTTCTCTCTTTTTGTTGCAGTCCCTTGTCTTTTCTAGAAGATCCATCAATCCTTGGGAACAAAGTGAAGAAGTAGCTACAGTATAAAGAAGGAATTAATGAATTTGTTTCCCATCCTTTTCCATTCACCGAATCAAGTATTGCTGCAACAAGTGGAGCAGCACAGTTGAATATCACTCTATAATTTAAATAAGCAGGTTCTGCTATGAAAACCTTAGATCCTGAAAATTCTAGTCTGAGAAAACAATCCCTGTGACGAAAAGAATTCTAGTTTTTAAGAATATATACTGTACATATGTTTCATTGAAAACACTACATTAGTATTATGTTCATCACTTGATGATCAGTATATCGACAAAAATAGAAAATATACCAAGTTTGAAAAAATGTTATGGATGGGAGGAGGTTGCTGAAATAGAATCCTCCAAATCCATATTATTTAAAACATGTTGTATGTATCCTGTATCATAAAATAATTTTGTAAGAGCTGGAATATTCAGGTGATATATTACCATTTCAGTTGCTTTTGAAAATCTTAGCCATTTGCTGATTCATTATCTTGCAAATATACTGCATATTTCTGCTAAATTACATAAATAAGCATTCAAGTTTGTATACTATAATTCACATCACTAGCCCCCAGGATCATATTGACTAGAGTTGGGGAAGTTTTAAAGCACCATTTTGGATAATAAAATCTACAAGAAGAGTGTTTTTAAAAAAACTATCCTCATGTCATTGGACTCCTTTCAATATAATTACAGTGAACACTCAAACTATATTTCTTCACAATTTCAAATCAGTTATTTCATAAATCAATGTAATTAAGATTATTTCACAGTAATTCCCTTTCTACAATTCATTTTCTGTGTGCATCTCAAATTTACTGCAGTCGATGTTCAACTCAGCAGACAGGGTGAGGGGGAGTAATCTATTGCTCAATGCTTTTCTTTCATCTAAATTACATAAGTGGTTGTAAACTTTTGGCAAAATTATGCTATTGCCACACTGTTTGAATTTGATCTGCTGAGTAGTTGTTATTGCATTCAGGCCTGGTGTACTCATTAATAAAGAAAATTCTTTGATTGTTAAGGGTCTATTCTTCAATATTAATAGCTCTAAATCATCTATCTACCTTATGTATTTTTTGTGGTAATGACTCATTAAGTATTTCTAGATAAACATCCCTTCTGAAAAAATTCTCCTTAAACAGCTTTTTAGAAATATGAACCGACAGTATTACACCTTTTAATAAAAATGCAGTGAATTTATAACTCTATAGGAGATATATATGAAATGTTTCTTTTCTAATTTGTTTGAATAGGCTCATTTTGTATCAGCGCTGACAGTAGTGTTCATCAATTCCAAGTCATTATCTTCCATTAAGATTGAAGATACACCAGTAGATGATCCATCCTTGAAGGTCCTAGTTGCTAACAATAGTGACACTTTAAAATTGCTTAAAATGAGCAGCTGCCCTCATGTGTCACCTGCTGGTAAGTAATAAACTCAAGTCAACAAAAATACAACACTGCGGCAAGAGCAATGAACTATTGTTATTGTATTGCCTTTATCTTTTGGGTTCAAAATTATCTTGCTATATAGAATTTTTTTCCATGCCATTTTTTACTCTTGTCATTGCAGCTCCTGGGTTCATTCTTAAGTAAAAACTTAGAGTAGCTTTTTGGATGTAGCAACAGAAGCTATATATTTTAAATGAAGAAGCAGGTTTATTATTTTAGTTTGGTAATGTCAATCTGCTGTGGAGTGCTCTGAACATGACACCACCTGACAGAATCATAAAACATAAGATCTGAAGGACTTTGCAAATCATCTAATCCAAAACCCTGTACTATAATGGCTTCTTAAATTCTCCCATCTTTCTTCTCATTGGAGTGGTGTGTAGTTGGTCATATTCTGGGAACTTTACTGTCTGTTCTATATTTTTTAATTTTAGGATAGCTGTCCATGGAGTTCCACTTAGTATTGGTGGGATACTATCTAGTATGGGATCCCATCTAATATTCCCACCTAAAGTTTGCTGACATTAGCTTTCCTGAAATATTGTGTGTGTATGTATGATCAGCATATTGAAAATCAGTATGTCATGTCATTTTCCCATTTAGAGCTGTACCCCTCAATGTGACTGTGGTGCTCCTTGACAAAATATCCATCACATTGTGTCCAAATGTCCATCAAGAGCTTATATACCGGCCCTATATCTGATTTTTTTCAATATAGACCACGCTGTCATTGAATGGCTGGGTGAACTGGACATTAACATTTGAACCACTATAAGTCCATGTATGTGCCATATGCGAAATAAATAGTTGTTCCCATTCTGTTTAGCTCTTCAACCAGCTCTTCCCTGTTGATTAAAATCAAATATAGGAGCAGAACCCATTTTTTTTTCCCCTTCAACCTTTTGCAAAAAAAATAATCAACAGTGGAAGCTTGGCTGATTTGGTTTTCTAGCTGATGTCCAGGTAATTGAAGTCTACCATTATTACTAGATCTCTCTTCCACATGTCTTTGTAATCTTCTGCCTTGCAGTATCTTCAGACTATATCAAGCTGTATCATTTGTTTCAATATGTCTCAGTAGAAAGGCATAGTTAGGAACTTTTCAATCATGTTCTGAATGTGAGACCCAGGAAAGAAGTACACTTCTCTTCATAAGTTAATAGGTTGCTTCTTCAATATGTTTCAATAGGGTGTCTCCAATTTTCATCACTTAATCACTTCATCCTCTTTGGGGCAAAGAGAGAAATCTTTTCCTTTCCAGAGCCTGTATAGTCCTCTTCCTCAGCTCTGTATCCAGTTCTTTGCTAAGGAATCCGGAAGCACCATAAATGGAGAAGCTCTGGAAATCACCTTTTCATCCAAGTGGTCACTGGCCTGCTGCAACTTGCAACACATATTCTTTTTTTTAAAAAGATGACAACAAACATAGTTGTTCTGTGAGAGTCAAGAGAGTTACTATTTTGATATGCATGTTTTTCAGATGAGAAGGTAGTTAGAGAAGAGTTTTGCTCACTAGATATACTGTTTTTTTATAAATTCCTAGTTAAGTAGGCATTTAGTTTATTTTTAGATCAAATTAGGCAAAATTACAAATTAATGATTATCAAAAGATTTCACAAAAATATCTTAATTATGCAGAATTAAAACTACATAAGCAATGGAACCAAAAACCCTCCTTGCATCACATTTTTGTCTTCCTGGTAGACAGTATATCTTTCTTGACCAATTATTTTTTTACAAATTATCTCTGTTATGCATGGTTTTGGACTGAAGCTGTATTGAAAGAAATTTTATTGATTTTAAATATATTTTTCTAAATGATTAACACTGTATATCAGTGTTTTTGTTTAGAACTTGTCACTGTGGAAGAACCAAAAATTTAAACCATAAGCCCATTGAGACATTGATAGTATTTCTTTACTGAAATTGCAGATTTCTGAAATTGTTTTCTGAACAAATAGAGGAAATAATGTAGAACTTCTTCCCATCATTTTTATTATTTCCCCCCCCCCCCATTCAGAATACATAAAATTATTTGCAACTGTGCTGGGCATATAAGCACTATAGCATAAAAAAAATAAATTGAAGTATATTTCATACACATATGTTAAATTTTCTGTCTTTTTTAGGAATTCTTTGTGTTGCTGACCAGTGTCACGGCCTTAGGGAGTTGGCTCTTAACTACCATCTACTAAGTGATGAACTGTTGCTGGCTCTTTCAAGTGAGAAGCATGTTAACCTGGAACATCTCCGTATAGATGTTGTAAGCGAGAATCCTGGACAGACTGAATTTCACACCATCAAAAAGCAAAGCTGGGATGCACTGATTAAGCATTCCCCTAAAGTCAACATTGTGATGTACTTCTTCCTCTATGAGGAAGAGTTTGATGTATTCTTCAGAGAGGAAACGCCTGTAACTCATCTTTACTTTGGCCGTGCAGTAAGTAAATCAATGCTTGGCCGCATTGGATTGAACTGCCCAAGACTTATTGAGTTGGTTGTCTGTGCTAATGGTCTTCAGCCTCTGGATGATGAACTCATTCGCATTGCTGAACGTTGTAAGAATTTAACTGCCATGGGACTTGGTGAATGTGAAGTTACCTGTCGAGGCTTTATTGAATTTGTAAAGATGTGTGGAGGCAGACTCACACAACTATCCATTATGGAAGAAGTGCTCATTCCAGATAGTGACTATAATCTGGATCAAATTCATTCTGAAGTTTCCAAACATCTTGGAAGAATGTGGTTCCCTGATATGATGCCTACGTGGTAAACTGATCAAGCCATAAGACTATACTAGTCAGACCTGGCTATACAGGATGTTGATTTCTATGCAAATAAGGAATTCTGAAGCTGAGATGTACGTAATTATGTAGTGGCAATAACATGCCCCTTGAGAAATGGAATATGTTCTGTGCTGAATTATATAGATTGAAAATACATCTCTTAAATATTAAGTGCTTAGTGTATTCTCCAATTAATTAGAATAATTTAAAATTATGTCTTCAATTGTCACAGATATCATCTTGTACAAAGTACTACAGTGCTAATATTGTATTTGATACAATTGGCTTTCTTTGGTGTCCCAAATTTTACACTAAAGCTTGTTTTTCCTTTTCCTCTAGTGAAAACTGATGGTAATGTACAAACTTGTAAAAAGCAGCAGTAACACTATTAGAATTGTGGCAAATGTATGACTGTGCTACAAAAGCTAGTGTTATAAAAATCTGCCTAAACATGCTGTATAACAATAATAATCTGCTTCTTGGCTGCAAATTGCAGGAATGTAAAACTCCAGATATTGGGGTTCTGCTACTGACATGTTAGTGGAAGAGAAGTATAAATCTGAGAATTAAGAGTTCAGAATAAAGGGAATAGTCTGTATCCCCTGATGAACTTCTTAAATTTCAAATCTTGTAATTTGCCTTACTGGATTACTGAAAGTAATAAATTATTGTTAAATGAAAAAAATATACTTGAACAATTCTCTAAAGTTCAGATAAAGCTATCAGTATGTAACATTCTGCATTATGGAAAGATATAGCAATTTAATTGTTAGTGTTTAAAACAATCCCAAGTAAAGTCATTTCACCAATTTTTTCCAGTGAGCAGTTTTGTAATAACCAGATCATAATGCTGTGTATAAAATAATGTCAGAATGTTGATGTACATGTACAAAAATAAAAAAGTCTATGACATTAATGTATTTTTATCACTATGACATATGTTAACAGGTATTTATCCAGGTGATAAATCTGAAATATTACTAGATATAAAATAAAAATAAAAACTATATATCCCTGACAGTTAAGATGTATCAAACCAAAATGCATACCTTTACATTTGAACTAGTTGATACAGAAATAAAATTAAATGCGGTATGGTATTTATTTATTTATTTATTTGTTTATTTATTATAATGTAACTGAACCTGTCAAATAAACAGTGCTACCTTGTGGGAATCAGGAAATATGTCTACCTTGTTGCCATTTGGAATGATCTCTCTGCAGACATTTCTGTGGCTCCTACTCTTTTGTTATTAAAGACCTGGCCTTAGGGACAGAGTGATTATATAGCTCCTGATTTGGTTTTATTTGGTTCTGGTAAATTTATGATTGATGTTTTGCTTTTCTAGTCAGCTCTTTGATATATTATAGATTTAAAATTGTAAACAACTTATAATCATGGAGTATGATCTTTGGTGGCACAGTGGTTAAAGTGAGTATTGCAGCAAACTCTGCCCACAGTCTAGAGTTCAATCCTGGCCAACTCAAGATTGACTCAGCCTTCCATTCTGCCAAGATTGGTAAAATAAGGGCAAAATATGCTGATATTATAATCTGCCAGACAGTTATGTAAAGCACTGTGGGACAATATATAAGTCTATTATTGCTATTGCTATTTATACATGGTTTAAAATTGAGCCAAATTCTGTATTTCTATTTTATTTTAGGAAGAAATTTAAATTTATTGAGAATTTCTTTTGGTATTTCAATTTATTTTAATATTGTCCTTGTATATATAAACTTTTCAAAAGAATTAGACCTAACAAAAGGGGAGGTGAAGTTGCATTATATGTAAAAAAAATTCACTACATCTCTTCAGAAATGCATAAAACCAAGGATGAAAGCCTCTTTGAATGCATACAAGTTAAAATAAAAAGAAAAAAATAATGGTACAGGTATGCACTACAGGCCATCCAATCAAGCAGAGGAAAGAGATAACTTTTTGCTAACTAGTTAACTAATGTGTGTGGGAAACACATCACAGTAGAAATGGGGTTCTTTAATGACCCTGACAACTAGGAAACTTAGCACTTAGACTTACTGCTTTACAACCCTCTCCAAGCGATTTACAACATCAGCATATTGCCTGCAAAAATCTCGGTCCTCGTTTACCAATCTTGGAAGGATGGAAGACTGAGTCAACCTTGAGCGGGTGAGAAACTGCCAAACTGCTGGTAGTTATCAGTCAGCAGAATTACAGTTTATAGACCAATCAATCTGACATCAATACCTGAGGAGAACTTGGAAAAGATAAGCAACAGATCTGCAAACACCTAGAAGTAAGCAAAGTTATAACCAGAAGCCAACGTGTGCTTGTCAAAAACAGTTCATGCCAAACAAATCTTACTTCATTCCTTGATAAAGTGACTAAGTTAGTGGACTAGTGAAATGTTTTGGACATAAGCATATAAGCATACTTGGATTTCAGTAAGGCCACAACCTACTTCTTAGTAAGTTAGAAAAATGTGGGATAGACAGCATCATCACCAGATCGATTTATAACTGCTGACAAACCGTACTCAACATGCAGTCTTTAATAGAACTACATCTACGTGGAGGGAAGTAAGCAGTAAAGTGGCCCGAGATCTGTCTTAGGCTCAATATTCTTCGGTATCTTCATAAACGATTTAGATGAGGGAGTAGAAGGGGAACTCATCAAATGTGCAGACAACACCAAGCTGGCAGGAATAGCCAATACCCCAGAAGACTCGAGATTCAGAAGGGTCTCAACAGACTTGAACATTGGTCCCTGCCTATCAAAATAAAATTCAGTGTTGAGAAAAATAAGGTTTTACACTTGGGCAAGAAAATGTACAGGTATAGCATAGATGGAACCTAGCTCAATAACAGTAATGGTGAGAGGGATCTTGGAGCAATCATTTAAACTATGCACCAGGAGTGCACTGCAGTCACTTGAAATGCCAAAGCAATTCTAAGCTTTATTAACAGACAGAATCAAGAGCATGCAAAGTGTTAGTACTGCTTGGCCTTGGTAAGACCAAACTTGAAATATTGCATCCAGTTTTGGTTGCCACAATATAAAAAAATACATTGAAACTCTGGAAAGAATGCAGAGAATTGCAACAAAGATGGTTAGGGGACTGGAGTCTAGAACATGAGAAATGGCTACAGGAATTGGGTATGTTTAGTCTAGTGAAAAGGACTAGGGATGACATCAGGGGAGGGATGCTTCCGGTTCTGCCCGGCTCTATAGAACCGGTAACTGAAGAGCAGCAGACATCAAACCGGTTCTGTGTCAGCTGCTGTTTGGCCCACCCGCTTGCCCTGGTTCTTACCTGTCCCTTATTTCCTGCTTTTTCAACCTCAGCTGCTTTGCATGGCACAGCTGAGGTTGAAAAAGCAAGAAATAAGTGGCTTTTCAAATGCTGCGCACCCGCGCGCAGCACTTATTTGTCTGTATGGCAGCTTAAGGTTTATTACACGTATGCGCAGCAAAACATAATCACTGAACCAGTAGTAACACCGATTGAGTCCCATCCCTGGGTGACATGATAGCAGTGTTCCAATATTTGAGGGATGGTCACACAGAAGAGGGGGGTCAACCTATTTTCCAAAGCACCAGAAGGCAGGACCAGAAGCAATGGATAGAAATTGAAGAGAGAACTAAGGATAAATTTCCCGACAATGAGAACAATTAACCAGTGGAATGGGCTGCCTTCAGAAGTCGTGGGTGCTTCATCACTGGAGATTTTAAAGAAGAGATTGGACAGCCGTTTGTCCCGAGTGGTATAGGGTCTCCTGCTTGTGCAGGCAGTTAGACCAGAAGGGACCAAGGTCCCTTCCAACTCTGTTCATCTATTATTTAACCCTCCTACATTATTTCTGGCTATCATTGTTTCCTGATGGGAAAATGCCCTAATGGAGAAATTGCCTCATCATATAGTCCACTGCAATTTCTATTAATTCAGGGAAAGTCAATGAGGGAAGAAACTTGGTGGGAGAATGAGTTAAATGGGAATATGCTGCTATCATACGCTACTCATCCATCAGAATTCCTCTGAAACTGGGTATGAAAATACATTCATGTTCCTTTCTATCAAGTAAAGTTGTTGCAGTGGGGAGGGGAGGGGGGAAAGGGAAGCAAAATAAATGTGTGGCAAGCATTGCACAATTCAAGAGGCTGCCATAAAGTTGCCATTGCAATAAATCACGAGGGATGGGGGGAATCTAGACAATATTTGATACAGTAATTCCAAACAGAGATATGATTTAAACAGGATGCCTTCAAAGGATTCTGCTCATTGGGGGACATATGGATCAGACTGAAAGCTTTCCTATACCTCACTAAGGAAATATTTTCTTTTATCATGTACTATTTTTTTCTTAACAAGCGGCTTGTAGATTTTCGTTGTCACCGCTAGATGTCATGTATAGAATCATTAGGGCACATTTTCAGCTTCTGAACTCAGCGGTGCTCTCTTAGGAGGGTTTAGAGCTGAACTATTAGGAAAACTCCATAGATTGGGAAAAGAAAAGCTGAAAGGAAAGAAGTGTTGGTGTTCAGAAGACTCAGGAAGTATTTGACAGTTTTAAGATGGCTTTGGCTTTAGATGTACTGAAGCATCATTATGGAACCTGGGCAATATTTTCAGATTCACCATGGGCAACCTACTTATTCAGCACTGTTTGACAGATGAATAAGCAATACGCATTTCCTGGTGAAGCAAACATGCTGATGTTGAGAAACAAAACTTTGCCTGACCCCAGAACTGAAAGTCGACCAGCTGTTTGCCATCTTCCCCTAACACCAATGCAGTCAGTTTGAGTTCATTTCATAAAAATAAGCGGTTTTTTCTGCTCTTTCCTTAAATGTGTTTAAGGAAAGCCTTTATCAACTTTGCTGCTTTTTTGAAACCTTCCTGCTACTTTGGCCAATTGGTTTGGCACAAGATTTCAAGTAATATTGAATTTAGGGTAATAATTCATAACCGCTTGAGTCTTACAAGGTGTCCTTGTATGGTGTTATAGTTATTGGTCAAAAGCCTTCAGTGAGTATATAACTCTAAACAGTGTCATTTTGTTTTTCAAAAATAAAAGTAAAATTGTATCGAAGTCTCAAGCACTGCAGAATGGTTGCCAATAAAGTTAAAGTTTTATCACGTGGAGGGAGTAAACACGCTGCGGTTTTCTTCTCCCCATATTCTCTATGGAACTTGGTGTTGTGGTTCGCTGGCAGCTGGTGCAGATGGAAGTGAAGTCAGACAGTGAGAAAGAAAGGGGACCAGTCAGGGACTCTGGAAAGGAGTTGGACGAGGGTTCTGTGTCCGATGCAGGGATGGGGCCAGGACCATCTGGAAGTGGGGTGCTGCCTTTGGAGCCTTTTGAGTCTGGCAGCAGCGAAGCAGAAGACCCAGGGGAGCCTGTTCCCAGTGTGCGTGTGCACAGAGCTGCTAGAAGGCGAGAGCAGCTTAAGCAGAAGGGACAACTCAGGAGTAAGGCTGGGAGGTGATTGCCCCTCCCATAAGGGATAAAAGTCAGACCTCAATGACGAAAGCTTTGCAGGAAGCAAAGCAGTTCAATTAGATTCTGGGTCCTTCTTGAAACTCTGCTTACTCTGGTCAGTTTTTTCTGATACTTCGGGTGGGTTCTGTTGTAACTACTTTGAAGACTTCTGTTTTTGGCAGTATTCCCCAGCACTGACAAGTGTGGGCTTATCTTGGGGAACTGTATATAATGAGTTCTGGCTGGAAATGAAAGTAATTCCCAGCATTCATTAAAATAGGTTTTGCTTTTGAAACAAATTTGTGTTTCAGTACATTTGACGAAGCCTGGGTTCTTCTGATTGAACCTACCTATTTCAAAAATGCAATTTGATCCCGCATAAACAAAACCATCTCCCTCCATATGCAAATACACTGAATATTTAATTCAGATATCAGGCAAGCTAGTCCTGGGTAGTAGTGGGACCACCAATTCCTACTGGAAGCCGCACATATTAAAAAGTGGTGATGGAAAAACTATGTGAAAGTCAGCAGGAATGGTAAGTAAATGAATCTGACAAATTCTGAATCTTGGGGTGAAACAACAATTTTGGCTTACTTTCTTTTTCCTGGGATAGAATAGCCTGATAGGTAAGTTTCCACAGTAATAGTTGGTATTGCTGTAGTTGTGATCACATATCTTCCCTAAAACTGATAATCCTGATAAATAAACACAATATGCTGAAATCAGCTTTTAAACGGTATCCCCAATTTTAAAAAATCAATAATGTCCAGGAATAGGAACGATAAATCAGAACTTCTTTATTTATTCTATCATTTCCAAATGTATCTTTTATTTTTTGACTTCAAATAATTATCAACATTGTCTCCATAAGACTTTTTTTCAAGGTTGCATTTTACCAATAAAAATAGTATAGGTGTATATGCATTTTATATAATACATTTCTGTGTTCATAAATAAACATCATTGATGGAATGATAGGACAGAACTGGGGGAAATCGTGGAAATTCTCAAATGATCTGAATATCATTTGGCCAGTTACTATCATTTAGCCAAGCTGAACTGTAGGATTGTTATAAAGTTAAAATGAATGTGCTTACATGGTTTCTTAGAAGAAAGGCAAAATATGGTTCATAAGTAATGCAACTGTTTTTTTTTCCTTTCTTGAACTGTGTTTAATTCTCTTTTCACCACATATTTTTGTAGATTTTTTTTTTTTTACTTTACTCCATATGTATTACAACTATCATACGTTAGCCTCTGGAATCACTGTTTCAGGTTATCAGTTTAGGTTATCAAAAAGGAGCAATTGCTTTAAAACTATCAAACAATAACTCCTTGGTGTATATCCCTCCAAATTATTTTTACAGTTTTGGGAAAATTATATCAACTTCCTATGGCAATTTCTCTGATGGTGGGAGCCACCTGAAAACTTCTCAAGGAGAGGAAAGAGAACAGGATATATCCATAAACTTAATTTGAAATTTCTCATGGCTCTAACTGTTTGGTAGGTAACAGTTAAATAAATTAGTCCAATGCATATATTTAATAAATAAATATGGAGCATGCAAGGTAATAAAAAACAATATGGAACAATTAAGGGAAAGGTAGGTCAAATTTCTATTAAAATTAGTTGGAAGTATATAATTATGAGGTTTATTCTTTTCAGCATCTTGCCTATTCATACTTACTAGTAACTAAGACTTAGTAAACAAAGTAAACAAAGATTACCCTGTACTTCCTTTGTCAGCTGACTGACTGCTTCACTTTTAAATAACTTTCTTAGGGCATACTCTACAAAAGAAGTAGAGCTGAGAAAATTTTTATAGCATTTTCTTTTTTTAAAAAAATGCAACCTTTTTATTGTATGGTTTTTTGTTAAACTACCTCATTTCAGTAACAGTAAACCTGTTCTATGGCTACATAGAAGCCTTTTGGAGATTATATGGAATGTGTTCCAAGCTGTGAAGCTAGATTAAAGCATTCTATTTTTAAATTATTATTAATTGATTTTTCTCCTGTTTTGCTAACTGTGATGTTTTCATTGTTCTCAGGTTTACAATTCAGTTTCCCAAACTTCTTGATTCCCATTTCTGAGCTGAATGTACTTCTCTAAACACATAGTATTTCCACAGTTGACAAGAGACTAACTGCTGTTGTACTTGAATTTCTACTCTATGGGAGGACAATGGTGCTGTTAATTTGCTAGATTAGTCCAATTCAATGTATTTGCCTTAAAAATTCTCAGTACTTTCTTATATACATGATTTACTTTCCTTACTTTCAACATGAATTAAGAATTATCAAAGCTGATTTGCCTATTTTGCTGTGACAGGCCACATCAATTTTAGCCACAAACTGATTGCCAGGGTCTAAAAGCTAAATTATGACATGACGTGAATAACATATAGTGTTAACCATGTATGAGATCATTTCCAGGAATTTCTTGAAATGTAGTAATGTGAGAAACATATGGCCAATGTACAGTTGAATTTGATTTAAATGTGGAAGGCTTATTCCAAGGAGACCAGTATTTATACATAAATCATGCTCCTTTTGGAGAGTTCCATTCAACCACCTCATTAGACATTGAAAATCCACAATGTCTCCAACATTTTGATGAATATTAGTTGTGCAATTCCAATTCTACTTTAAATTATTTCCTAAGTGGGCTTTTTCCATTTTCTTTTGATTGCATAACTTGAAGCCCAAATTATATTTTGTCAAAATAATCAAAGATTAACACAGGCATGTGTTTAACAGTGCCCTGAAAAGTAGGACCCAAACATTAATAAATATAAGGTTTCACTGATCTCTCTACTTCAATCCATGGCAGTTGTGATGTTACTTCTAGAGTCCATAGTGTCCTCTAATGCTGAACCAATTGCCTCATCTTTGCCTACTGAACCAAGACCGTTTTTGGAGACTGAGCTAGCTTTGGTTTTTAAGGCAGACACTGCGGTTAACTGAGGAGAAAACTAACTGGATTTGATACATGCTATATCTAGATATTCACTATAAATTATAATTTCAATATTAGTATATGTTTCAAGCTTTTCATATCTTATTTGGAAAACAACCTTATTGTTTAATGAAGTTTATTTTCATTTTATATTATTTAGAAGATTCAGAAACCATCTTGCCTCAGAGGCTGTAGGCAGTGTTTAAATAAGATAAGATAATAAACTACAAAAAATAGCCACAAAATAATAATAGCAACATCTCCCGTGGCACAGAACTGACTTGGCTGTTCCTAAAGATAGGTCTTTAATTGTTCTTTGGATGTCCTTCACAAAAGATGCATTTCTTGTTTTGGGTGATAAGCCATTTTATGGAGTACAACTGCCTTACATCTCACCCCTCCTATTGTAACTCCTGATAGGAGAGGAGTTTAAACAGGCACTCTATTCTTCTGGACTAGGACAGAATTTGAGACAGATGATCTGTGACACATAGCCAAGGATCAGCCCACTATAAGGAAGATGGCCTTTAAAGTCAGGCATGTAATAGTTTCTAAAAATAACTTTGAGGAAAAGCTGAAGCCAAGGTACAGTCAAGAGAAATAGCCCAAAGCATGGATGGACATTAAGAAAGCATCTTAGACTGGATCCTCCTTAGTTCTCTTTAGGATAAAGACAGGTAGGAGAGAGGCTCATTCAGAGTTGCAAGATTCTGTTACGGTAACTCTATAATAAATATGGTTTGATTATTCATGACTTTGTGTTCACATCTGGTGAAAGGTCACTAATTCTTGAATGTGTTGTGCTAGCAGATCTATCAGGCCTAAACCATGTATATTAGATGAGCTTTTGGGGTAGATATCTGAGTTCAGTTGCCTGTATGGCTTTTGTTTTCTGTTCTAACTGGCTGGCTGTTATGGAGCCATATTGATGTAGGCCAGTGTTTCTCAGCCTCAGCTCCTTTAAGATGATAGGACTTCAACTCCCAGAATTTCCCTAGCCAGTATTCCCAGGGGGAATTCTGGATGCTGACATCCAGCCATCTTAAAGGAGCTTAGGTTGAGAAACACTAATGTAGGGAATGTGGCAGAATGGTTTATTGAAGTCAGTTTGCATTTTAATGATTTATTCTAAGGATTGCTTTGTGTCACACATTTTAATGAAAGGTTGTCATCTGCTTTAGATGGATTTTAATATAGGTCTATCAATCAATCTATTTGAGGGCATTCTTCCAAACTGCACACTTCAAACCGTCTCTGTTGAGATGGTAAGCACAAGGCAATGTTATATCTGTGAATGATCTTTTACATTCATGGTATTTATTTTTTTATCTGGGATAACACCAAGGGATAGTGAAGAACAGAAAACACACCGACTCCTTTCTCCCTCCTCCAAAATAGCCTGTCTTTCCCTTTTCCCTATCTAGCTGGCTGGAACTATATAACCAAAGTCACACAATAGTCAAAGAACATTATGAGACAATCTCATGAACTCAGAATTTTTCCACTTCTTCTTCTTCTTTTTTTTTTGAAGCCTCATTGACTCACTTCTCTGACTTCTTCCCCCTTCCTTTGACAAGCAGCAGCTCCTAGCCACAGCAGCCAAATAAGTAGGAGATGTCTCAGCTTCCCAGGAGCCAGACCATGCCCTTGGCCTCTTTGCAAACCAAGAAATGCAGGCCAGACTGTGGACAGCACTCTCCCTGAAGACATGCTTCTTGTCACAATCCCAAAGAAATTCAGTTCTCTTGATAAATTAACCCAACAATCATAAATTACCTGAACTCTGTAATTTTTTTATGAAGAAGAAACAGTTAACCTCCCCCAAATGTTATACCCCACGGTTTTGCTCCTCCAAATTGTTTTCTCTAGAATAATCATGTTTCAGCTTTATAAGAAAATGTTTATGCCTGTGATACATGTTACTTCTGTACATCACACAAGTTGCGTCAGATTAAAGTTGATCTCCATATTCTTTAAGCAACAGCTTCCCAGATACAGTGAGGTTAATGTTGTACTGCGTTTCCAAGCAAAAATGTACACAATGTATGAGATGAGTGGCAATGTACTGTATCAGTTACCATGGGAATTGCGACGCTTAACTCACTGTATATAAAAAGTTCTTCTGTGGCATGTGGTTGATTCTTCAGGACAAATTGGGATATTTTCCTGACAGATGCACAATCAGGGTTTTTTTCTTTCTAAAATGTGGAAAATTTAACCTTTTAAGTATGGCATTTTAAATGACGTTTTGTCTAGCCCAGGAGACACAGAGCATGTTATTCTTTTTCTTTTGGGGCTGTAGAAATTTTATGTTCCTTCAGTCACAGAGAAGGAAAAATCTCCAATCATCTCTGGTGAGAAGAGTGAGAAGGATGACAAGACACTTCATGGAACATGTCACATGGATTTGAATCTATAGAACTTTATGTTTCACTTCAGTACTTAGATTAGCTTTGAAGTGCTTGCTGAAGGAGGGCAAACAGCAAGAGGAAATATAACTTTTCTTTTATTTCAATCCAATGTGAAGGTTTCTGGGGATCCAAACAACCTGGGTAAAGCAATAGTCTAGTTCAGGTGTATTAAACTCAAGGCCTGCGGGCCGGATTCGGTCTATGGGGTGCTTAGAACTGGCCTTCAGGGCCACCCTGGAAACAACGAAGGACCAGCCCACAATGCCTCTGCCAGTGAAAACAGAAATCAGGAGGGCTGCATGAGGCCCTCCCAGGCTCCTTTGTCCACAATTATTTTTTTGCTGTCATGAGGGATGACAGAGGGTTGCAGGAGGCCATCGCAGCTGAAAATGGAGCCTTTTGAGTAATGTTGACTGGCCATGGTTCCAGTCGCACATCCTTGGCCTCCTAAGGTCAAACACAACCCTGATGTGGCCCTTAAACAAATTGAGTTTGATCTCCCTGATCTAGTCTCAGATCTAGTCTTTGTCCATGGGAAGCAGTGAAAGGATAAAAAATATATATTGAAACAAAAGCATTATTTGTGTATTTCTTCCTATGAATACTTTGCAGGTTTAATACAAATCTACAAAGTCTTTTAAGCACAAAAGTTCTGCATTGGAAAGTTTTATGGAATTTCAGAGGTTGCACTCACAAAAAACAACTTGATGATAGTGATAAGATTATGATCATCATGATGATATCATTGTGTATGATTCTCAACAATCCTATGAACCATCTCTCTCTACATTTCCTAATCTTGTAAAGCTTCTTTCAGTTTTATGTTGTGGCTGGGGTCAGGTTTGATTCCTGACCATATTCAAAGTTGCCATGGTTAATAGAAAACAGTTTCCTTTGTTTCAGGCTTGTTTTTACAGAATAGTTTTTGGGAGGGGGAGGGAGGAGGAATCCCAAAAAAATATTCCAGAGTATGGGGCAAACACAGAAAAGAAACCCTTCCTGGGATCTGGCAGAGACAACTTGCTACCTGGCTACCCTGTGGGAGCAAGTAAGATGGATAGATATATTAGAGAGAAGGAGGTCCCACAGGAAACCTGGTCCTATGCCATATAAGGATTTAAAGGTGATTGCCAGCACCTTGAATTGCATCTGGAAGCCTATTGAGACCCAGTGCAGCTCATGGAATAGGTGTAGTGCAGCTCATGGTGTTTAACAAGCCATACCCGTAACTACCCACACTGCTGCATTCTGTACCAATCAAAGCTTCCAGGTGGCCTTCAAAGGCAGGTGGCTTTCAAAGGCAGCCCCATGTGTATCCAACTGGGAGGTGACTGAAGGTGAACATAAATGATAAGTGAATATAAATGGATGCAACTGCACACAAGATGATATGGTAAAAAGGACATCCTGGCTACAGTTGCCATCTGCTCTTGAGTAGAGGCTGTGAATCCAAGGAGACCACTACATTTCAGACCACATTTGAGTGTCACCCCATCCAGAAAGGAAGATTAAAACACTCCAATTTGTCACATCTGGGTGCCAAAAAAATAATGGCAATTAAATGTTGGCAACCTGTTCTTCCTATGCAGACCCTCAGAGACTCCAGATACTGGAACAGAACCTTGCCAGCTTTGCTTGGAGAGCTGAGGACAGAAATATATAATTATCATCTATATATTAATGACACCTTACCCTGTTCCAACAAGTAATCTCAACCCACAACTTAATGTAGATATTCAGAGGGAGAAGAGAGTGGATAAATTCCTGAAATACCCCAAAGAGATCTAGGATTCAGCCTCTCTCCTCCCACCAATTCTTCCACCAGTAATGGAGGAAGGAGGAGATCTACTACAGAGCAATGCCTGCCACTCTCAGTCACATCAGACGTACATGGAAAATAGTACTGAAGACCACAGAGGGGCATGTTACAGATCATTGACAAGCACAAATGAAGTTACCACCATACTGTACCCTACTCTGAATCTTGATTGGAAAGTATATTGATAACTTGCTTCTTTAGTGGTCCTCTGAAGCATTGTCAGATAAACAAAAGGTTGTATTTACTTATTTTAGCCAGCTCTGTGAAAAGGGATTTGTTCATCACTTGCAGTTCTACCTCAGGAGTAGCATACAAACATACAGCTCTCAGCCTGATTAATAAGTACATAAGTGATGTCCAAGGATTTCTTGGGCTTTAGACCAGATTGGAAAAAATTATATATATTATAAATATTTCCATCTCTCTATCTTCTGTCTCTCTATATGGCCGAAGATAATGGCAATCCATTTTCATGTCTACCAAAATAACCCCACCCTCACACTTATATATTCCTAAACTGAAGGGGTTGGGAACAATGATCCTTTTATGACTTGTGGGCTTTAACTCACAGAATCCCTGAGCTAGCTGGAGTCATCATTCCTCACCTCTGCCCTAAAGTTATCACTTATCAGGACTGAAGTTTAGCATAAATGAGGCTTTAATGTGAATATTTTCCTTATATAATGAATAGGAAAATAGCTATGAAGCTATTTAAGGATCTGCATGAATAGGTAGGGTTAAACCAATATACATAGAAGCAAACACAACTGAAATATGACACAGATTATAAAGCTTTGAAACATAATGTATTTCTGTTTAATTGTATATCTTTCCCTTTTAATTAGTTTCAGAATAAGTAATAGTGATTTAGTGGTGGTATAGTGATTTAAAATGGACTCATAAAAAATAAAGCTGCATGCTACACAGTTTAGGACAGCAATTTTCTTAGTGGATGCATTTCAGCAGTCTTTTTTTTTTTTTTTGCCAAAAAGTCTTCCAAAGCAGTATGGCCAAGGTCTCAACAATTTGATTTATAAAAAGAGAGCTGGAGCTTTAGCAGCTTAAATGTTTGGAAAGACAAATGGAAAATGTATTTTTTTAAAAAAATAAAAGAGAAGAAGGAATGGGTGAGAGAAGTCAAGAAAAATCATCAAAGGAAAAGGATGTGGGTAAGAGAGTCAACGGAGAGATGTCTGGGATTGCTTAATATTCTTCATTGTTCCTTTTCTTAAGAATACATGAAGAAGAAAGTACTATTTGAAATACCCAGTGAATCTGTGGTGATTCTTTTATATGCTAAGATAAATGAGAGTTGTTACCTAGACTTGATATTAATGGGCAATTCTAAAAGCTGAGATAGGAATCAAAGATAGCTATACCCCACATTGCTTGTTTAGGTACAGACCTAATATGGATTAGTGTTATATTTATTAGATCAGGCAGCCCAATTTGTCTCATTTCCACACCACCCCGAAGTAGCTCATAATGTTCTGTGATAGCCAGGGGCTCATTTTGACTCATTCACAATCCTGTAATGGAGCTTTTGTAAATATACTGTAATCAAACTGGGTTTTAGGATTGGGTTTTGAAAATACCTAAGGCCAAGGTATTAAATACCTAATAGGCCAAGGCTGTCAAACTCCCAGCCCGCAGCCCAGATGCGTCATACGCAGGCCATATCATGCCTGGATTAGCAAAGGGGAGAAAAGTCCTGATATCTCATATGACGCTGCCGTGACAATATGAGTTTGACAGCCCTGGTCTAGGTGATTGATTTGGTAAGCAAGAATAATAGAGAAACTAATGGATGATAAATGACAGAGGATGGTGGAGGAAGGTGAAGAAGATCAAGGAAGACTGAGAAAGTGGAAGAAGAAACAGTTGTGTTTATGATAGTGTTTCATGCAGAGGAAGGATAATGTTAGATAGACACAGATATCACAGACAGTTGGAATGTATTTTTATAGAGAAGATTAAAACCATCCCAAAGAAAAAGAAGTTTGGCTATCAGAATGGAATATACCAAAGCAATGGTGAAACTTGTTGAGGATACCACACTGATTTCTCTGTAAGCTTCTCAGTGCAATTCAAAGTTATGTTTTTAATGTTGAAACCCCTACTTGGCATGGCAGCTATGCATTTCCAGGTCCAGTGGAACCAAACCACCCAAGGTGCATTCCTCAGAAGATGAAATCCAGGGTGTCCGAGAGCTATCATGGGAGACAGCGTAAAGAACCAAAGACAGTGTATTGCTTGCAACCCTAGAGGTTTGGGCTGCACTTCCTTGGCATTCTTCAAGGAAGTCTTGAGTGGTTACAGACATTTGCAAGCTAACAGATATGTAATATTGATGTAATATACCATGATTTTCACTCATGTGTTACTGTTGTATTTACTGTGTTGTTTTTAAGTTGCAGAGGGTGGAGAGAGGAAAAGCCTGTAACCCAACTTCCCATTATCCAGCAATAGAAAAACATAAATGATGCCCATAACATTTTTGAGTTTTATTTGAATAGAATATAATTTTCAGGAAAGGTAGAGCATGAGGGGTGTGTGTGCAACCTTTGCAGAATTAATGCAGATACCTTCACATTTGTTTAATAGCCATCATGAGACTTCTTTCTCAATATTTTCAAAACTTCCATTAAGCAAGGATTGATCATCATAAGGACAACCAAAGTCATCTCCATGCCAAATCAGAATCAGAACCCATATTAGAAAGAATTTATGATGTATTTATAAAATTTAGTCATCAAGTAGGTAACTCTGGGTGGCTTATAGCAGGGGTGGGATTCAAATTTTTTAACAACCTGTTCTGTGGGCATGGCTTAGTTGGTGGTCGTGGCTTGGTGGTCATGTTATTGGCTGGGTGTGGCCAACTCAATATCACTCACATTGAGGCATGCATCTCCTTGCCTGGCCTCTCATGACTGTGGAAATGCTGCAACAATCGTTAAGTGTGAAAAATAGTCATAAGTCACTTTTTTCAGTGCCAATGTAACTTTGAATGGTCACTCCACAAAAGCAAATTACCAACAAAGGATGGAAAGAAAACTCCAGAGAGGTTCCTGAGACAGGAAGTCTAGTCCTTCCAAGAATGTAATAAAAAAGGGTCAACGGAGAGGTAGTTTCTGTAAACAACACCAGAATGTTTCCTTCCTGCCTTCCTTACAGGATTAGGCCAGTAATTTCTTCTAACAACTAGTTCTCCGAACTGCTTAGAATGTTAACATTCTAAATTCCAGAAAATCCCACTCCTACCTTGTAGTCATTAAAATATGTGTAATGGCCATCAGAATAGTCATTTAGATAAGTTTCCATCCTCTAAAGTATGGGTGTCAAACTCACTATGTCACATTTTCATCATGTGACACATCACAATGTTTTTTTGCCTTTGCGGAGCTGCAGAGGTGGTATTCAGCAGGTTCTGACCAGTTCTGGGGAACCAGTAATGGAAATTTTGAGTAGTTCAGAGAACCAGCAAATACCACCTCTGACTGGAGATTTTACACTATCCTTCCCCTGCTACGCCCACCAAGCCACACCCATAGAACCAGTATTAAAAATTTTGAATCCCAACTCTGCGGAACTGGGGTGGGCATGGCTTGTGCATGACACATTCAGCCCATTGGCCACCAGTTTGACACCCCTGCTCTAAAGGTTACTAGTTGCAGTATCACCACCATCTGTGCCACTTTAACTAAATATAGAATGTTGGACACTTACCACCTGATAGCTGTTGAAATAGATGAGGTCCAGAGAGTCTATGTCAGGGGTTGCCAACCTTTTGGACCTCAGGACCTACCAAACTCATAATTTTAAATCCTGCGAACCAGAGACCCTGGGAAAATCCCCCCAAAAGAAATCTGCAGGAAAATTCCCTACTCCATTTTCCTACTGACTGATCATTCTTTATTTTTGAATCTCAGTATACTGTCTCCAGCTCTTTCTCAGAGGGAGAGAGAGAGACTTTTGGCTACATGCAAGGAAAGCAGTAGAAGCAGCAGAAGTCTTCCTTTCTCTCCCCCAAACTCCTCCAGAAATGAGTCTTTGTGAGACTTGTTGTGCCTCTTAGAGCAGGATGCTTGCAGGGTCCCAAAGATTCATTTCTGGTGGAGTTTGGGGAGAGAAAGAAAGACTTTTGCTGCTTCCTTGCATGCAGCCAAAAGCAGAAGAAGAAAGAAGCGGAAAGAAGCAGCCTGGTGGCCAGGCCAGGTGCATGGGATGAGTGGGACAAGTTTTCCCCCTCCACCCTTTCCCCCCCTCCCCTCACTATCTTGTGTTGTTCGCAATGCAAGTGACACAATCCTTGTGTTCCCTTGGGCCATATAGGTGATACAGCCTTGTGTTCCTGTGCAGCCTGGGTTAATTGCTTTGGGGGTAACAGTTCTCTGCGGACCACCAACATTTTCTTGCAGACCAGTAGTGGTCCCCGGCCCACTGGTTGGCGACCACTCTTCTAAGTTAAGGCCTCATCACCACTTTCTTTAAATTGTCAAAAACTCTAGCTGTCATTGAGAGAGATTACACTGATATGAGATTCTGCTGATAGTGAATTTATTCATCACTCTCCCACTCTCTCCAGTCCCCACATTTTTGCCAAGGCTGTGATCATTACAGCAAAGATTACTCTGATTTGAAGATTGATTTATTGATCCTTGCATCCAATGTCTCTGCTTTCCATTAGCTTAAAAATAACAATATGCAACAACTACCTTTTTGGTGAGGAGGCTTGCCTCAGAATACAGGTAGTTCTTGACTTAAAGCCATATTTGGGATCATGAATTTAGTTATAGATGGTTGCAATTGTAAGTTGAAGCACCCACTTAACCAAAAGAAATTTTCCAGCCTTTTTACAGTGGTCCCTAAGCAAACGTGATGGTTGTTAAGTGAATGTGGTAGTCATTAAACATATTCATTTGAATGGTCATTTTTATTGGAAATCAGCAAACAGACCCCACAAATTCATGGTCTTGTGACTTTGAAATGCCAGTAAAGCTGGCCTGCGAAGGCAGGGAGATAACATGACCATTTATGATGACCAAAGGGTGCTTAACAGGGTGTAAATCACCCTCTCAGTGACCGGCATAACATTGAATGGTTGTAAAACAACAGGTCAAGGAAAACCTGTATGCTGAACCTCTGAGCAATATATTACAGGTGGAGCTCCATCAAGCATTTTTAGCAGGGAACTTGAGTGAAGTTGAAAGAAATAAACATCTGCATCCCAAATTGCTCCATTCCATGCCTGATTTCTAGTTGAAACACAATCTTTATATTGCCTGCCTCTCAGGCGGATGTTCCATTGAGTTAAATTAAGCCTATCCTTAAATACATGTTTCTAAGCCAACCATTTTAAGTAACATTTGTGATCCAAATGTTTGAGTTAGGCCTGCTTTGCTCTGAGTGAATTTGCTTTTTGCTCTACCTCTGTTTTACTTTTCTGTGTTTATATTATACAGCACATTTCCCTTGCATGTTTATGTTATTAGAAGCCACTACATTAAACAATCTAGATTTAGAAAATGAAGAGTTTACAGATTTTAATAAGTTATAAACAATCCAAACTATCTAAAGTAATAAAACAGATCAGGTCAAGATTCGGAAGCAGAATTATATATAAAAAAATAATGCTGAAGAGAGTTTACGCTTTTTCTTTAAACATCAGAAGTCCAAAGTGAAGCAAAATCCCA
This sequence comes from Laticauda colubrina, assembly GCA_015471245.1. Classification (NCBI taxonomy): domain Eukaryota; kingdom Metazoa; phylum Chordata; class Lepidosauria; order Squamata; family Elapidae; genus Laticauda; species Laticauda colubrina. The sequence goes on along the minus strand of BLBF01000003.1, from coordinate 79,149,793 downwards.
GGCTTTATGGATCTGTTCAACAACATGCATTCATGATTTTTAATTAGCTGAAAGACAAGGATAAATTAGCATTCAGTTGCAATCTCTTCAGACTGATTCCCTGTTGCTCTTTTAGCAATTAATGGTATGTAATTTGTTTTATTTGTTTGTCAAACATATACAAGATAGCAGGTATAAGTATGAACATAAACATGAACAAAGGAATTAATACATATAAATAGGACAGTAAGACAAGAAAGGTAGGCATGCTGGTGCATTTATGCATGTCCCCTTTATGGACCTCTTAGGAATAGGGTGAGGTCCACGGTGGACAGTTTGAGGTTGAAGCTGCGCAAGGTTGAGGCTGTAACAATGGAGTCGGGTAGAGCATTCCAGGGGTTGACCACTCTGTTGCTAAAGTCGTATTTTCTGCAATAAAGTTTGAAGCAGTTTGTTTGCCCATGTATTATTGTGGTTGAAGCTGAAGAAGTCATTGACAGGTAAGATGTTGTAGCAGACTGTTTTGTGTACTATGCTTAGATCAGATTGCAGGCAGTGAAGTTCCAGATTGTCCAAGCCCAAAATTTAAGCCTGGTGGCATAAGGGATTCTATTGTGAGTAGAGGAGTGGAGTATTCTTCTTGTGAAATGCCTCTGAACCCCCTCAATTGTGTTAATGTCTAATATACAGTGTGGATTCCAGGCAGATGAGCTATATTCAAGAATTGGTCTGGAAAATATTTTGTATGACCTAGTTAGCAATACAATATTACCGGTTGACAGAGTGAAGATCATCTAAGACAGTGGTCCCCAACCTTTTTTGTACCAGGGACCAGTTTCACGCAGAAACACTTTTTCGCGGACCAGCAAAATCAATTCTTCCCCAATAGTAAAGGGCTTCTTAGCTTTAGCAATGCGTTCCATGAAGTTAGGCACGGAGGTTAGCGTGGAAGTTAGGTGAGGGCAGAAGTGGTTGTCTTTCAAAATAAGACACCCAGAAGCAAAAACATATTGTTATATATATTTTAATCGCAATTATTCATTCTTTGCGGCCCGGTACAAAATGATCCATGGACCGGTACCGGTGGTTGGGGACCCCTGATCTAAGAGATCATTTCTGCCCAACTTGTATTTGGTATTCTGATTTTTATTGCCAATGTGTAAGACAGAACATTTATTAATTGAGATTTGCAGTTGTCAGTTGTGCAACCATTCTGACACATAGTCAAGGTCACTTTGTAGGGCAAAAGCATTGTCAGTGGTGTTAAATAATTTTATGTCATCAATGAAGAGGACACAGTTGCTTTTAATATGATTGCATAGATCGTTGATGTAAAGCAGAAAGAATATGGCTCCTAAAATGCTGCCTAGGGGGACATCGTTAACTGGTGCTGGATTTGATAGGGGCCCTCCCTATTTTGACTATTTGTTGCCTGTTTGACAGGCATCCACTTGTGCAGCGATCCAGAGATGCCATAAGAACTTAGTTTCACATTGGATCTTATTTTTGCCTACAAGCAGATATAGCAATCTGGATAAGGAAGACATTTTGATCTGCCCTTTACTATGGTGAGATTCCCTTCCTGCTTCAGAAGAGGTTGATGCTCCAGACACCTGATGGATCCTGATGAACTCCAGTGTGTGTTTTGTGGCTTTCCCAGCAACATTTCAAGCATTCTATTAAGTACTGGTCAGCCAGCCACTGGTAATAGCAATAGCAATAGCAGCAGCACTTAGACTTATATACTTCTTCACAGTGCTTTAAAGCCCTCTCTAAGCGGTTTACAGAGTCAGCATATTTTCCCTCAACAATCTGGGTCCTCATTTTACCAACCTTAGAACTATGGAAGGCTGAGTCAACCATGAGCCTGGTGAATTTCAAACTGCCAAATTGCAGGCAGCCAGCAGAAGTAGCCTGCAGTACTGTACTCTAATCACTGCGCCACTGCAGCTCAATAGGATTTGATGTAATTGCCCTCAAGTAGACTTTGTATATTGGCTGATACTGAATGACTCAAGAGTCTACTGGGGATCTCTGGGGGTTGAAGGGGTAAAAAAAATGACACCTGGAACATCAATGGAGGAAGACAAAAAGTGAATTGGACTGACCACAGATGTGAATTCAAGATATGAGTCGACATCACAGGGATCAAACTTGCAGCATCACATTGCCATCACGTGACTTTTGAAATGTTTTCCCATTCATAAAGCTGGGGTGTGCATGGCCTGAGCATGATCATCCAGCTGCCAGTTTGAGAACCCTGGCCTACATTGTGGAAGGGAGGCAAAACATTCCTTTTTCTTCTCTTTTATCATGCCCCTGTTAGAATCTGACTCTGAGGGAGAGGAGGAACAGCTGACAGGGAGTGGGAGTGTGGCTCCAGCGGTTGTGGAGGAAACTGGGGAAGGGCATAGGCTGGCTGGGCATTCAGAGAAAGACCCAGGCCCATCCCCTCTTCATCCTAGGGGATGCAGGGAGGACCAGATAAGAGAGAAATGTGAATCTATTACATCATAATTGTGAGCTAGTCACCGAGTGCCCAAATCCTGATCATATGACCCGTATTGATCCCGTGTTGGTGACATCTACAAGGATACATTGTTAAGCAGCCTTCATTTAACATTGTTATAATTTCAAACTGTCACTGAGTGAGTGGACTTTAAATAAGGACTGTCTCTATATTGTAACAGTAAGAGGTTAGGATTTAGCTTAGTAGAAATTCAGGCTGTAGATAATCCAATGGTTTCCTCTGATTATTTTTTTAAACTTTACATCTTCCCATTAATTAACTGCTTTTCTGATTCTTCATGACATGTCACGTTTCGCCTCTTGTTCTTTTATTGTAGCTGCATAATTTTTAACAGACTGTATAAACAAAACTTGCCAAAGAATGAAGATACAAAAAGCAAAGTAGATGATAAACAAGTACTAATAAAACATAAGCAAAAGCATTATTTAAACAATGGTAGTCCATTTCCTCTTCTCTTCCATTTATTTTCCCAACTGCTGATCACAAGCTAAACATTTGTACTGTACTTAGACCATTAAACAGGGAAATTGTTGCTAGTGCCTTCTTAAGTCATTTCATCTGTTCTTTTTGCCTAGATGCTTAACTTTTAACTCTTTTCCTAAAAAAAAAATAAAAAATCTAAATGTCTGAATTTGCCTTGCTGTGTAATGTGTCATATACAACGGAACCATTCTTGCTTAAAATCCTAACTAAATTTATAAATACTGTCAGTTTTGTCATTGCTGCATTTTCTCTAATTCTGGTCTCCCAATTTTGTATTGTCAGCAAAAGTTTCATTTTCCAATATTATGCCAGATTTGTTTTTGCAGCTGGTCACCATATTTCTCAGTAAATTGTGATACTTTTAATTTAATGTTTTCTGGAATTACTCTTGATAAAAATAATTGTAGCTTCCATTCAAATTTTATGTTTAATATTTTTGAATGTTTTGATGTGATCGCAGTCCCCCAGGGATCCAGGCACCACAGGTTGAGAATCACTGTTTTTGCTGGTGTGATGAGTATGGATATATCATATTGGCAAAAGTAATCAATCCCTTCTTACTGTATATAGTTGTCCTTGAAATAAAAAGCCTTTGATAGTAACATTAATGCTGTGATTGCTAGACTTATCCTCATTTTTGGATGGGTTAATGTTTTGCCTTATAATACTTTATTTTTTCTTTTGTTTCTTTGTGTTATGCATGCCTTCTGCAGAGAGTAAGGGAGATGATTTTGACAGAAATATGGGAAAACTCTTACGTGGACAAAAGGGGCTAACTTTTTTTCCTTAAGTACAGAGCAAGAACTAGAAGTGGATCATGTGGAAGTGGATTTCACCCTATTTCACAAGAGTTTAAGAAGGGGGGTGGAAATGCAACACAATCAATTCTTTCAAGATTTTGCTATTATTACAGTCTATCCCAATAAAAAGTGGTTTTAGCCTTCCTGTGAAGTTGATTTTCTAGACTGGTCTATTTAGTGGGGCTGAAATTTAGGAAGTCCTTTGACTGAGCCAGGTTCTTCTATAATTGATTTTCTGCTATTTGGGGATTTTATCCATTTTGTTATTCATGATAGACAACTGCTTGATAATATAATACAACTTTACCTCTTACTTTTGAGACTTGAAAAATGTTGAATCCTACTTTCATTGTTTTTCCTGTTCCATCTAAATCTATTGATTGTTTTTGCCAGTCTTGCAAGCTTTTGTTTCAGATTAGAACTGATGCGATTTGACACAGGAAGTTTATTTTAGGAATATATTCATTTTGATTGTTGCAATAAGTCCTAACCAAGAAAGATTTAGGTTTCTTCACCCAATAAGGTCTTCTTTTCTTTCCATAATTTATTGTAATTTTTTTGAAATATATCTTTATTGCATCCTACCCAATAGAAATCTAGATATTTCTGTTTTTTTCCCTACAATTAATCTCTTTCTTCACAAAGTCTTCTTTTTCTTCAGATATTATATATCTTATTGTTATCTTTCTTTTCTTTTCATTAATTCTATATCTGTGGAATGGGCTGAAGCCTTTGACTGTTTTTATCAACTGTCATACATAACTGTAGTTACATAATTATTAGTGGTACATCATCTGCATAGTATTTCATTTTATACTCCTGTCCTTTCTGACTGAATTTTGATCCCACATATGTGTTTGTCTATTTAGATCTTATCTACCAAAAAGTTCCACAGAAATTTCCAATAGAAGAAAGTAGATACCCTTGCCTTGTTCTTTTAGTTCCTGAAAAGCTTCTGGAGAATATTCCACTTGCTATAATCATTGCTCTTTGAATTTAATACATACTCTTGTGCAAATTTAAAAGGTTATTCCTGGATTTATTTTGTTTAAAACCTTTACTGAGAAAGTTCACACCAAATTATCAACCATTTACTGCCACCTTTTTAAAAAGTTGATTTACTCTAATGCATTTATTATAAATTTGCTGTTGTTCTTTATGTTCCTCATGAGAATGTAGTAACCAGTTTGATCTTATATATTATTTTGAATATGTTCTTTCTCAGAGATTCGGCTAATATTGTAGTGAATGTACAGTATATAACCAACAACCAGGGAACAAATTGATCATCTGTGAACACCAGCTAGCAGTCAGAAGACATGATGAAAACTCTTTAATTTCATAATATATGGACTAACTTAATCATAGTTTCATTTGGGAAAATGTGACCATCCTACCTAGACCAAGCCAAGTCCAAAAGCCTAGGGAATTTCTAAAAGCCTGACGCTCTGACAAACTAGCCACTCAAAGAGATATAGACATAAACAATATCTACATACTATGCAGAAGTGACTATCACCCAGACCCAGTGCAAAAAGGATAGGAGAGCTAAGTCCCTGGGAAGAGCCTATCATTTTCAATGGGGCAGTTGAATGAGCCAACTCATTCAAAGAACAATCACCTCTCCACCAGCAATCGGCACCCAGATGAACATAAATTAGCTCCAAGATTAACATCAGACCAACCATAAAATAAACAATATCCCAAGCAAGGAACAGCCAACCAGCCAAAAATAAACAGCTCAACTGAAGAATCTCGAAGAATACCCCCACCAAGACTGATAGGGAGAGCTAATAGAATATAAACTGAAAGCAAACCCCACTCCGTACTAGCACTAATGATGTTCAGGTAATGAAACATCTGCAAGAAAACAAGCAAGCTCAGAGAACACCAAGGACCCCTCATGTCAACTCCAAGTTACAAATGTTCTCCTTTATTAGTAATATAAGGGTTATGTGGAGAACTATTTCCTTGTTTAAAGGAAAGGTTCCTTCATATGCAAAAGACATTAAAGATTATCAGTTAACTGAGTGGGAGTGGCATCTGTAATGTGATGTGCGTGTGTTGTGTGCAAAGTTCATGATGTGGAGACATGGACAAATTACAAATGATCAGTTACTGGAAAGTATTCCTCTTTCTCTTGCCAAAACATCTGTAAATTTAGGCTGACTCTTGTAAAATGAAGTTAACAACATGACTTACCTCTGTAATAAAAAAAGTATTCTTGTTCAGTAGTAGCCACATTACTCTATATGTAAAGCATGTTTCAAAGCCTGCTGAATTTTCCATGAAAATATACCCTAAGTGTGATAATCCCAGCTACTATTCCACTAAATGACATCTGCTCTCAATTTTCATTTCATTTATATGAATGTGTTATGAATTATACAAAGGTTATAGTCCTAGCCTCATGTGAACCAAAATCTAATTGAACTGATTTCTCTGTATTTGATATTTAGGGCAAGTACATATGTTACATCTATTTATAGTGGAGTTTCTTTTTCTTGATTTATAATAATTAATTGTGGGTGAAATCCAAAGATGTCTTTTCATGGAAGGAACTGCTTCCATAAGTAGCACAGAGAAAGGGTGGCCTTCTTATGACTGCTCCCCCAAGGATCCCCCCCCAATCTGCTCAATAAGTTTAAAAAAGCTCCAAAAGAAAGTCGATGATGGAAAAAATCCTACTGCATTAAAGACTGTTCATCTGTGCTGTTTCACCCACATGTTATTACATGTTTTTTTGTCAAGCTTTTGCATATAAAACAAACAGGCATCATATTTTAACCACTGTTATTGCTAAGGCTGTATTTCATTCAGTGCAATGATGAATTAACTTCCTAAAAAGACAGTTAGAAAGCAGACTCCTATCAGTTCCAAATCTATGATTCAGATTTACTTTATATTTTCCAAATAGTTTATCTATCATAATTTCTTTCCAAGAAAATCTGGGATTTGCTGGTTGATCTGGAAAATGATAAACACTTCTTAAATTTAACTTGATCTCTGGTGGTTCCATAGGCATATCTGTAGACATTTTTGATATTGTCTAGTGGCCTCCTAGGTGTGACTTTGCTGGGCTTTTTGAAGATCAGCCAAGGCCAATTAGGTTGGATGCCTATGAAGAGAAAGCAGACATTGCATAACGCAGGCAAAACCAATCTTTTAAGTATTCCCAAACTTGCTTCAGGATCTGGGACAACTCACTTTCCAACATTCGTCTATAAACACATGGGCTCTCCTAGTGCTCAGGAGGAGATCCAGCATGGTCACAATCATCCCTCTCACTAGAAAACACAAACCTGGCAGCAATTTTTCCAGCAAAGGGCAGTTTGTAGGTTATCAATTAATGTAGTTTTCTGAAGCACAGAGAATGGTCACTGGTGGTTGGAAGATAATTCATCCATAGTTTGCAGACTTTGCCTCTTACAGAAGGAGGTTCTACAGATCCTTCATCCAAAAAGGGTCAGCTCAGTATCTGAGACACAGCTGCTTTCATAAACTGCCCTGTTCTTTTCTGCATTTTCATCACTGAAACAATGAAGCAACGAGAGCATCTTCAGACAAGCACCTCTGGTTCTTCCCTCCCATACTTCATCTCTGTGGGAATCCCTTCTTTGCAATGCCCCGGGGGACTAAAAGTGGGCAGGGTGAGATGGTAGCAGGATCTGCAGGATCAGAGATGGGCTAAGGTTCAGTGATGGAAGTGGCTACCTTTTCAATGTTCTCAGAATGAAGATGGGACAAATGCTAAAGAAGAAATCCTGCACCTTATTTCTGCTTGAAATATGCTTGGAGCTTCTCAGAATTCCTTGTGCATTCTTGATTTGGGTGAGAGCAGTAAAACTGCTGTCCAGAGATGTTGCCTCCTGGTTGCTCCTAATTGGCCTCCCTAACAGGACTGATAGCTTCCTCTATGGCCTGACTACATTTCAGCCTGAATAGAGAAAAGCCAGGAGAAACTGGAAGGCATTACTTCTAGAAATTGCAGGAAAAAGTGACCAACTTGGAAAGCTGTATGATGTATAAATATGATACATAAATGCATGTATTTATTTATGCATCATATTTATATGAACACCCATCTTACAAAAACATGACTCTGGACAGCATACAACAATGTATTAAAAAGGAAAACAAATAAATATATAAAAGTAATCATTATTAAAAACTATAATTAGAGAGGAAGTTGTTCACTTTTATCTATTTATTAAATTTCTATACCACCCATCTCACCTAAGTGATTCTGGGCAAATTACAACTGTGTGTTGTATAATTGTGCAGTCTATTATTTGTACTTTGTATAGTTTACTAACAGTTGTTGGCTATAGTAAGGAAGCCATATTTTCAGCCCTCAACCCCAGGGCCACAACTGGTACTGATCCATGATCTGTTAGGAACCAGGCCCCACAGCTGGAGGTGAGCAACAGGCAAACAAATGAAACCAAAACTGTCCCCACCTCAGCCTGTGGAGAAATTATCATCCACAAAACTGGTCTTTGGTGCCAAAAATGTTGGAGACTGCTGCCCTAGCCCATATTCCAACCAGCTGCAGTAGATGGATAGAGGCAAAAGAAGGGATCCATTGACAGGGAGATAATGAATGTAGGGTGGCCAGACATTTGACATATCCCTTTAATATAAAATTTTATTAAGAATCATAATTATATCAGTAAAAATTAATGCAAACTAAAAAATTATCCTAATATAATAAACAGAAAAATTAAAAGTTCAGAAGGAAAAAAGAGAAATAGAAAATAAAGAAAATAAACATAAACAAAATAAAAAAATAAATGACTTCCCATCTTCATCACAAGTATACCACTGTCTCTGAAAATAGAGCAAATGATCTCTTCCTCACATATCCCATCTCTTATCATCATCTCTAGATCCATAAAACCTCATCATTTCACTCCTAATATCAGCAAAAGTCCATTATTGCATAGGTTACCAAAAAAATATCTGTAATGATCCTATTGGATAAAAAAAAATAGAAAATGATCTAACAAGGAAGGAAATTTGTATATGATCATGCCTAATAATTTTTCTTTTCTGCAAAGACAGAACCTTCAGTCATCTTGAGCATTTAGCAAAGTCAGCCCAGACACTTCTGCTTTCCCAATGCATTTTGCTTTCTGCAAAAGAGGAAGAAAAATCAATATTACATTCATAAGAAAATAATGTATTAAATTGAAGTATGTAGAATTTTTCACCCTAACTATAACCCATCAAATTAAGCATTTAGAGAAGCAATTATCTGTGTTAACTTCAAAAGAAGTAGAAATAAAAGATGAATTAGGAAAAACAAAGTCATTTTGAATTTGCAAATAAATTGGAGAGATTGTTGGCATAAAAGCTGAAAAAGAAAAAGAAAAGAAAGTGAAATTAAAGTTATAAGAAAGGAATGCTGTAATAGCAGATAATATGAATGTGTGAAAAGTGTTTCATCAGTATTATACTGTCTTACCTGGTTGACTGTACACAGAAGGTGCTCCTCCTTGGCATGGATGGATATGTCAGCCAATTATCATAACTCGTTCAGAAGAATGGGAAGAAAAAGATAATTTTAGCCTATTTCTGATATACAAACAAGTTATAGATCACTCCAAATGGAACCACCTATCGTACTTCATTTGTAATCCTCCCAGTAACATGGACAGGGTTAATCTGGAAAAGAAGACAGGATGGTTAAATTACTTCCAGTTTTATATATAGTGACACCAATTAACATCACTGAGAATTATTTTGGATTTTTCTCCACAATGCTTTGTTTTTCTAAACATTGTCAGGAAGCAACCACCTCTCAGCCATCACAATAGCAGCTGGGAGGCTCTTAAATGTTGTTACTTCCTATTTGATGGACCATTTCATGACTGTCTGTTGCCAACTCATTAAAATGTTTATTGTGCTGTAGCAACAGATGGAATCACTCATGTATCTAAGTACTGTGGGTTCACAAACTGAGATTTCATCCAAACTAGCAGAAGCCATTGTGCATCAGTACGCAAGGTAATCTGGATGGTTTATAAATTGATATCACCCATAATATATTATGTGGACATTTTCTACATGTAAAGTGATATGGGTAGAATAGCAACTCATCAAAGAAGGTTAAGGAAAAAGGCAATGAGCTTGCTATGTACCTCTATCTAGAAATCTGTAAAAATATAACATATTTATACAGTTGCATTCAAAAGCTTATAAAACTCTGATTAAATTGTATACTTCAATTATTCTCAAAGTGAACCAAAGCTGATACACTTATTCATTAGCATTTTGATTCATACTTTTTATACACAATTGTTTACAGATTCAAAATAAGAAAAAGCTATATTACGAGAAGGAGGTAGAATGACTGCATGATTATTATTTTTCTTGGGTTACAACTTCCACTTCTGTATTCCAGAGAGGGTTGCAAAAATATATATTTATGAAAAAGGAAATATTGTGCACAGAAATTACACTCAGAAAATTTATAGAGCAGAATGTGAAGAAATCAGCCTGAGCATACTTCTCAAAACTGTTATAGAAAGTTAGCACCCACCCCTCTCATAGAAGAATGATATATTCTAGGAAATATTAAAAAGACAGAATATTATATTTCCCTGGATGAGAAAAGGAGAAACATGTTTTTAAAGACAAAGCAGCTTCCTGCAGCTCCCTGCCACTCCTACAACTCCAGGGTGATGGGATTAAGACATGGCCCTCAGGACATGATAGGATTACCCATCTCACCACATGGCACCTGGGAAGTTTGCATTATCCAGCAGGATTTAACCTAATTTAGCACACAGGCAACCAACAAAGCTAAACTATGACCCCTGACAGCAACCAAGCAGGATCCTTTTCCTGTGCCCCTGGAAGTTCAAAGCTTAGAGAGGGCATAAAACTCAGGGACTCTCAGCATCTCTTCCCTTTTCCCTCAGCAGCTCCAAGGCATGAGGTCCTGTCCAACATTAAACCTTCTTTCCAAGCAACTTCTATGAATCCAGTGTCTTTTTCTCCATTTGGAACCGAATGCAGAAGGGTATTTCTTCCAACACTATGTTTTAAAAAGCTGACACAATGTCTGAATGTATAAGGACTCAAAGACACAAATGATTTTGAAACTCAAAAGAGTAAAATGAAAAAGAACTCAAATGAATGTTGGCTACAAATGATTAAGCACCAGGAATTTCATGAAAAATGTCAAAGATCATAGGAGGAAAGACCTTGGCCTTTCAGACTGAAATTACTGCACAGAGAAAATAAATTATTGGCCACTATTTTATTGAGTCAAATACAGATGGAAGTTAACTGAATCAACTAAACAGGCCTTCCTTTGATTCTTCCATGGAACTTGACTGAGATGTAAAGTTGCCAGGTTTTAGAGTATTGAGATTTCTCAAAGAAGAAGTGTTCAGCTGAACACTCTCCTCCATGTTGGACTGAGAGTGTGCTATGTATATTGTGTATAGTTTCCATTTCTTTTTGTTGGTTTAATGATGAGAATTATATTTTAAGTAACTAGATATACTAGTTTGAATTGATAGCATCTCTCCCTCCACTGGCTTTCAAACAAAGTGTTGGAACCCAACTAGAAGCAAACGGACACTTTCTTAAAGCTAAGGTTGCAATTGTGTAAAGTTTCTTAAAATCAGGTAAAAATTAAGGTACATAACTCTAACCCTGTTTTGTAGCTGACTCATATTTTTGTTCCTTGGTATCTGTTCTGCAAATTCTTTGGAATGAATTTTATTTGTTTGTTTGTCTATCTATTTCCTGTCTTTATTATTTTTATAAATAATAAGTGGTGAACATAAATGGATAGAATCAAGATCATGTGAAGTGTTAATAGCACTTCATAATGCCTTAAGGCCCTGTCCCACTGGCCGACGGACGCAAAATGTATGAATAAAGGATACAGCGAATGAGCAAAATTTTGGGGGTGGCTCCATCCGTTGTCATCCGCTCCAAAAAGTGGCGAAAATGTGCATAAACAGAACAGAAAAGAATGGACGGGAGTAGTACGTAGCGGGGATGTTAAATGGATGTTCATAGGAAGCCTAGCGGATGACAGTGGATGGAAGTAGATGACACATCCACAGGGGTTCCGGGGAAGAATAGCGAAATGGACGCATAGCGGATTACACGAATGCATCACAGACGCCTATAGGAAGCAAAGCGGATGCAAAGCGGATGTATATCGGATGCAAAGTGGTCACTGCACATATGGAGAGTATGAATTGCGTCAGCTCTGTGGATATAAAAGGATGCAGCTCGCATGCAGTCAGCATTCAGAGGAAAGACATGCTGCCACATATATCTTCGAATTACACCATGGTTCGTCGGTCAGGGAAGAAGAGAAAGCCCATGCCTACTCATGCCAGCCCTGGCAAGAAGGACAGAACCACCATCCCACCCCTTGACACTGACTCTGAAGCTGCTGGTGCTTCTTCTCCTGCTGCTGGTGCTTCTCCTGCTGCTGCTGGTGCTGGTGCTGCTGCTACTGCTACTGCTACTGCTACTGCTACTGTTGCTGCTGTGGTGGACCAGCCCCAAGGCCCTCAAAGCCCTGCTACTCAAGCCCCTGAAGGCCCTTCTGCTGAAGGCCCTGCCAGAGGGAGGAAGAGGCAAGGGAAGGAGAAGGGAGAGAGGAAACAGTACACTGTTTCTGAGGAGCATAAGGATGAGGTGCTGGAATGGCTGAGGGAGAATGAGTCCCTCTGGAGAAAGGGCCACAGACTCTATCGCGACACCAAGAAGAAGCAGGAAGCTTGGAGAGATAAGGCAGAGAGCCTGGGCTACACTGCAGATGTACTCCTGGGATGGTGGAAGCACATGCACACCTGGTATGGAAAGCTATACCTCAAAAAATCTGGCCAGGCCACTGTCAAGCTCACTGACTGGGAGATGTACATCATGGCCAAGTGCAGCTTCCTGGACGATGAGGTCTGCCACCGAGGAGCAGCCCCTCTGACACCCCTCTCCCTCAGACAGCCCACAGAAAGCCAGTCCTCTTCCAGCCAAGAGCCAGCTGCCCTATCCAGGCAGATGTCTTCAGAGGGCCCCATGGCAGAGACACCGCCCCCCGACAGCTGCACACCCCATGCCAGAGGACTTGGAGGATCCCCTGTCACAAATGGAGGAAGAAGCGGCAGCCACTAGAGACCAACGCACCCCCACCCCCACCCCCAGCTCCACAGGATGCAGGCAGAGAGGCAGACTGGAGGGCCAGAACCACAGTGTGCTGTTGGAGATCAGGGACACAATGAAGACCAGCACAGAACTGCTCTCTCAGCTGGTCCACTTGGACAGAGGATCCTCCAGCCGCCACACTTTCATCACCTACGTGAGCCATACCTTGAGGGATATGCCCGAGGCCCAGTACCAGGTGATGAAGGAAAAGATCACAGCACTTCTGCACAACCCTCAAAGCCCAGCTGAACCTGCTCCGACCCAGTCCAGGTCTGCTTCTCCACCCCAGGCGATGTCACAGCCCTTCCATGGCTTTCAACAGCCCCTCACCTACCAAGGCTATGACTACCAGGACTTTCCACAGCACAAACAGACCTTCCCAGTCCAGGCCCAGGTTCATCGCACGCCACAGATGCCACACCTCGCCTAGCTGCAGACCAGACAGCCCCACTACAGTCCTCCTTCCTCCACCCCACAGCCAAGCCCCTCAACGGACAATCTTTCATCAGACTTGTGCCTCACATCCCAAGTACTTGATGAAGGGCCTCTAAACCTCACAGGACTGAGTCAGCTCTCGGAGAGCTTCCTGAACACACCATCCCCTGTTGTACTCTCAGGGCCAAGCACCCCAATGGCACCTCAGACCAGCACTCAAGCCACAGCCACCTCCACAGTCCCTGGCCGCTTAACAGCTGAGACCATGGACATGACTCAGAGTGACTGAGAATAGTGCCAGAGACTGAGTTGTTACTTGTTCACTTTATCTTTGCTTAAGACACTTTCCTTGGTTCATTTTGCTTTTTTAATAAAGTCATACAGTTTACTTAAGACAGTTAATAAAGGTTATCTTTGCTTCACACACTTCATTTTTTACTTAATAAAGTGTTGGTGAAAACTTTTTTAAAAATGGCTAAGCCTTTGCATGCTTGTGGGATAGGTAAGGATAGTTGTGGGATAGATGAGGGTAGTTATGGGATAGATAAGAATAGTTGTGGGATAGATGAGGATAGTTGTGGGATAGATAAGGATAGTTGTGGGAAAAATGAACCTCCAGTGCAAGCATAGTGGGACTGTATGGTCCACCCCCCCAGCTGCCACACATATGGACCTTTTGTATCAATAACAATGTAATCATTCATCAACACATTTCAACATAAACACAACTCTTTATTAAATGCCCTGTTCATTGTAGGGCCACTCAACATACATGGCACAATCTCATCAGTGTTATGAGACAGGCTCAAGGAAGCATCCATCAACCATCTACCATCCTGTCTTGCCACTCCACTGCTCCAGCTGGGGAGTTGCACCAGTGTCTCAGTAGGTTGCGCTGCTTCTTCTCTTCACGTAAAGCTCTGTTGGGGCCTTGTACATCCACAGTATCTATCAGGTTTCGTCCTTGCCTCCATTCATCAGGCTCCATGTCCACATTCCCTTGTTGACAGTCCACAAGTCTGTTCTGCAAGACTGGGTAGTGGGTGCGCATGAGATTGTGTCAGATGAAGCAAGCTTCCACGATGCTCCTCACAGTCTATGGGTGATGCTGCATGGTGGTGAGAAGCATCTGTAACCTGTTGGCCAGGATGCCAAAGGCATTCTCCACCATCCGTCTTGCCCTGGACAGCCTGTAGTTGAAGATCCTCTCTTCACGGGTGAGGCATCTGGAAGTGTACGGCTTCATGAGGTAGGTTCTGAGGGAGAAGGCGTCATCACCAAGGATGAAGTAGGGTACATCTTGTGTGTCATTGGGTAGGGGGTCTGGATCTGGAAAACCCATGATGAGGTTGCGTTCCAGCACATCCTTGAGGTCACTGGCATTGTATACCTGGCTATCTGAAGCTGACCTGTTGCCTGAAACATCGATGGAGATGAACTTGTAGTCAGCATCAACCATGGAAAAGAGGATGATACTGAAGAAGCCCTTGTAGTTGAAATAAGTGGACCCTGAGTTGGCTGGAGCTTTGCAGGCCATGTGCTTCCCATCTATGGCTCCAACGGTGTGGGGAAAGTTCCACTTCTGATACCACTGCTCTGCAACTTTCCTCCAGCCTTGTTCACTGGTGGGACACTTGAGGAGCTCCTCCATGTATTCTTCAATGATGGCCTGCACCACTTCTCTGATCACTTTGCTGATGGTGTTGTGTGGCACCCTCCACGCATACTGTATGTTTTTGTGTGTGGTTCCAGAGGCCAGGTGGTGCAGAGTCAGTGACACCTTCAGTCCAGGGTCCAGGCTGGGATGGAAGTTGGTGCTCGGCTTGGTCAACCTGGGTCTCAGATGCTCTACAACTTTGTCAAACATGGCTGGTGGCATCCTCATGAAGTGATGGAATGCACGAGGGTCTTCATTCCTCAGCTCCACCATCAGCTGGTCATACAGTCCAAACTCCATTCTTCTCATGATCCATCCTCGGACCCACACAGCTCTTGGACGTCTCCTTCTTCTCCTTGTGTATAAAAGGTGAAACAGTCTGAACAGGGTTTGGTTCTGGTGATGAATGATCACAGCTACCATATGGATTGTGTCATGATCCATGGTGGAGAACAATGGATGATGTGGAAGAGCAAGACCAAGGGTGAAGAAGTCTGTATACCACGGCTGCTGGACTCATACTGAGATCCAGGTGATTTTCTCCCCCTTTTTATAGGAAATATCAGTTTTCCACTAGGTGTCCTTCTACATACTCTAGACATACTCCAGACATCCTAAATATCCGAGATACATCCCAGATACAAACGTTTTGTCTGTTTTTATCCTTTATATACGAGATGTATCCACTTACATCCTTTCTATTTCCGTGCTACTAACGCTGTGTAGACATTCCGTGTACCTTTCGTTTCCTCCCTCTTTCTGTTTTCAGCTGCAGTTGAGGGGATTTCTAGAGGATGCCGAGAGGATACAGCGGACGTTTAACGGATGATAACGGACATAGAACGTTTGTTGCCCGTATATGTCGCGGATGTACATCATACGCGGCAGAAAGTTCATCCGTTCAAAAAGTTTTGTGCAGCTCAAAACTTCTTGCGTGGATGAAATCTCAGTGGACGGATGCTGGAGGGATGGAGCGTATGAAACACATATGCAGTGAGTATACAATGGATGCATAGCGTTTTTCAACGGATGGCAAGCTTTTTTAAATGTTTTATATCCTTTTTGCATCCATTGGTACAGTGGGACATGGGCTTAAGTAAGAGCACACTTGGAATACTGTATCCATATTTGGTTGTCACAATGTAAAAAGATGCTGAGATTCTAGAAAGAGTGCAGAGAAGGGTAACAAAGATGATTAGGGGACTGGAGGCCAAAACATCTAAAGAACAGTTGCTGGGATTGGATATGTCTTGTTTAATGAAAAGAAGGAGTAGGGGTGATATGATAGCAGTATTCCAATAGGGAAGGATAAGAAACAATGGATGGAAACTAATCAAGGAGAGAAACAACCTAAAACTAACAAGATATTTCCTGGTAGAATAATTGATCAGTGGAACAACTTGCCTCCAGAAGTTATGAATGCTGCAACATTGAAGGTTTTTAAGAAGAGATTGGACAACCATTTGTCTGAAACACAGCAGGGTTTGATGCCTAAGCAGGTCCAACTTCTATTCTATTCTATTCTATTCTATTCTATTCTATTCTATTCTATTCTATTCTA
>BLBF01000003.1:79112234-79125017 GCA_015471245.1 Laticauda colubrina | reverse complement strand
CCACAGCTATCTTAACCCATCCCACAGGTATCCCTTCCCATCCCACAGCTATCTTAAACCCATCCCACAAGTATCCCTGCCCATCCCACTGCTATCTTAACCCATCCCACAAGCATGCAAAGGCTAAACCATTTCTAAAAGTTTCCACCCGGACTTTATCGAAAAAAATTAATGAAGCAAGTGTGTGAAACAAAGATAAACTTTATTGAATAACAAGCTGTAAAATAAACATGACCCAAGTCAAGTGTCCAAATAAAGTCCACAAATATCCAGGCAGCCAGTCTCTGGCACTCCTCTTGGTCACTCGGAGGTGTGTGCCCAGGCTAAGATTTTAGGGAGCAGGTGCTGTGGAGGTGGGTGCTGCTGCAGTGCTGGTCTGAGGTGTTATTGGAGTGCCTAGCCCCGAGAGGACAACAGGGGATGGTGTGTTGAGGAAGGTGTCGGACAGCTGGCTCAGCCCCGCAATGCTGAGAGGTCCTTCCTCCATGCCATGGGGTGTCAGCCCCAGTACTGAGGACAGATGTACTGAGGCCGGGCTTGGCTGTGTGGGGTGGAGGAAGGAGCAGTGTAGTGGGGTTGCCTGCTCTGCAGCGGGGTGAGGACTGTCGAGGTTGGCATTGGTGGCATCATTGGAACCGGTGGCAGCGGTGTTGCCTGATGTGCATGCATCTGTGCATGCATCTGTAAGGGCTGCTGTCTGTGCTGCTGGACCTCGGGGTAGCTGTAGCCCTGGTAGGTGAGGGGGTGTGGGAAACCTTGGTATGGGAGGGACATCACCTGGGGTGGAGGAGCAGACCTGGACTGGGTGGGAGCAGGTGCCTCTGGGTCTGGAGGGTTGTTAAGCAGTGTGGTGATCCTCTCCTTCACCACTTGGTACTGGGGATCCGCCATCTCCTTGAGGGTCTGGTTCACATAATTGAGGAAGGGCTTGCGGTTGGAGGAGGAGGATTCGATGGGGACCAGCTGAGAGAGGAGACCTATGCTGGTGCGGATGGTGTCCCTGATCTCCACCAGGACCTTGTGGCTCTGCCCCTCCTGCGGTCCGGCTCTCTGCCTTACTGTGGTGGCGGAGGTGTGGGTGGATGCGGCTTCGGCAGTTGTGGACTCAATGTCTCCTTTCTCCCACCGCACCAGGGAGTCCTCCTCACTCTCCACCACGCTTTCAACACCTGCCCTGGGGTTCTCTGCCGTGGCACGCTCCACAGAAACCTGCATGGAGACAGGGACTGACTCTCGGCCGCCAGAGGACTGGCTCCCAGCAGACTGCCGGAGAGAGAGGGTAGACAGAGGGGCTCCTGGTGCTCCTCGGTGGCGGACCTCATCCTCCAGGAAGCTGCACTTGGCCATGACGTAGTTCTCTCTGTCCGTCAGCTTAACCCTGGCCTGGCCAGATTTTTTGCGGTGCAGCTTCCCGTACCAGGTGTGCATGTGCTTCCACCAGCTGAGGAGCACATCCGATGTGTAGCCCAGACTCTCCGCCCTCTCTCTCCAAGCAGCCTGCTTCCACTTGGTGTCCCTGTACAGCCGGTGTCCCTTCCGCCACAGATAGTCATTCTCTCTCAGCCACTCCAGCACCTCATCCTCATGTTCCTCCTCAATGAACTATTGCCTCCTCTCTCTATCACGCGTCTGCCTCTTCCTCCCTCTGGCAGGGCCATATGGGCCCTCATCAGAGGGACTTTGAGGTTGTATGGGCTGCTCCTCCACACCAACAGCATCATCATCATCAGCATCAGCATCAGCATAATCACCAGCAGGATCATAAGCAGCAGCAGCAGCAGCAGCAGCAGCAGCAGCAGCAGCAGCAGCAAGACCAGGATCAGCAGCAGCAAAGTAAGCACCAGCAGCAGGGTCAGCAAGACCAGGAGTACGAGCAGAACGAGCAGGACCAGCAGGACCAGGAGCAGCTTCAGCAGAGTATGCAGCAGAAGCACCACTGCCAGGAGCAGCTACAGCAGAAGCTCCAGCAACAGAAGAGGGAGCCCGAGCAGCAGAAGCCCCAGCAGAAGCAGAGTCAGGGACATGGGGTGGGAGGGTGGCCCTGTCCCTCTTGCCAGGGATGGCGGCAGGTTGCTGAGACTTTCACTTCTTCCCCATGGTTGGGTTGCTGGCTGGCAGGGAGGCTGGCAGGAAGGCTGGCAGGCACCAAGGCTGGCAGGAAGGCTGGCACCAAGGCTGGCAGGAAGCCTGGCAGGAAGCCTGTTAGGAAGCCTGGCAGGAAGGCAGGCACCAAGGCTGGCAGACAGACTGGCTGGCAGGGAGGCTGGAAGGCAGGCTGGCAGCAAGGCTGGCAGGGAGGCTGGAAGGCAGGCTGCCAGCAAGGCTGGAAGGGAGGCTGGAAGGCAGGCTGCCAGCAAGGCTGGAAGGGAGGCTGCCCAGGAGGCTGGGAGGCAGGCTGGGAGGCAGGCTTGGAGGCAGGCTGGCAGCAAGGCTTGCAGGCAGGCATGCAGGCAAGGAACTCGAAGTGTCCAGCAGCAGGTCTTTCCTCAGAATGCTAGACGTGCGAGCTGCTTCCCTTTATATCCGGGGGGCTTGCGCAATGCATCCCCCCCGCATGCGCAATTAACGCTGTGCATCCGCTAGGCTTCTGCTGTGCATCCGCTGTGCATCCGCTGCGCATCCGCTTCATCTTTTCGGCATCCGTTCTGCATCCGCTTTTTCCGTTCCACGTCCGCTTCGCTGAGGCCCCCCAGAAGCCTAGCGGACGCGCCATCCGCTGTGCTTCCGTTCCGCATCCGCCCTGCGTCCGCCCTGCGTCCTCCCTGCGTCCATGTTGTCTGCTCCAATTATGCAAATTTTTGCCCCTTTTGAGCGCGGATACAACGGATATAACATTTTTCTCTTCTGTTGTGTCCGTTTTGCATCCGTTGGGCAGTATGACACGGCCTTTAGTAACATCACAAAGAATCCTAATGTAAGCATATTAAAAGTTTCTATATGGCCTGATCTTAATCAGCTTCTCACAGAAGCCTATCAAAGTAATATTGCCACTCTTCGTAAACAGCTGCTGGACATGCTGGTTTCCATGGTCTTGGAGGATGGACAATGAGGAGACTCTGGAAAGTCTTTCAAGTAACAGGAGACTGCATGAAGCTAATATTGCTTCTTCTTTCATAGCGAGTCCCACTTTTAGTGAAATGGGTCAGTTACAATGTGATTTCTATGGTTTAATGAGATTAATAGGACAGAGCTATTTAAAAGAATCTGAATAGAAGTAGTCCTTGACTTACAACAATTCATTTAGTGACCATTCAAAGTTACAACAGCACTGAAAAAGTGACTCAGAACTGTTTTTCCTACGTATGACCATTGCAGCTTCCCCATGGTCGTGTGATCAAAATTTAGGTTCTTGGCAACTGATGCGTATTCCAGTGTCCTGGGGTCATTTGACCACCTTTCTGACAAGCAAAGTCAATGAGAAACCCAGATTAACTTAGCAGCCCTGTCACTAATTTAACAACTGCAGTCATTCATTTAACAAACGTGGCCAGAAAGGTCATAAAATGGAGCAAAACTCACTTAACAAAGTTTGGGTTCAATTGTGGTTGTAAGTTGAGGGTTACCTGTAATCTGGTCAGGAACAAGTCCAGGATCACTCTTTCCTCTAGACTGATGGCAGTCAAGCATACAATCCTGGGGTTTCCTTGTGGTCTCCAACCCAAGTACTAATCAAGCCCAATTCTGCTTAACTTTTTCCCAGATCGTTTAATGTTGTCTAGGGCATCTACAATGGCAATTTGCTCAGAGGCATCCAAGGCAGGCCAAGCCACATCAAAGCAGCCACATATGGGAGTGTTGGAAGAAATATCCTTCTGGATTCAGTTCCAAGTGGGAAGAAAGACACTGGAAACATGGAGGCTGTTTGGAAAGGTTTATTGATGAATCGGATCATATGCCTTGGAGATCTTGGGTGAAGAAAAGGGAAGAGAAGCTGAGAGTCCCTGGGTTTTATACCCCCTCTGCCTTTGAACTTCCTGGGGCTGTTGTGATTGGTTGCTATCAGAGTCATAGCTAGCTTTGTAGGTTGTCTATGTGGTAAGTTTGGTTGAATCTTGCTGGGTTATGCAATAAAGGGCAATTAAATGGCTCTGTCTAAAGGAGGTAGATCTTTGTTATATACAGTAGACCAGCCCAGGCCTTAATGGCCCATTAACAAAGGTCGGAGGGCTGAATTTCTGCCTCCCTTTTAGAGGAAACATTCTGCCCTTTTAATATTTGCTAATATTTCTTTTTTTTCTAGGAGAGGGGTGGGTTTTAACTTCTTACAGGTGTAAACATATGTAAGATATGTGCAGTCAGTCATTATTATGTAGCATATGTATGTGCGTATCTTTCAAATTACCTAGAATAAAAACTATTTTCTTAGAATGAACTGTCACATGAAACATGATAATCTAAAAATAGTTGCTTGGTTGTTTGCTTCAGTTTTTATTTTTTATAAAAAGGGCATATTTTTAGTTTATAAAATTACAAGATGATGTTCTCCGCCCTTTTTCTTCACCCAAGATCTCCAAGGCATGAGATCCTGTTCATCAATAAACTTCCTTTCCAAGCAACTTCCATGATTCCAGTCAATGGTGGGATTCAAATTTTTTTTCCTACCAGTTCTGTGGGCATGGCTTGGTGGGCATGGCAGGGGAAGGATACTGTAAAATCTCCAGTCAGAGGTGGTATTTGCCGATTCTCTGAACTACTCAAAATTTCCGTTACCGTTTCTCCAGAACTGGTCAGAACCTGCTGAATATGACCTCTGATTCCAGTGTTTTTTCCCCACTTGGAACTGAACCCAGAAGGTTATTTCTTTCAACAATGTTTCCCATTTGAATGTATTCTTTATAGGATTGTAAATGGAATAAAATTACTCAGATACATATAGTGGTAAGTATATTCACCCACTCAGAAGATAAAGATAGTAACAATCAACAATGTAAATGCAGATTAAAAAATGAGCATGAAACCAGAAGCATTCAAAAAAGTTTATAATGAAACCAGTAATTTAATGGATTAAGTAAACGAATCTTAAGGCCAGGTCACATTGCCCAACGGATGCAAAACGTATGTAAAAAGGACACAGCGGACGAACAAATTTTCCATCCGTTGTTATCTGCTCTCAAAAGTGCCCCAAATTTGCATAAAGAGAACAGACAACAACGGATGGAGGGAGGACGTATCGCGGATGTAAAACAGATGCTCAACGGAAGCCTAGCGGATGAAAGCGGATGACACGTACGCAGGACTTCCGGGGGAGCAGAGCAAAGCGGACGCGTAACAGAAAGAGCGGATGCAGAGCGGATGAAGTGGATAAAGAGTGGATGTGTAGCGGATGCATAGTGGATGCGTAGTGGATGACGCAGATGCATAGCGGATGCAGAGCAGATGCGTAGCAGATGCCTAGCGGATCACTGCGCATGCGGGGAGGATGCATTGCGTCACCCCACGGATATAAAAGGCAGCTCGCACGAGGTCAGCATTCAGAGGAAAGACCTGCTGCCAGACACATCTTCATCACAGACATCTTCATCACAGACATCTTCATCATGGGGAAGAAGAGGAAGCCTGTGCCATCTTCTGCCAGGCCTGGCAAGAGGGATAGATCCACCATCCCACCCCCTGGTGCTGACTCTGCTGCTACTGCTGCTTCTTCTGCTGCTGGTGCTGACTCTGCTGGTGCTGGTGCTTCTGCTGGTGCTGACTCTGCTGGTGCTTCTGCTGGTGCTGACTCTGCTGGTGCTGCTTCTCCTTCTGCTTCTCCTGCTGCTGCTGTGGTGGACCAGCCCCAAAGCTCTGAAAGTCCTGATGCTGAAGGCCCTGCCAGAGGGAGGAAGAGGCAAGGCAAGGAGAAGGAGAAGGGAGAGAGGAAGCAGTACTCCATCACAGAGGAGCATGAGGAGGAGGTGCTGGAGTGGCTGAGGGAGAATGAGTATATGTGGAGGAAGGGCCACAGGCTCTATCGAGACACCAAGCAGAAGCAGGCGGCTTGGAGACAGAAGGTGGAGAGCCTGGGCTATACTTCAGATGTCCTCCTCGGGTGGTGGAAGCATATGCGCACCTGGTACGGGAAGCTGCACCTCAAGAAGTCTGGCCAGGCCGTGGTCAAGCTCACCGACCGGGAGACCTATGTCATGGAAAAGTGCAGCCTCCTGGAGCGTAAGGTCCGCCACCGAGGAGCAACTCCTCTGTCTACCCTCACTCTCAGGCAGCCCACAGACAGCCAGTCCTCTTCTGGCCAGGAGACAGCGACTGTATCCTGGCAGGTGTCCACAGAGCGCCCCGCGACAGAGACCCCCCCAACAGCTGCACACCCTGTGCCAGAGGACGTGGAGGATTCTCTCACACACATGGAGCAAGAAGTAGCAGCGACCACCAGGGACCAACCCACACCCACCCTCAGCTCCACCTCCACAGAAAGCAGGCAGAGAGGCAGACCAGAGGGACAGAGCCACACTGTCCTGCTGGAGATCAGGGACACCATCAAGAACAGTGCAGATCTCCTCTCTCAGCTGGTACCCTTCGAAATTCCATCCTCAAACTGCAAGCCCTTCCTCACTGACGTGACCCAGACCCTCATGGACATGCCCAAGCCCCAGTACCAGGTGATGAAGGAGTGGATCATGGCACTGCTGCACCACCCTCCAGGCCCAGCTGAACCTTCTCCCACCCACTCCAGGTCTGCTCCTCCACCCCAGCCGATGTCACAGCCCTTCCAAGGCTTTCAACAGCCCCTCTCCTACCAAGGCTACGGCTACCAGGAGTTCCAGCAGCACAGGCAGCCCTTCCCAGTCCAGGCACAGGTTCCTCGGACTCCACAGGTGCCACCGATGCCACCGATGCCACTGATGCCACCGATGCCACAGATGCCACCGATGCCACAGATGCCACCGACGCCATAAATGTTTCCTCGCACGCCAGAGACGCCTCACCTCGCCCAGCTGCACATCAAACATCCCCACTACACTCCTCCTTCCTCCACCCCACAGCCAAGCCCGGCCTCAGAACATTTGTCATCAGTCCTGTGCCTGACATCCCTGGTCCTGGATGAAGGGACTCTCAACCTCACAGGACTGAGCCAGCTTTCTGAGAGCTTCCTGAACACACCATCTCCTGTTGTCCTCTCGGGGCCAGGCACACCAATAGCACCTCAGACCAGCACTCCAGCCACTGCCACCTCCACAGTCCCTGTCCCCTTGACACCTGAGACCATGGACATGCCTCAGAGTGACTGAGAACATTGCCAGAGACTGAGTTGTTACCGGTTGACTTTATCATTGCTTGGGACACTTTTCTTGGTTCCTTTTGCTTTTTAAATAAAGCCCTACACTTTACTGTTATTAATAAAGCTTTTCTTTGCTTCACACACTTGGTTCATTTCTTTTACTTTATAAAGTCTTGGTGGAAACTTTTAGAAAATGGTTAAGCCTTTGCATGCTTATGGGATGGGCAGGGATACCTGTGGGATGGGTAATAGCTGTGGGATGGGTAATAGCTGTGGGATGGGTAATAGCTGTGGGATAGATAAGCCTCCAGTGCAAGCATAGTGGGACTGTATGGTCCACCCTCCCAGGTGCCACACCTATGGCCCTTTATTATCAATAACAATTTAATCATTGATCCACACATTTCAACATGAACAAAACTCTTTATTAATGCCCTGTTCATTGTAGGGTCACTCAACATACATGGCACAATCTCATCAGTGTGATGAGACAGGCTGAAGGAAGCATCCATGAAGCATCTACCATCATGTCTTGCCACTCCACTGCTCCAGCTGGGGAGTTGCACCAGTGTTTCAGGAGGTTGCGCTGCTTCTTCCCTTCACATGAAGCTCTGTTGGGGCCTTGCACATCTACAGTGTCTATTAGGTTTCGTCCTTGCCTCCATTCACCAGGCTCCATGTCCCCATTCCCTTGTTGATGGTCCACAAGCCTGTTCTGCAACACTGGGTAGCGGGTGCGCATGAGATTGTGCAGGATGCAGCAAGCTTCCACGATGCTCCTCACGGTCCGTGGATGATGCTGCATGGTGGTGAGAAGTACCTGGAACCTGTTGCCCAGGATGCCAAAGGCATTCTCCATCACCTGTCTTGCCCTGGACAGTCTGTAGTTGAAGATCCTCTCTTCATGGGTGAGGTATCTGGAAGTATAGGGCGTCATGAGGTAGGTTCTGAGGGAGAAGGTGTCATCACCCACGATGAAGTAGGGCACATCTTGTGTGTCATTGGGCAGGGGGTCTGGATCTGGGAAGCCCATGATGAGGTTGCGTTCCAGCCCCTCCTTGAGATCACTGGCGTTGTATATCTGGGCATCTGAAGCTGACCCGTTGCCTGAAGCATCGATGTACATGAACTTGTAGTCAGCATCGACCATGGCGAAGAGGATGATGCTGAAGAAGCCCTTGTAGTTGAAATAAGTGGACCCTGACTTGACTGGAGCTTTGCAGGCCACGTGCTTCCCATCTATGGCTCCAACGGTGTGGGGAAAGTTCCACCTCTGATACCACTGTTCTGCAAGTTTCCTCCAGCCTTGTTCAGTGGAGGGACACTGGAGGAGCTCCTGCAGGTATTCTTCGATGATGGCCTGCATCACTTCTCTGACCACAATGCTGATGGTGTTGTGTGGCACCCTCCAGCCGTACTGCATGTTTCTGTCCGTGGTCCTGGAGGCCAGGTAGCGCAGAGTCAGCGCCACCTTCAGTACAGGTTCCAGGCTGGGATGGAAGTTGGTGCTCTGTTTGGTCAACCTGGGTCTCAGACGCTCCACAATTTTGTCAAACATGGCTGGTGGCATCCTCATGAAGTTCTGGAATGCACGAGTGTCTTCGTTCCTCAGCTCCACCACCAGTTTGTCATAGAGTCCAAACTCCGCTCTTCTCCCGATCCATCGTCGGACCCAGACACTTCTTGGCCGCCTCCTTTTCTTCCCATAGAAAAGGTGAAAGAGCCTGAAGAGGGCTTGGTTCTGGTGTTGAATGATGGCGGCTACCAAAAGGAGTATGCGATGATCCATGGTCGGGAAGAATGGATGCTGTGGAAGAGCAAGAGCAAGGCTGAAGAGGTCTGCACACCACAGCTGCTGGACTGAAAGTGAGATCCAGGTGATTTCCTCCCCCTTTTTATGGGAAATGTTGGTTTTTCGCTAGATGTCCTTCCGCATCCTCCAGGCATCCTCCAGACATCCTAAATATCCGAGATACGTCCCCTATACAAACGTTTTGTCCATTTTAATGCTTTATATCCGAGCTGCATCCACTTTCATCCTTTCTATGTCCATGCTCCTAACGCTCTGTGTCCATTCCGCATCCGTTTCGCTTCCTCCCTGTGTCCGTTTTCCACTGGAGCGGATTTGAGTTGCGCGGATGCGCAGCGGATACCTAGCGGATATAGCGGACGCGTAACGGATGACGACAGATCTATAACGGATGTTCCCCGTATGCGTAGCGGATGTAGAACGGATGCGTTGGATACTTCATCCGCTCAAAAAGTTTTGTGCAGCTCAAAACTTTTTGAGCGGATGAAATCTCAGTAGACGGATGCTGGACGGATAGAGAGTATGAAAAACGTATGCAGTGAGTACACAATGGATGCATCGCGTTTTCCAACGGATGGCAAGATTTTTTTAACGTTTTACATCCTTTTTGCATCCGTTGGTGCAGTGTGACAGGGGCTTTAAATAGAAGAGGCAGTTATTCAATGGAGTAGGCATACTTATTTTCTCACTTGGGTCTATATGAAGATTAGCTGCAGTAAAAATACTTATACTAGTTCATTTTTTTGTGCTTATTCTTGATTATTTATTTTTTATTGATCAGGTGTGACAAGGAATTTGCATGTATTTTTTCATTTTTGAGAATATACCTAAAAAAGTGATTATTTTGAGATGAAATTAACCATTAGGTAATCTAGTTTATCATACCGTTGACTAGCATGGGCATTTATTCAGCCAAATAGGGTGGGATTGCCATAAAATAATGATAAATCCCCATTTCAAAACCTGGGGAAATAATATCTTTTAAAATAAGCAAACAACTCAGCCAGTCTGTAAGTTATTTCATATTGTCCAGACATAGGTTGATGTAATGGTTCTTATTTCACAAAAATCTACCAAAGAACCTGGGTCTCCTCAAATTGCAAATGAAAACTTCACTTTTCACAAGAAGGACATTTATCTGTTTACAATCGCTCTGCTATGGTATTTATAGTTATAGTTGCAGTGAGTTCTCAGTAGATAAAGTAGATAAAGTTTGCAATAATACTGTGAACTATAATTGTTTCTCAGGAAATATGGGTTATGCATGAGAAGCCTGTGGTTACATTTTACAAATTCACATCTCCATCAAGCTAAAGGCTTCTTCTGCTAGGTTCTGCAATACCTTTGGGAGAAATTCATTTCCTGATTTATAGTTCGGCAGCTGTCATTTCTTGGCTGCTTAGTTTGAAAATAAGTATAAAAACATTTTTGTGTTGATGTGTTATAATCAATATTTCCAGTACTTTTGTAGACACAAAACATTGATCAAGGTATATTTCTGCAAATCATTTCAACAATTATTATTTAACAGAACAAAAAGAATGTTTCAAGTCTTTTGTAGCAAAAACAAGAGTCTTCTTGTACCTTAAAGATTAACACTTTACCTCATATACCCACGAATATATGTCAGTCTTTAAATGCCTTTGTGGTTTTAATTGTTTTTTTTAATCAAGCAAACAAACAAACCCAACTCACTGAGCAGCTAGCCAATGTATGGGGTTTGACATTTGCAGTATGTGAATCTCAGTTCTTGTTGTGGCTTTGTGTCATCATCCAGCATAATGACCAAACTGTACTTTTACCCAAGTCTATCTTTATCTGAAATGCAGCTATTTTGCTTTTTAACTTCATGCTAAAGTCATTTAGACACAGGACTATGGGATAATATTCATGGCCTTGCCCTGGAGTTTCTGAATTGAATTCCATTCATGGGTTTCTCCTGTAGGAGGAGAGGAAGGCAAATGGTCCCCCCTCTTTTTTTTTTTTTTCATTCAGAAGCTTTTTGAAAAGTTGCTCCCAAGGGCTTTATTTCCAGTTCCTTTCCTAACATTGGATAATCTGAATTTAATCTTTCTTCCAGATGTTCCTCAACAGGTTGCTCTTTGCCACATTCTGATTGTTCACACATATTGCAGTCACTATCCGTTCAGGCCTATTGAGGTGGCATACATAAACTTTTACAGTAAAGATTTGTTCTTTTGTGTACTTGATAATATAATAGGTAACAGACATCAGCCAGAAGAAGATCATGGTACACTGCTTCCATATTGTTGTCAATAAGACAACATGGGCATATCAATGAAGTCATCAGGAGCTAAACTCAATTCACACAAGTGGAATCTTTTTCTACTTTGAAGATGCCTGCAGTGTTTTCATTCATTGCCTTCTGCTTTCTCCTTACAGTCCTTTTATATGGCTTTTTTGTTCTCATATCATCTAATGTCCCAACTTTGCCCGGCTGGTTATCGTTTGAGTTGCAGTTTCATGCATATAGAGTTTCGGAATCCATTTCATTTTGTTGTAGCCACTGCCTTCTGTTTTTCACATCTCATTGACAGTCTCACGGAACTGTAGAGACATAAACAAAGGCAACGACTAGGGTGTAAAATCAGCAGAGCTGTATTTGGAAGACCCAGACTGAATTATGATCTCATGGACCTATGGAATGAGTCACTATTGTGTCTTCAGTTCCCCTGCCCTAAAATGGGAACAGTGTCTTCTTTAGGGATGAACAATATCCTCACCCACCCAGCCCGCTTTGCAGTCATCATCTCATTTGGGTTGCAGACTCGTGTACTTTTAATGCCTGATGTAGGGAGGGGGCAAGAGCCACCAGCTGAACTTCCCGGACAGATCAACTCTCTTGCCAGAGAAGTGGTCGAGAGCGGATGGTATCCAAGTATGGATTCCCTCCAGTCTTCCCGTCCTAGTTTCCCGAGTCCCAGTTCAGCTCCAGTCCCTCTGAGAGCTTCAGGTGGCTGCAAGTCCTGCTTTCACCGCCTTTCACCTCTTCATCCCTTGCTTTGCCTTGCGGGCAAGGTTGCTCCGTTGGGTCGGGAAGTCAGCCGCGCCCCGTCCAGCCCCGTGCCGCCCAAATGGGGCCTGTCTCTGCTCCCCTCCCCTCCCCTCCCCCCTCCCCCTGGCCCCGTCCAGCCTCCTCGCTCACGCTCTTATTTAACGGCGGCTCTTTCCTTTCTCCGAGCCTCTGCCGTTTCCCCGTCCGGCGCTGCCCCGTTTGCTCGCCTGGGACCGGAGAGTCAGCCGCCGACCTCTCGGCTCCGGGGAGTCCTTCGCGATGCGCACCGGGCTGCTTTGCTCCTTGGCGCTGTCTCTGTGGCTCACCAATGCCTGGTCGGCCAGCCGAGCCCCTTACCAGCAGATCTTGCAGCACAGCCGAATCCGGGGCAGGCATCAAGGGTAAGGCTCCCGAGGAGGGAGGCAGCGAAGGCACCGGGAGTGCTCGGGGCGAGCCCCTCAGCCCGCCTCATGCCTCTGGCTTGCTTTGCGGGCTCTTGGAAGGGCTGGGACAGACGGGGCGGCCGCAAGCCCGGAGGCGTTTCCGCGGGAGCAAGAGACAGAGGGCGACGGCGGGGGCTGTTTTCCTGGGCTGACTTGCCATGAATTTCCTCGAGGAAAGAGGAACCGGGCTGCCCCGATCGCCTCATTCCAGTCCAAGGAGCCAAATCCTGCAGCAGTTCAAAAATGCTCCCCGCAGACTTTTCTTTCTTTCTTTCTTTCTTTCTTTCTTTCTTTCTTTCTT
>BLBF01000003.1:79050240-79104359 GCA_015471245.1 Laticauda colubrina | reverse complement strand
ATGTATGTATGTATGTATGTATGTATGTATGTATGTATGTATGTATGTATATCCTGCCACAATGCCAAAGAACACTTCATGATTCACAGATATACAGTGTAATTAAACTAGGCATGGTCAGATTAAATTTTAGAGATAAAGTGTGCACATGTAAAAAATGAATATTTCAACAACCAAGATGAAATTACAACCCAAATTTCTTCCAGAAGAGCTCCATTCTAATCTACTTTTAGAAGCTAGTTAAATTGAGATAATAATATGATTTCTACTTGGGTGGGGGGCATTCAAAGGACTTTGAACTTTTCACCTCTCCTGAAACTTGGACCCCCTCATTTTACCCAAAAAATGTGAAACTCCCTGATCAAGCACTCAGGCAGAGCTTTTGATGCTGGTATTTCCTTAATGGGAAGTTAAACACCTTAAACATAGCAATTAGGCACAAACTGCTGAAACAATAAAAAAGAGGTTAATTTTTTTTGCCTTTTTTATTGCCATGGATTAAAGTAAAAGGTTGTTAGAAGGCTTTGAATGTAATTCAAGAAAATTATGTTAATCCTTTCAATGGCCTGTTTATTTAAGAATTGCATTGAGAGTTTTATCTAGTGAACTATGGACAGAATTGCTGGATCATAATACCCACTCTTCCAAACAATGGAAGTGTTGAGATGATATGAGTTATACTCCAACTTCCCAGAGTATATTAGATTGTGGAAGGCTGCCCGACAATTTTATTGGTCCATTGTTGTGATATTATCTCCTTGCAAATAGAAACTAAGTTCCCACCCCACTTACTTATCCAATAAAAGCCATTCTGACCCAATGCTGACTCACTTCAGTCTCAGTAGCATTTCCAGTTAAATATGCGACCAGATTCATAAGAAACGAATATGCCAATTCCTATGCTATTTAGCTAACTTAGATTGACTGCTACAAGGTATGGGTTGTCCATTAGTATTTTTCAAAAAGCAACATTAGTAGAATGACACTAGGCCTGGTATTAATAATTAGAACATCACTTCCACAAACTAGTTCATGTGTTTGCCCTGGGTATTGTTAATTTCTTGATTTTTTAAAAGAAATTGAGGGCAGCCTGTTATCTTTCCTCAACCTTATGTTTTGATGGAAGGCATCTTGGGAAAAATGATTATCCAAGGCTAATGAAAGAGTTTGGCTGCTTATTATTTAATTGGGAATTCCCACATCCAAATCCAACTCTAAGGAGTATCCATACCATCGTTTGATCTTCATTGGGAGATTACACAAAATACTGTATACTTCCAGCAGTATTTGATTTACATTCCCATTTCACAGTCAACTAGATTTTTAGATTGGAATTGACATTTTTGTCCCACTATCAAGGACCTAGGATAGGCAGATATTGTTGTTTCATTTGTTACATTTCAGAATGTAAACTGTTCCGAGTAAAGCTGCCTTTTGCAATTGACTGGTGCTGATTTTGTCAATGCTGATAGTGTTCAAATGGAATGACATTCTGCTTCTATTTGCAAATCTTTATATTTTGTGATTTCCTTATTTTTATTATTAAATATTGAGTTAGTTGAATTTCTCATGAGTTCATTTTCACTGTTTAATGGAAGAACTAGACAAAAAGGTAATGTTAGAGCTGGAAGAAAATTGATAGGTTCCTATTCCTGTTCTATTCTTTTCTATAGTTTTCTCCATATTTACCTGTCCTCTTATTATGTGTAAGCTGAAACAGACTGTGAGAAATATATTATTGCTTTTCTTTGAAAAGCAGAGGTTGTTGACCACAACTTATTATCATCTCAACATTTCCTTTATTTATTCTTCTATACTACTTAATATATTGTTTTCTCTTGGTGCTACCACAATGGCTTATAACACCATCTAGAAATCAGATATGAATTCAGCTTTATATACTTTTACACAAAACATTTCAAGGAGGATTGGCAGAGTAACACATCAGTATGCATTGTGCTGTTACAGCATGATTATATGTGTGCAAAAGTATGGATGAAGACTTTGATAGTGTATTAGGTTGGCCAGGAGAATCCTGTCTGTCTGGTAGGGTCAAAGAAGAAAGCATTTTCTATTGTAACATCCACCCTTTGTGATACCATTTTCTTAAAGAACAGATTGGATCCAAACCTAAAGCCTTTTGCAAGGCTTTAGAGACCTGACATTGCCATCCAGAATTCAGGACCACATGTGCAATAAAGTCTGTATAGTTGTGTTGAGTATGGATAGTTTTGAGTACCTCAGGTGCAAATTATCTTATACAATTTGTTACATGCTTTTATATATTTTTATTGCTTTTAATTGCTGTAACTTGTCTAGAGTCATGAATATGAGATAAGAGGCTATATACCATAAATCAAATAATTAGCCTTATCATCAAACCTTGAAACCTTACCATCAAGACATGACTTGAAATAGTTTTCTCAACCATGCACACGTGAGACATCTTGAATCATGGTTGTAAGAGTTTTAAGGCAGTATACCCAATGATATTTGGTGGTACACTAACTGGCTGCCTTGATAGAAAATATGCTGTTCTTACTGAAGCATTTAAAATGATTGTTATTATTGTCAGAGGAGAAAATGTATCTTTTTATTATTAATTCAGAGGAAGACCAGCCCCAATCTTGCTTTAATGTCAAATCCCAGCTGAGTTTACAATATAGTCTATCTCCTGGAAGTTCAATAACAACAGCAATAATAATACATTTCTTAATCCTTGCAGTGTTTATTTCTTTATTTCAAGACCTGTTTGAATGCCAGGCTGTGAATGGAGAAATGCAAAATAATATTTCTCCTTCCATTTGTAGACCCAATGTATGTGCTGTGCTGAAACTCATTGGAACCAACAAGAAATACTTGCCAAGTTGCAAACTGTGGTACCAGAAGAAAATATGTGGAAAATCAACGTAAGTAAAGTTTAAGAAAAGGAGAACGTTTTTCTTTTTGTGCTCAACAGGCATGCAAATGAATAACGAAGTAAGGTTTTCTTCCTGACTTCTTCAGCCCCATGAGGGATAGCTGCAAATCAATCTGATGTCTGACCTGGCAAATCCAACAAGCATAGCCTAAAGCTTCCTGGAAAAAAATGGCCTTGATGCATACTCTTGGAAGGAAGAAGCAATCTGCACTCAGTTAGGAATTTATACAGGTTGGCTGACTGCCAGTCTTCTGCTAAAGTCTTCTAGTCTTCTGAGAAAGGTGTGTCCTCCCCAAGGTCAGATAAATTTGCAATTTGAGGGATGAGATAAATATAAGTATCATGAAAGATCCAGAGTGCTAACTTGGCCAGAGTAATTTATAGGTTGATCATCTGTGATGATAAATAAGTTTCTATGTAAGATGAAATCAACAGAAGTTAGAAAAGGGAAAATATGTCTTAAGGGAACCAGTGTCTTAGAGAAAAAGCATGTAAGTGTTTTTGCATCAATGGTTGCAAGTAAGTAGGGCTGGCAAAGCAATGGGTCCAAGATAAAAATTTTCTTAATTTAATTTACATGAAAAATATGTATGGAAAATGAATTACAGTTCAATAAAGTCAGTTTAGTGATACCAGTTCTGCACTGATTTAATCATCTCTATTAATCACATTAACATTTACAGTTTGCTTGCAGAGTTTGGAGAGTTGTATAGACCAGGGGTCTCCAACCTGGGCAACTTTAAGCCTGAAGGACTTCAATTCCCAGAAGTCCCCAAGTTGGCTGGGGACTTCTAAGGAGTTGAAGTCCTCCAGGCTTAAAGTTGCCAAGGTTAGAGACCCCCTGGTATAGACTATATTTACAACTCTGGAAGGTTTGAAGCTTTCGATTATGCCCTTCTGCATTTGTGCTTCTGCTGTTAACCATAGGAGATGCACTTTTATAATGAAGTCTCACACCAGGGTATTATGGGAGTTTTGAATCCCAAAATATAGTACTTTTCTCTGGTAAGAAACAGCAACCTTATTCCTTTTTTTTCCTAGATCAGAAGAGCTGTAAAAAGAGGTTGATTGGGAACATACAGTATCAAAGAATGTTAAAAAAAATTGACAGTCTTATGATTTCCAATGTTCAGTGTAGAGAGTAAAGGACATAATGTTAATGTACAATGGATCGATGAGATCCATAACCAAAGCAACAAGGGGGGAAAAATCTTGAATTCAAAATAAGTAGGAAGTACACAGAAATATCTCAGATCTTCCTAATTCAGTGGTCGCCAACCAATGGGACATCTTCCTAATTCAGTGGTCGCCAACCCATGGGCCGGGGACCACTGGTGGTCCACAAGAAAATTTTGGTGATCCACAGAGAAATATCATCCCCAAAGCACCCTCCAAAGCAATTAATCCAGGCTGTGTGGAAACATAAGGTTGCAACACCCACGTGGCCTGTGGGAACACAAGGCTTGTGTCCCTTGCATTGCGAACAACACAAGGTAGTGAGGGGAGGGGGAAAAGGGTACAGGGAACTTGCCCCACTCACCCCATGCACCTGGCCTGCCACTGGGCTGCTTCTTTCTGCTTCTTTCTTCTTCTGCTTTTAGCTGCATGTAAGGAAAGCAGCAAAAGTCTTTCTTTCTCTCTCCCAAACTCTGCCAGAAATGAATCTTTGGGTCACTGCAAGGCATCTTGCTCCAAGAGGCTGTGCTGGCACGACAAGTCTCACAAAGATTCATTTCTGGCAGAATTTGGGAGAGAGAAAGACTTCTGCTGCTTTCCTTGCAGAAAGCCAAAAGTCTCTCTCTCTGCCCCTGAGAACGGAGCTGAAGACTGTATCCTGTGATTCCAAATAAAAAATGACTGATCAGTAGGAAAATGAGGTGGGAAATTTTCCTGCAGACTTTTTTTTGGGAAATTTTGCCAGGATCTCTGGTCCACTGGATTTAAACTTATGAGTTTGGTGGTCCCTGAAGTCCACAAGGTTGGCCACCCCTGCCCAAATTCATATGGGTTTTAGATGAGGAGGAGGTAGAAGCACAGCCAGATCTACCAGATTCTATTATAGCTACTCTCAATAAAAGTAGTCTTAACCTTCCTAGCCATGGTCTGGGCTTCATGGCAAGGCTGCCATTCAGAAATGGTTGGCCAAAAAATGTAAAATGAGGATTGACAAAATGTCCAGATATATCTTGGAAAAGACTGTTGTTGGATGGTTCATAATTGATTAAACAATGAAGTGCTCGTTTATGGCTTTGTGCCAACCTGCAAGGAGATTTTGAAAAGATATCCCACGGACTTAAGTTTGGTCCTGCCTTTCCATTGTTTGAGCACAAAATTTTAAAGCAAGAGAGATGATTGGCTTATCAAATTGGTAGCTGGCAGAAATTTGGCAAGGGTTATCTATACTAGGGAATATGTAATCAAAATTCAAATGGTCTTGACAGGTCTAAACGAACAAGATGAAATTCAACAGAAATACATTTTAAGTCCAACAATCAGCAACAAAAGAATAAAAAGCAAGTGGGATGGGTGAGAGCAAACTTGGCAAAAGTATATGTGAAAAGGATTTTGAGTGTCTTGTTATAGCTTGAACAGGAGCCAGCATGATTGGAAAAAAAAAAAAAAGCAATTGCAATTATAAACTATAGGAACAGAGTAAAACTGGTGAGATCATGAGAAATAGATTCTCATGTTACATTCATCAAACTTACCTTGAGTACTTGACTGATCATAGATGTTACATTTGAAAAAGTACAATGAAAATCTGGTAAATGTCCAAGGAAATTGCTGAAAGGAGTGACTGAAGGAATCTGGGTATCTTTAGCCTGAAGAAAAGATTAATAAGGGGTGGTTTGCATATTTTATGCAAAAAACAGAACTTGTTGCTCTGGATGGCAGAGATTTAGATAATTCTAGGGTTAATCTCTTTGCATTCATTCCCTATTCTTCCCCTCCCATTTTCTTGCTTCAAGTTTTTTTCCCCTAGGAAACACCAGTAATGACATGACTGTCTGTCTGTGCATGTGTGCGTGTGTATGTGTGTGTGCATGTGTGTGTGTGTGTGTGTGTGTGTGTGTCTTAAAAGATTTCCCAAACAACTGAGACATTCACAGAATGTTTCATTCTAAGAACAAAACCTTTTTTGTTACATCTGTTTTATAAAATAGATGTTTCAGGAATGTTATATTTAAATACCATCTTGAAATAATAGAAAAACTCTTGTAATTGATAACATTATTGGAACATGATCAAATTCAGCAGCAGCAGCTCTTTTCCAATGATTAACCAATTCAACTTGATCCACAGCCAATGTAAAGATATATTCAAAAATCTATGTAACATATCCGGAAAATCCTTACTTGGGCCATAATAGTTAATAATAACAGTATATTTATTAAAGCACAATCACCACTATATTAAAAACATTTCTGGACCACTTATCTTTTCCACTATCAATTTTAAGCAGTTGTTAATCAAAATTTCTACCCTCTAGCAGAATTTTAGTTTCCAATTATATATACTGATCCCCTAGACAAGAAATATTTATTTACAGAACAAAAATGTGAGTTTTTTTGAAAAAAATAACTGTAGTTTTAAGTTTTATTAAGTATTAAGAATTGATATACAAGTGATATATAGCAATAGCATTTAGACTTTGCATATACTGCTTTTTACAGTGCTTTTTAGCCTCTCTAAGCAGTTTACAGAGTCAGCATATTGTTCCAACAATCTGGGCCCTCATTTTATCAACCTCAGAAGGATGGAAGGCTGAGTCAACCTTGAGCTGGTCAGGATTAAACTGACAAAGTGAGCAGAATTAGCCTGCAACACTGCACTCTAACCATTTTGCCACCACAGCTGATTATATATGGTTCATGAATGGATAAAAAAATTTAAATGAAAGATGAAGATGACTGTAAACCAGTGTTTTTCAGACTTGGCAGCCTGAAGATGTGTGGACTTCAACTCTCAGAATTCCCCAGCCAGCACGCTGGTTGAGGAATCCTGAGAACTGAAACCACCCATCTTCAAACTGTGAAGGTTGAGAAACACTGCTATAAACCATTAGAAGACATCAGGGTAGCAATATACTAAGTTTAGACCTATAGACAGAGACCATAGACAGCTAAAAGCTTTGGGCACTGAAATGGGAGATACTTAAATAAAACCAATTATTCAGAAGAATGATAGGTTCATCTTATCTTTTAAAATGGACACGGACTACTATCTATTAGGGAGGCTTTATTTTTAGTCTTCCAGAGAAGCTATGATTCTTTGTGTAATTGCACCGATCCTGAGATTTTTCTGTCCTATGCATCAAGATCAAGTAAATCTTGCAACATTCATGGATAATGTATAATAAAGATAATAAAGTCCTGAGAAACTGGTAAAAATACTCATGCCAAGTTATCAAAAGACAAAATATTTGTAAGATCCACACCTTTCAACCCTATCCAAAGCAAGTCCAAACATGAATAGTGTTATTATGACACTTGTAACAGGCTAGCAGACTCAAATTAAAGCAAGTTTTTCAAGACAGCTTTTCATACTCTACATTCATGATATCCACAATTAAAATGTGTGTTGAAAAGAATACATACATGATAAGATATATAAATAGTGTATAGAAGGGATTGGGATCATTGTTCTGTTTTCAGCATGGATGTAGGTTTTTCTTACTTCCTTGTGCTCATCTTTACTAGAAAACCACATTTGTGTGAGGAGCACAAACCACTCTCTGACTTGAACATCAAAAAGACATTGTTTAAAAGTCTCTGAAGGTCCTTGATATCTCCCAAAAAGGGGATATAACTCGCCATCTGGAAGGAACAGGTACAAATAAAGTCAAGAGAAAAAGCAAAGGAAATTTGTCTAACTCATTCCTATATTATGTAATAAACTATTTTTCACACTACTGTGACAACTATAATTCCTTTTTTAAATTGGTCCCAAATTTATGAATATTTTTGGGAAATGATTTGCCATTGTCTCTTTTCTGGGGAGAGGGAGAATGACTGGCCACAAGCTGGCTTTATGCCTAAAGCAGGGGTGGGATGCAAATATTTTTACTACTGGTTCTGTGGGCATGGCTAGGTGGGCGTGACTGGATGGACATGGCTTCTTCATCTTCCTTTTTGCAGCACCCCCCAACACTCCATTTTTTTGCCTCCTAGACCTCAGAGAAGCCTCCTGGGAGGCTATTTTTGCTCCCAGGTGGCTTCCCTGACGCCCAGGAGGCAAAAAAAAATGGAGTGTTGGGGGGTGTTTCAAAAATGTATCCCTTTTTGCCTCCTGGGCCTCAGGGAAGCCTCCTGGGTGAAGCAGTGAGGGGGATCCCAGCACAGCTGATAATTGGAACAGCTGATCGTGGGAGGAAAAAAAAGAAATACTGTAAGGAGTGACTGAGTGGGGCTGGTGGGGGAGAATGCAGTTAGCAATGATGCGCATGTGCATGATGTTGTGCATGAACAATAAGGAATGACTGGGCACGTAGGGAAGGGAGGGGTGGGCAGAGAGGGGTGGGGCCAGCCAGGGGCATCATTT
Source organism: Laticauda colubrina (assembly GCA_015471245.1). Lineage (NCBI taxonomy): Eukaryota > Metazoa > Chordata > Lepidosauria > Squamata > Elapidae > Laticauda > Laticauda colubrina. The sequence continues at coordinate 79,095,898 of BLBF01000003.1, read as the reverse complement.
GACAGTTCTCCAAACTGCATCGAATTGTAACAACTGGTTCTACTGAACCAGTCCGAACCAGTAGAATCACAGCCCTGGCCTAGGGCTAGAACTCATTGTCTTCTGGGATTTGTAATCTGATTGCTTAACCACTGCAACAAATGTTGCAAGATTTGACTCACCTCATGATCCCTTTAAGTATGCTAATTATTTCTTATTTACTATTGCCCATAAAATATTCTTTCCTGATTGAAAAAAAAATTCTGATTCTGGATTTCCAGTCTCAAAATATTAGGTTGATTCCTCTCTTCTTGAACTTTATAGAGGTAATTTTTTCCATCTCTATGACTTTTTCTGCTGCAATGGAACATAATGTTATACCTGTAAAATATTACATCAATAATTATTAATAGGAATTGCCGATAGCATTGGGAGGCCCTCCTCTCCAAAAGTGTATCAAGGGACTCAATGGAAGAGGATGTGAATATTAAGCTGCTGGAATTGTTCTGTTTTTCTTCTTAGTGTTTTTAGAGCGTCAGATGGAGAGATATTTTTAATTCTAATCTGTCCTATCAAGCTTCTGGCATCAGGTTTCTAGAAATTTCAAAGCTTATGACATTTGATTTAATAAGATCTAAATCCCCACAAAATTCCACTTCCTTGATCTATTTGCAGTGACTGAATTCTCTTAGATTGATTCAAATAGAATTTAACTCATTTGGTTCTTGAAAAGGCATAAATCATGTATGATTTTGCCTTGGCTCTATCAATGTTTGGAATGGGTCCCTCAGGAAGTATTGAAAATCCAAGGTCACTTTTTGAAAAAAAATTAGAGCACTTTGTGCTGCTTGACTGCTTTGTTTTTAGTTAAGTAATTCTTCAAAATACAAAGGAAGAAACCTTATCCTAAATATTAGAATGCAATTAATTATTTGGTAGACAATGTATTTATTTTTACCTAAAATTTGTTTCTGAAATATAGTCTTTCATTAACTTCCTTTTGGTCTAATACATAAAGCTGACTTCCAGAGATCAATATATGTGGTCTTCTGTTTAACTCCCCATTGAGTCAAGTGCTGGTTCATTGGCACAAATACAAGTGATATAATTAGAAAAGTTTGCCACCATGAGGCTATCTTTCCAGTTTTGCATATGAGAAAACCAAATCTGATTATAAAATGTTAACATAGAAGCAGATTTAAACATCTGCAAAGGAGAATTTATATTTATGGCGATGATTAAAGCATAGGCCATAAAATAAGTTACATATCGGGAATGTGGGTTCAAATATCTTCTGCTACAAAGCACTTAAACTGCCATTAGTTAAACTATCTTGAAGAACTGCTATCATAATAAAACAAGGGATGTTATTATTTACAAGATGTTCTTGGACTATGGTAGTAAAGTAAGCGAAATATACAATTCTTTTATACTGAATGTTTTTAGGCCATTTCCCAAAATGTTGTGTTTCCTAGACAGAGTAGAACTATAATGTTTGTTCATAACATCAAAGGAAGATGAGCTGATTTTGTTCTTCTTCCAAATCTCTGATTTGCTGGAGGATAATGTCATTGCATTTCACCCTTCTATCACCAGATGTTGTACTCTCTCTTTAGCCCATAGACCTGAGGAAACCTGAGGGAGAAATGTCATGATACTGTCTGATTATAAAACTTCTCACAATTGTGTGTGTCCTCCAGTTCACCTGACAATTCAGAATTATCTCTGGTGTGTTTTGATTTTGTAAGGTGAGCAATCAGTTTGCTATTCGAAAGTTTTCTCAAAGATCTTTGATGTTCAATCATCATTTGTCTTTCTTTGATAAAGGTCTACTAGTCACTGTACTCTTGTGCTCATATAAATGCCATCAGTAATCAAAAATAATTGAGTTTTCCTTTGTTCCACATTCTTTCTTTCTTGCCTGAACAACCTTTTCCTTGCACTGGTTGTTATTATGCCTGAGGAGTTATGCTAAATCAGTTTGAAAAGGAATCTTTGAATTTTATGAATTCGATGGACTATTCTGAGATGGGGGGCGGGGAACATAGAATTTTTTTTTTTACTTAGAGGCTGGAGAGGGTTGTTTGTTTTTTTAAAACCAGCTTCCAAGCCAAAGGGGGGTAGAGCATCAGAATCTGATGTGAAAATATACATAAAAAGTGAGGATTACTGTAGCCCTGTTACTTTCATAAAGAACAGGGGGATTCCTGGGACATTCCCAGTTTTAGAATGTATGTTTTACTTGGAATTAGATTGCGTGGAGAAGTAGGTTTGCGTAACTGTCAGTATATGTTTGGATAAGATGTTGGTTTAAAAGTAATGGCAATTAAAGTAATATAGCAATATTTTATTAACTGTACAGTGAAAGAAGAACTCTGTTTAGTTAATTAGGTAAGTTTTCAAAGCTAGATGTTGAAGGAGCAAAGAAGGAATTATTTTCTCTGATAGCATCCTTACATTCTTTTAGTTTTTACTCATGGATGTAAGCAGAATGATTTAGTTTACCAGGAATGACATAAGTCTGTAAGAATTCCATCCCACAGGAATGCAAAGAAGAATACCTTTGCTCCTTAAAAGATACTTTAAAAAGTAATGATTTAGGGGAGTAAAGTACCAGGTTTAAGAAACTTTTAGAGGTTTTAAATGTCAACTTGCATCAGCTTCAGCTAGCATGCCCATTAGCAAAGAGATTATGGACTTGAAGTGTAAAACAATTGTTGGACACAATATTCCATTCATCTAATTTCATACATTTCTCCAGTTTGCATTTGGTAAGGGAGGGCTGGTCAATAAGTAAAGTATTAATAAGGCTAATCAAAGACAACGCTTTAATCTGAGTTATACTACTAAGGCATATAGGACATTGGAAACCAGGAGAATCATAATTCAGAAGATAATTGCTTAGTAACAAACTGAGAAAGAAACCAGGTGTCAACCCTCCAAAGTAAACCAGAAAGGAAACATGATCAGTTAAGCTAACTTTATTTTATTGTAAGACTACATTAACAGAATCTTCCAAGTCTGAAAGTACAAATTTCCTGCTGTCTCTTATTAGTCTGATCAATTAGGGTGTGTCCTTCCTATATTTCTTTCTCTGACTGTTAAGCAATTGTGGACTCCTCACTCTCTTGTCTGATTGTTCCCTCAGACACATCACTTCCCCTCTTCCCTCAAAGCCATTCCCACGTACCATTCCAACAGAAAAACCAAACAGGAAAATGGGGCCAGGAAGCCAGTTGATTCTGACCCAAATATGTAGTATGTGTGCCATCATATCCTTCTTTAGTTCCTTCTTCAGGAACAAACTATGTGAAACTCAAACTTTGATTTGATATGAGGAACTTACCATAAGAGCTAAGCTAAGAACTCAGGCCATAAAAAACCTCTTCTATCTTGGTGTAACATAACTAAAACCAGGAATCCAAAGTCCTTCTTAGGATTCTTTCAATTGCAGCTGAGCATAGAGATAAGCAGAGTCTTATTTTTTATAAGCTACTTATTCTGCATCTGAACAGCAGTAGCATTTAGACTAATATACTATTTCATAGTGCTCTTGTCTGATAGTTCTTACTGTTTAAAATGACATTGTTTTTATTTCATAGGAAACAAACTTAATAAAAATGTTAACCACTAGATAATACCACTTTGAGAAGCAGATCTTGAGAAGGGCTTCTGATTATCCAGTGATATAAGTAGGATAATGAGCCGTGGTGGTGCAGTGGTTAGACTGCAGTACTGCAAGCTATTTCTGCTGACTGCCAACTGCCTGCAATTTGGCAATTCAAATCTCACCAGACTCAAGATTGATTCAGCTTTCCATCCTTCTGAGGTGGGTAAAATGAGGATCCAAATTGTTGGAGACAATATGCGGACTCTGTAGACTGCTTAGAGAGGGCTGTAAAGGACCGTGAAGTGGTGTATAAGTCTAAGTCCTGTTGTGATAATGATTCAAGCTGAGTGATCAGCGGTAGAACAAATAATTAGATGTCATACTCTTTGAGGGCTATCCCACACATATGAGGCTCTTCAGTGTCAACATTTTCTTTTCTACTACGTACTTCTGTATTTCAGTGAAGAAGATATTTACCTAGGCTAAGTAGTGACCCATAAAGATGGAATAGGATAATAATGTTGAGCTATAACTGTCTATTTTGTGTATATTTGCCTCAGATTTATTTCTCCCTAATATGTGAAACCCTGCTATTCTATCTTGGGAATTCTTGATGCTGAACTGTGGCTGAATTCTCCATTAATCTTTTTTTTTTGGTTGTATTTAATTCTGGTTTGAACTAAAAATCTGTCTAGACTATTAAGGGTGAGCTTATTTGGTTGACAAATTGGGCATATAAATGTGTATATATGTATTAAAGAAAAAGTTAGTGTGAGACAGAAAAGTGTACCAGTGGGGTGTTGAGAGCTCCAAGCATCAAAGAAAGCAAATTATTTTAAGCAAAACATTTCCCATATGGAATATATATAAAGTCTAGACAATGAGTTAGGATTTTCCTAGGTAACTTCTCTTGGAAATTGCAGAACAGAATTTATTTCCATAAATGTAGCGCATGTATTTGTTGCAGTTTAAAATTTAATTATATTAAGGATTTTTTTTTCATTCTGTAGCACGCTAAAGATCAAATAATAAAATGCCAAATAGTTTTAACTTGCTGCCATCCAATGACTCTCCCCTATTTCATATACAGATACATTCCTCTATTTTTCATACCATTTTAATCAAACACATTTTACTTGCTTCTGAATCAATTCTATAGATTAAATCCACAGACAGCACGTTATTCTCTTTGACTCTGAGATTACATTGTCTGCTTTTTTAAAAGCAGTATAACCAATATTGGGGAAAGATGAAGCTTTTTTTCCATATGAAAAAGGAAAGCATAACTTTTACTTTGTTGTTTAAAAATAATAATAAAATGGGGGAGTTTTTTTTTAACTTTTATTAGTTTTCAATAAACAAACATACACAAACAAAACACAAAACATCAAACTTCTTTTTGGAAAGTGGCTTAGTCCCGGGTTACATCTTTTTATACAGACATAAATTCAAAATTTATGCTCACTTTTTATCCCATTTCATATCTTATTTACCATTCTACATTTTATATATAGCTCCTCCCTTCTTTTCACTCTCTTAATTCTATTTTATTTATTTCATCTCAGTTTAAATCATTATGCATATTTCTTTTGTCTGTTCTATTTCAATTTTCTATTATCTTTTCTCATTAACACAAAATTTCTCCTGTAATCACAGATCGAAGTATGACACCTTTAAATCTTTCCCCTAAATTTAACACTTAGAATAATATATACTTTTCATTCTGATTCTGCTTAGTACATTCTGAAGCTACTTACTATATTATAAAATAAAAAAGAATAATAAGTTTATAATATAATTAAAACAATAATCCATAGCAAATTAAGCTCTATTATTAAATCCAGTTTTCTAACATTATTTCAAATATAAATACAACAATACAATCTCATGTACTTTGCAGAATCTCTTTTTTAATCATATTTTTACCCACTATCTCTGAATAGATCTTGTTTCTTTACATCTTGTTTTAAACCTTTGTAACTTCTCTTCCCTTTTTCCCTTCCTTTCTTCTCCAATCCTGTCTTTTTACCCCCTTGTGTCTTAATCTCCACCTTCTTAATCTCCACCTTTTTCTGTATTTCTCTTTTCTGTTGTTTTCTGACATTGTATCGATTTTTCACCTTATTTTTCCCTTTTTTGGTTGTTTTTTTAAGTCTTAAATTCTCCATTCTCTTTCCCCTCTTTCCCTTTTCTTCCCCGGCTAAAGTTGTTTGTTCATTAAAGATGGCTTCTTCTTCATCCCAATCTTCTTGTTCTTGTAGTTTCTGGTAGGTATAAATCGCCATTTCTAATAAATGGAAAACAGATCCAGAAGAGCCCTTCCCTTCTTGATCCTCTTCTTTTAGCTTTTTAAATTCATTTTCAGTCCATCAACAAGTAGTGCCATTGTAAAAAGTTCTTTTAGACAACCCAAATATTTTTAGTCTTTCAAATAATAATTTCCAAAAATCCCAAAGTCACCAAGCAATCCAAATACACACAGTCTGTTTCATTTAGCACTTTCTTCTTTTTATATTTTCTCTTCCTGGGGTTATAGTTCAGTTATAAAGCTCCAGTTAAAATATATCTTTTAGAAGTTTTGTTACAGTTTCACTCTAATCTTATAAATTCCAAGCAGCCTCCTTCAAGAAAATCTTAATATTAATTCTTTTCCTCTCCCTTCCCATTTATAGCAAAAAAAAGTTATTGTTTTTTCAATTCTCAGAAATCTTTATTGTCCCCTTGGCTTCAATTTTCAATTTAATTTCCTGCTGATGCCAAAATGGTTTTTTCCGATTTCTCCATTCATTTGCTATCACCGTAAGGAAGGAGAGTGAGAAAAAACAAACTTTCCCATTTTACTTTCATTCGCCGCTTCTTCCGTCTTCGTCGGGAACGATGTATCTTTAATAAAACTTAAATTCCAGGGTATTTAAATATTACTTGTCATCCCGGTTAGCCAAAAACTTTCACTTTCTCAGCTTCCTCCTGCACATTCTTATCCAGATGAAAGCTTCTTTGTGGCAGCCATTGCTGACCGGCACTCCACCACTTTCGGAAAAGGGAGTTAAGCCAGCTGAGGAGGGGGGTTGCGATTCCCCCAGACCCCTACTGAGTCTCCCCTATCTTCAGTTACCTCTATGGGGTAACTATAGCCCCCAAATCAAGCTGGATCGGGGGCACTCCAGCGGCGAGCGCAGCAGGAACTGCGCACGATCGTGGATTCCTGCTGCCGATGAAGCCTTGCAAACCGGAAGCCTTGAGGAGTTTTTTTAAGAAAATCTGCTGACTTTTATTTCTTTTTTCTTTTTTGCTGTGCTAGAAGGCAGAGAAAAAACAACTCACTTGCAGCTGTTAAATATGTCAGAGGCAATTCTGACATATTGAACAACAAGTTTGATCATTGATCAACTATTTTGATCACTGATCAATTTTAAAAAAATTAAACCTTAGAACATAATTAACTGGCCTGGCTGCTTATTTACAACACAAAGGTACATTCATTGCCTGATTTATTTACCTGATTGTTCATAATTCAGTTGGGATAGCCATGAGTTCATATAAATTGTTACAAGAGAAAGAAAAAAAAATATTTAAATCAATTCTTAGTCAAGTAGGCTGGTCAAAGAAAGTAAAAATTATCTCCCATGGAGAGAAGTATTATTCTAATACTGAAGTTTGGTGAAAGAAAACATTAGATAGCTTGTTAAGATATGCAATTATGATATCATCCAAACAGTGATTAAATACAATGTAGGAGTCCAGCAGATACCAAAATAGCTTAATCTGCTAAAAAAAAAAATCACTTCATTAATGTAGACTACAGTTGATCATCCTGATATACATAGATGAATTAAAACTTTTTAAGCTTTAGAAAGATGCAGTGAACGGGTATATGTTTAACAGTTAGCAAACAACATATGAAGTTTCCTTCAATGCATATATTTATATTTATATAATATATTTATATTTTATTGTTGTTTTGCACTTCTGGTTGGATGCTAACTGTATTGCGTTGCCTATTGTCGTTGCCTATGGCAATGACAATAAAATTGAATCTAATCTAATCTAATTTCCCACTTCATCTTTAGAATGCCTCCCCTGAGTAGTCTATATAATTTTTCAATTAACTTCACCATGGGGATATTTCTCAACATGCCCGTCATCTTTCCTGTTGTTCTATGTGACTTTTCTGGAAGGTTGATGGTCACAAATTACAGAATGAAAGGTCAATGCAGACCGATCTAACGAGACTTAATTTCAGTCAACTTTCACTGTAACAATTATGCCAGATGGTAACTGAGGTTTTGGTTGATTTATCTTATTATGATGTGTATATTTCTCACTACAGAGTGGTTGCTTATGAATGTTGTCCTGGATATGAAGAAGTTCCTGGAGAAAAAGGCTGCCCAGCTGGTAAATAAGATTATTAAGTGATACTTAAAAGTCCCCCAATTTGAAACATGTAAATTTGTAGTGATCAGTGTATTGATGCATATCTCCTGATTTGACCAACGAGCAATAAATCAGTAAGTAAAAAAGCAATTTATAATAATAAGAATTTTTCTAATATAACTGTTCTAAACAGAGTGATATAAAAATTGGCAGCTTCTTTTTAACCTTTAAAACCAGTCATTATGCTTCTTTTTCAAAGTATAAACAAAATTAAATAGCTAACAAGACAAGTGTGGGATTTAATTAGTTAACACATACAGAGCAAGCAGATTCTCATCTGCATCTCAGAGTAAAATCTTTCAGTCCTAATTTTATTTTATCCCTATTTTCTGCCACATATTTGGCTTCTGTTACACAGGCAAATGGGGGATTATAGTGAATTTTCTTTTCTCAGCATTTCCATAAACTATGCTATTTTTGTCTGTCAATGGCTATTAATTATGATGGTCAAAGGAAACTTACATTTCAAGAGTAATGTGTCTGAGGGGGAATGTAAGGGGAAATTAGCTGCTTTAGGAAATATGACAAAGAAGTACATAGCAAGCAATTTACTAGAAACAAAAGACTGAACTAAACACATTTTGTCTGATGCAGCAATGCCACAAAAATTATCTTCATCAGTTACCTATTCCTTGAGTTTTCATTTTGTTGCTTTCTCCCATGTCGAGGAGATTTCCTTGTTTTCTGCCTGTTTTCCTTAAAACTTTTCAAACCTCCTTTCCTTTCCTTTCCTTTCCTTTCCTTTCCTTTCCTTTCCTTTCCTTTCCTTTCCTTTCCTTTCTTTTCTTTTCTTTTCTTTTCTTTTCCTTCCCTTCTTTCCAAGCAAAATGTTCATAAACCAGTCTCACTTCACCTTATCTCCTTAACCTGTCTATGCAACACCATCACATCAATAGGTTCTGTACAATAAACACACACACAAGGCATACATAGTGTGTTAGGTAAAATCTACATATTCTTTAGTGTACAATATATATCTGATATCTATCTATCTCTGTCTTAGCTATCTCTCTATCTCTATCGCTCTACCATCTACCAATCAATCATCTATCTATTTATATATCTATCTATCTATGTGCTGTTTAGCTTCCTTCGGGTATTATCCCACGTCATTGTAGTTCTGTTAAAGTTGTAGCAACGTTTCAGCAGAATCTCATCTGCCATCCTCAGGCTTCTGTATAGAGTTAGTTCCTGGTTTCAAATTTGAAACCAGGAACTAACTCTATACAGAAGCCTGAGGATGGCAGATGAGATTCTGCTGAAACGTTGCTACAACTTTAACAGAACTACAATGACGTGGGATAATACCCGAAGGAAGCTAAACAGCACACATGTAAGTACCCGCGAAAGCCTAAAAAAACAACTATCTATCTATCTATCTATCATCTATCCATCTATCTATCTATCTATCTATCTATCTATCTATCTATCTATCTATCTATCTATCTTCTATCTGATATCGTTTCTTTACATCAGTTCTACATTGATGGCACAGAAGAGCAGCCTGGAGTGAAAAAAATGAAACCTGCAAATTGCTTTCTAAATTACTCTTCCCCACTTCCTACCCCATGTTTTCTTCTCTGTGGAATTTCAGATGTGTTTGCAGTTGCAAATGGATGCTTAAAGAGTAATAAATTGTAGGAAAATGATGGAATGAGAAATAGTGAAGTCTCATTCTCCTTGCTGCTTCTCCACCCACAAAATAATATTTTTAACTTAATTTCTGGTCCGCATAAATCACTAGATAGAAAAAGAGAGATTTCTGTATTGTCATCTTGATGTTTACCTGGATTTTTGCACAGCAGATATGGTATGCCTACACAATTATACACATGTCCATGCAAATACCATTTGCCACTTTTGTTTCTTTTTTCTGTCTTCTTCAGATTTAAAACACCAATCAAGCTAATTCTAGGTTTTTGCTAAGAACAGTAATATGTAAAAAATGTGTCAGTTCAATGGGTTGGATTTAGACTTACTTATTTTTTGAGAACTAAAAGCAGGATTTAAATAATTCTGTCTAATCTATCTTATTGATTTCAGTTGGCCTTACTAACTCTCAGCACCAACTTATTACTTATTTTTTATTAATTATCTTATTCTTAATGGTTTTATTTTATTATAATTCTGGTTATCTAACCCTAACCAGGGAGGTAGTTTGATATAGTGGTTAAGGCAGGAGACTAGAAACTGAGAGTTTTAGTTCCACCCTAGAGCCAAACCCAGAGCTGGATGACCTTGGTCCAGTCACTCCTTCTCACCTTTAGGAAGGAGACAGTGCTAAGCCACTTCTGAAATTTTGTCAAGAAAACTACAAGGACTTGTCCAGGTGGTCACCAGGAGTCAATGCTGACTTGAAGACACCACAGAAAGAGAAAGAGAAAAAGAGAGGGAGGGAGAGACAGAGGGAGAAGGAAAGGGAGAGGGAAAGAGAAAAGGAGAGGGAGAGAGAATAGTTTTTGTTCTTAACTGACTATGATCTCTTGCTAAAGAGATATGCCTTTATTTTTAACAGCTTTGCCACTTGTCAATCTTTATGAGACACTTGGAGTTGTCGGAGCCACCACCACTCAGCTCTATTCTGCCAGCTCTAACCTGAGTGCTGAAATCACAGGCCCCGGCAGCTATACAATCTTTGCCCCTGCCAATGAAGCCTGGGCATCCCTGCCTGCTGTAAGTCTCGGGCAGCTGCATGTTGCTCAACATGAATGGAATTCCTCATGTGATAGAACTCTAAGCTTGGTTTTAATCAATCATTATGAATAAAACTAAAAATACATAAATGTGAAGAAGTTGGATCCAGAGTTATGCCTGTGAAATGAAACATTTGCCTTGTCTTTATCATAAATATTATTGAAATATGCTTGACATATTTTTTAAAAATACAAGTTTAAGTGGAATTATATAAACTATGTACGGCAAATAGGGGGATATAGCTATATCTATCCAGGCTCATAAAAGCTAAAAACAAGTTAGACTGCAAAAGAATGTAGGACATGAATGTCAGATCGACAATTAAAAAGTAAATTCTTTGTCTTTATTTTGAGCCAGTGTCTCCTGAAGGGGGACAAAGGCATCAGACTAATTAAAGTAGTGTTGGGTTATCACGTCACAAGCTTTCCCATTTTTATGTACCTGTTGCGATGTTGCACATCTGCTTCAAAATGTAAGAACTTGTGGCATAATACTGCTACCAGTGCTTTCATCAATCTAATGAAAACAATAAAATTCTGTGGATATTGTTGCACTGACTGAATTTGAAGTTATTACTGCACCCCATTCATTAGCTTGGTTTCCTACTTGGAAAGGCAAAATTCCTTTTCTCAAGGGTAAGCCCCTCAACATAGCGCCTCCAAATTGTTCTGTGACTAACCACGTTAAACTGAGAATTAGGGTAGCTGTACTTTAATGCATTAGGTTGGAAAAGGAAGCAGATGTAAGGAAAATGTATCTTAAGAAAATGTTGAGATAGCAACTGCTGTTTTTCTGGCATAGCTCTCAATTCTCAACCTAGGGAACCTTGTACAGTTCCCTACCTCCTACCAGGCAGAAAGCAGATAGAAATAGTCACGTAAAATACATAAGACCAGACCTGGGATAGGATGCTCAGAACAGCCAACTCTTTAATATTATTTCTTGATCTTAGGAAGTGTTGGATTCTTTGGTGAGCAATGTCAATATTGAGCTGCTAAATGCTCTGCGATATCACATGGTGAATAAACGAGTCCTAACTGATGAGCTAAAACACGGGCTTTCTCTCCCTTCAATGTACCAGAATATTGACATCAAGATTCATCATTATCCAAATGGAGTAAGTATCTGGTAAATTTACAAATACAGTTGGGCACAGACTTAACTTCAGTGATGGGATTCAAATTTTTTAACAACTGGTTCTGTGGCCGTGGCTTAGTTGGTAGGCATGGCTTGGTGGTCATGTAACTGGCTGGGTGTGGCCAACTCAACATCACTCACATCGAGGTACACATCTCCTCGCCTGGCCTCTCATGACTGTGGGGATGCTGCAACAGTCGTAAGTGTGAAAAATGGTCTTAAGTCACTTTTTTCAATGCCATTGTAACTTTGAATAGTGACTCCACACAAGCAAAGTACCAGCCAAGGAAGGGGAAAAAACTCAAGAGAAGTTCCTGAGACAGGAAGTATTGTCCTGCCAAGAATGGAATAAGAGTTAACGGAGAAGCAGTTTCTCTAAGCAACACAGAAATGTTTCCTTCCTGCCTTCCTTACAGGATTAGGCCAGTAATTTCTTCTAACAACTAGTTCTATGAACTGCTTAGAATGTTAACAACCGGTTCTAGCAAATAGGTGCGAACTGGTAGAATCCCACCCCTGCTTAATTTAGACTTAACTGGATGAAGATAAGATTATTTCATTTTGGATGGCTTATTAATGTAGCCAGTTATATTAATATAAATTAGCTTTCTACAGTGTGATAGCAAAAAAAAAAAAAAAAAAAATAGAACACTAGCTTTTTAGATTGTTTTTATCTGGAGTTGCTACCATAAAGAAACTCTTTAAAGAGATGTTATCATACCCATTATGATGAATATATGTATACAGCATGTTTTTAGGAATGCAAAGATTTAAAAAACCTGAACACAGCTCCTTTATTCACATCTCCCTGCAGCCATATAATATTTTCATTATAACATATAATTTAAAAGAAAACTGCTAAATTATTTTGAGACAGAAGGGGGAAAACTTCTACTGTGCATAGGTGTAGAGTGAATACAAATTATATGAAGGAAAAGCAATGAATTATATATGCATCAGTTTTTATAGGTTCAGTGCCTTGGATTTAGATGTTTGTGTTCAAGTAAAAAAGTTTAAGTAAAAAGGTGTTCTTTGAAATTGATCTTTAACTTTATGAGTTTTTATTAAAGTAAAATTATTAATTTATAAATAGCTATTTGTAAAGCTATAGATTCTTCAAAATATTCTGTCAGATCTACACAAGCAAGCTCTAGAATCATTCTCTCTTAATGATACCCTTCTTGTGTTATGCCATGCTTCAAATCAATATAGACATTTAATGCCAACAATATATTCATTTTCATTTTATTCCTGTCATGCCCATTCCAGATTGTGACTGTGAACTGTGCTAGATTGCTGAAGGCTGACCATCATGCTACCAATGGAGTAGTCCATCTGATAGACAAAGTCATTTCTACAACTTCCAACAGTATCCTGCAAGTTGTAGAGATTGAAGAAAGTCTTGAAACTCTTAGGGTAAGTTCATCTCAAATGACTTCAGTCTTGTTTCCTTACACCCATGGAATATGAAATCAATTTCTTTGAAATTTGCAGTTTTATTAAATTTATTCTAACTTAAACAATTCTCTTTCTTTTCCATTTGTTTAAAGACTGCTGTGGCAGCAGCTGGTCTTAATAATCTTTTAGACAGTGAAGGTCAATTTACCTTATTAGCACCAACCAATGAAGCTTTTGAGAAGATTCCTAAAGAAATGTTAAACAGGATCCTGGGAGACCCAGGAGCTCTGAAAGGTAAATAACTACAATCTATCCATAATAATAATACCATAGAAAGTCTATTGCTTTCACCAGAGATTTGAGTCTATGTAGAAGCTAAATGTATTTTTGAAATTTATTACTATTCAATCCTCTTTATTCCCTTGAATTATAGTGAGACAGTAAATTATGGTTACAAATGATAGGAACTGTATGGAGGTATAGCACACTATTCTGAGGATTATAAATGACCACTTTAGCTTTCATTTTCATTCATCCTTTCAGAAATATAGAAATCACGTTTCAACATTCTCTTCTCATTTTCACTGGCAGAGGGTTCAGGATGCCATCGCAGCCAAAAATGAAGTTATGAGGGCCGCAGATGGCCCTCCTGAGCTCTGTTTTCACTGGCAGAGGGTTGCAAGAAGCTGTCGCAGCTGAAAACAGAGCTCTCGAGCCCGTTTGCACTGGCAGAGTGCTCGGACCTCCACAGGCAACCCCAGCATGAGTGATGTCGAGCTGGCCACATCCACCCTGGCCCCCCAAGGTTAAATACAACCCTGATGTGGCCCAAATGAAATTGGATTTGACACCTCTGATCTAGACTTAAGAGAGGCAAAAGCTTTTATAGTGTGTCCCTTTTTCTCTCTGTTCAATTGTTATACCAACAAGTTATATATGAATGGAAGGAACCTGACTGGAGTTATAGTTTGCAGTGTTTGGATGTCTCCCTACTACAGTGGTAGTTCTTCCTAAACTCTTTTGGTATATGATGTTTACATGAGTACATTGCTTTGGCAATGAGCTTTTTCAACCCTTGTGCTGACTTGAAGGCAGGAATGGAGAGAGGAAACCTTGAGAAAGCTGTGTCAGCATTGACTCATAACCAAGAAAGCAGATGCAGAGAGAACTGAGGAAGCTGGTCAGTACTTTCTATGGGGGGAAAGATGAACAATAGCAATCAGAATGTTTAATGATGTATTTGATGATGCTAGATGGGCCTCAAAATAAACAACACTCATTCATTTCTAAAGCCAAAGCATAGTATAATTTAGACCAGTTGTCTGTGCTTTTAAATGGGGAAACAATCCTCAGTTTTGCCAAGGATCTGAACAAATGTGTTCAGTAAGAGTTGAGAAACATTTTATCTTTAGGAAATAAATGTACCTGATTTTGTATGTGTAAACTATACTGTACTATATAAGGCTTAGAATGGATTTGAAGTCTACAGGTGGTTCCTGGATTAAGAATGGATTATGTTCCATTTCAATGGATTCTGTGTTTAATTTGAAATTGTATGTAAGTTGGAACTCATATTTATAAATATTACTATTACTAAAAATGACAGATGACTTTTCCTTCTTTCAGCTGATAAACTACTGATGTTATGCAGTGTTTACATGAACTGCTGAACACTCCTGAAAACAGGCAGTGTATTGAATAAAACACACAGCTTCAGCGGTTTATAAAAACATTGTGCACCATTAGCGGTTCATTGGCTCAAGGAAGGACAACACCGTCTGCCATTTTTAGTGATATTATCAGCCCATTGGTAAGTATGTGTTGTTCATAAGTCAGATGTTCTCAATCTGGAGACAGCCTGTATTGGACTCTCTAGATACATAATAATATTATTACAATATACAAGTTTCTATCCCTCACTATTTTTGTTCCAATAGTTCCAACAACTGTTCCATCAAAGGAATTTCACCACTACTGGGCTGGACTCTCTTAGAGAAATGGCTACAGAATGTCTGCAAATAGTAATCTCCCCTTTATGATGATGATGATAGGACGGTTGGATTTGGAACAAGCAACTGTTTCCTCCTTGGCTCAGACTAGTAGAATTCCTTCCTTGTCCTTAAGCAGCTCCTCTGTCCTTAAGTATTGGATTTATAATTGATTTGCCTATATATGACCAGGCAGACTGGAGGCTACAAGCATCTCTTTTTTTATATATGCAATGAACTAAAACAATGAGTCCACCCTTCTCAGCCTATCCTCCAGATATAATTCTAGGAGTTATCGACTCAACATATCAGGAGGGCATTAGATTAGAGAAAACTGCACTGAGCAATTTGCAAGATTTGTTTAGCTTGACTATTTTGCCTATTTATAAACAAACACATTAAGCACGTCAGCCTGCCGTTGTTCTGAAATATTATTTTATTTTCACTCCATGGCTTACCAATTACTAGAAGAGATGTACAAACTACTTTAAAAAATATTCTGCTTATTATGTTCTATTCACCTACCATAGCACTGCTGAACAACCACATCTTAAAAACAGCTATGTGTGCTGAAGCTATTATTGCCGGTTTATCCATGGAAACTCTAGAGGGTCATATGTTGGAAGTAAGCTGTGTTGGCAACCAGCTGGTTCTCAATGGAAAGTCCATCATTGCTGACAAGGATGTAATGGCCACAAATGGAGTGATACACATGATCAATGAACTTCTCATCCCAGACTCTGGTAAACACCCTCCTCCTCCTCTTCTTCCAACATGGTTTATAGAACTATTCATTTTTGCCCATTTGAAATGAATGTGAAATAGGAAAATGGAAATTGCATATAGCTTATGCCCATCCTATAATGTACACTTCCGTATTCATAGAGATTCTGATCCTTGCATGTTCCCTACACTTGACAAGGGTTGTGTATAATTAGGAAGATGCTTTACTTCATTAAAAAAATTATCATTTTCAACTTCTAAAATGAAATAAGGAGAAATATGGAATGGCAGTGCTAATTCTTTCTGTTTAAACAAAACATGGAAGAAATTAAAAACACGAAGAATGATTTGTTTTTGAATAATTTTGAAACTTTATTGATCCAAATTTAATTAAGCCTAAATTGCACTCATTGAAACCAGTGGAATTAGTCATGACAAATTAGTCATAGGGGTCCTTGAGGGATTGCTTTTTTCCAAGAATCTGTACTCACCCAACGAGATCAAGTAGAATGGACATGCTGCAAATATTGACAGCCAGAGTATCAGCTGACAGGGACCAAAAAACCCGAGCTTTTTCCACAATGACCCCTACTCTATGGAATATCTCCTCTTTGGAGATTAAAGTGCCCCCAATCTTAGTCTTTTGTAAGGCCCTAAAAACTTGTCTATGCTCCTGTGTCTGGATTGCTGAGTGTGTGAAGGGCCCAGTTTCTTGTCTGTATTGCTAACTGGCCAAATACCTTGCTCCCATGTATCAGGATATTTTTAGTGTTTTAAAATGTTTTTAGAATTTTAATTGTAATGTAGTATTTTCTGAAATATAAGCTACCCAGAGTCAATTGAGAGGGGCAGCCATAGAAATTTTAATGAATAAATAAAACAAACAAATAAACAAAAAACAATGCCCTGTTGAATTCACTAAGCACACTTAAGTATGATTATTATTTTTAGTTTTAACAAATACAATCCTGCCCCTTCATCAGGTACTGTTTTAATATGTATAATAATTATGAAATCCATTTTGACATCTGTTGTTATTTTAATTGAAGCTAAAACTCTGCTGGAGTTGGGAAAGGAATCCGATGTTTCAACATCTATTGACCTTTTTAGACAAGTTGGTCTCGGTTCACATCTTACTGGGAATGAGCGTTTGACAGTCCTGGCTCCCATCAATTCTTTCTACAAAGGTTTGTATACTTGAACTCTTATACAGTGAGATCTGTTTGTCATTAAGTGCCTCATGTCCAATCAACAAGCTGAAATGGAGGGGGAGGAGGAAAGCACATCCCTGTGCCTGGAATTGTGCCTTTGGATGTGCCTTCTGCTTGAATTAACTGCTAAGAATACTTTTTAATTAGTAGGATTGCATTACAAAACCATATCCAATCCTACTCTTTTTTGCTGGAATTCAGGATTTGTAATAGTTCTCAATTACACACACACACACACACTTACACACATTTTCCTAAAGTTGGTTCTTAGCTAGTTAAAACAAGGTCATTTATACATAAGAGAGTCAAAATGTTAAACATAAAATTGTTAAAGATTTAAAAATGATCCAGTGTAGATCTATCATATTAAAATAGATTGCTGATCAATTGTTGGAGCAGTGGGACAGAAAATTGGGAGAAAGAGGATAAAATAGTGTATACATCCTAAATATCCTCAGTATATAATTATATCATATCAAAGTGGGTTTTAGTGCATGCAAATTTACGTGACAGCAAATGTTTCCAGATAGAATAGATATGTTCTAAGCTATTAGCATAAACTGTAAGCTTTCATGATCGAATTGAGTAGTATAAAAGTACATAAAATAAATAAAATAAATTGGGTGGTAGGTTGGGGAATATCAATTCAACATATCTGGAGGCCATCATAATGGAAAGTCCCCAAGGTAGGTTTTCATACCACCATCACCATGCCGGCCAAAACCCAGAATGATTTTTTTTTTTTTTTGTAGAATATCTATCTGGTAACAACCTAGGAGGAATTGAACATGGGTGGGGAGGAGCAGATGGAAAATTGTGGGATTTCTGCTGTAAATAGGCTGAAAAATGCAATTGTTCATTGCTTAGACTATTGCAGAGAAGGAGGGGGAGAGAAAGTTGGAGGAAATGCTGATTTTGTTCCTATGACCTTTTCATGCAGAGGCATTCACAGGATTGGTTAAAATGATGAAAGCGTTATTGCAATGTTGCAACATATACCTTTTGGTATGTGTGTGCAAAATCTTGATGCATGTGTAAAAGGGAAGAACTTGCATCGTAGCACAGCTTTTATAATTTGCCACCTTTGTCATCTCATACAGATGCTTCCATCTGGATGTATTTTCAAATGAAAGCAATTGACTGTGTGCTGATTGAATGTATGAATAATAGTTTTATTTTATTTTTTTCTGCAGATCACAGTCCTTCAGCAAACAGAAATTTGCTTCAAAATCATATAATCAAAGAGCAGCTTTCTTCTAAATACCTTTTCCATGGACAGAAGCTAGAAACTTTGGGTGGAAAAGAATTGAGAGTATTTGTGTACCGCAATGTATGTTTCTCTTTAATAATTACTGCTAGTTTGATATTTAAGTCTTATAGTATGTTATGATAGTTTGTAAACATATACAGAACCCAACTGGGAGATAATTTATTATGTTTCATCCTATAATATGTCTGCAGCCTGCAGATTATCTTTCCCCCAAATAACTCTTGGCAGCATATATAAAGATATTTCTTGTTTATCTTCTCAACAATTCTCAAAAATTGGTTTCATCTAGGGATTTGTAGTTGAGCAAGGATTGATACAAATACAGATAATTAGAGTTGGAAGGGATCTTGTAGGTCATCTAGTCCAACCCCCTGCTCAAGCAGGAGACCCTACACCATTTCTGACAAATGGCAGTCCAATCTCTTCTTGAAAGTCTTAAATGATGGCGCTCCCACAACGTCCAAGGGCAAATTGTTCCATTGGTTGATTGTTCTCACTGTCAGAAAGTTTCTCCTTATTTCCAGGTTAAATCTTTCCTTGGTTAGTTTCCATCCATTATTCCTTGTCTGGCCTACAGGTGCTTTAGAAAATAGTTTGACCCCCTTCCTCCCTGTGGCAGATCCTCAAATATTGGAAGACCACTACCATGTCTCCTCATGATTGGTATATCAACCTTCCTATTCCATATCCAATAATTTATCTGTAGTAGAAGACACATTCTGTTCCTGATTCAGAAAAAAAACTACTTTTTATCTTTCTTTTTCACTGGAAAGCTTTTTAAAACAATGTCGAATTGATCAGCAGAATGCAACTGGGAGCAAATGTATATCAAAGTTCTTTCTTAAGAGTGGAGGTTTAACTGCACTTGCTTTTTATTGTTTGACTGTAACTTTTGGGGCACCTTCATCATTTCTTCTAGAAGTTTGTGGCTTCCTCAAAGCATATTTTGAAAGCCCATATGGAGGTGCAAATAGAAGGGGGATGTTTATCTTCATTTATTCATATGATTTAAATAAATAATAGGAGGCAGTTGTGTCTAGTCCTGATTAGGGACCAAACTTGGTAAAATGTCACACATTCCAAATTTATGCAATCCCTCTTGTAGAATCTCTGCATAGAAAATGCTTGCATTGCTGCTCATGACAAGAGAGGAAGATTTGGTACCTTGTTTGCTATGGACAAGATGCTAAGTCCCCCTATGGGAACTGTTATGGATATACTCAAAGCAGATGATCGCTTCAGGTAATAGTTTTCCTTCTTACTATTATTGTACAAGCAGTAGAGTAGGAAAAACAGTTCTGCTTTTGTAAGGATTGCTTGGAAAAGCTAATTGTTTCTGCTTAAAACATACAAATATATTATATGTATATACAAACATATAACTTAGGTTTTAAATATAGTCTTCGACTTACAACAGTCAATTTAGTGATCATTCACAATTACAACGGCACTGAAAAAAGTGACTTATCACTGTTTTTCACACTTACGACTATTACAGCATTCCTATGGTCACATGATCAAAATTCAGAGCTTGGCAACTAACTCATCCTTATGACAATTGCAGAGTCCTGGGGTCATGTGATCACTTTTTGCAACCTTCAGATAAGCAAAGTCAATGGGGAAGCCAGATTCATTTAATACCATATTACTAACTTAACAACTGCAATGATTCACTTAACAAATATGACAAGAAAGATCGTGAAATGGGACAAAATTCACTTAACAAATGACTCATTTAGCAACAGAAACTTTGGGATCAATTATGATTGTAAGGCGAGAACTACCTGTATTTCTCTTATATATTAAAACAATAAGCAGGAAACAAGTTATTTTTAACTATATCACATCTGATTCATTATTGTTTCTATTGACTGGTAGTGACACTCCAAAGTTTCTGAGAGGAATCTACTTCATCTCTTCTAATGTGCCTAATGCAATCCTAAATGACATTTGTTGTGTTAAAATATTGGCACACACTTACAGCCAAAAGTTGTCATCCTTCTCTATTTGCAGAAAGATAACTGTAAGCTTACCAAACCTGTTGCTATCTGTTAAACCTTACGTACAAGCTGTGTCCTATGACAGAAAAAGAGAACAGGATATCTGTGTACAGTTGCTACATTTTCCTATGCCCCACCTCTTCAAACTGATTAACATAAAGAAGCTTTGACCCTTGGGTTAGCTTTTACAAGTGGGTGTGTGAGTGAGTGTGTATGCATGAGCATGCATGCAAGCGGGGGGGGGGGGAGGAACAGCTGGAGGGAAATATGAAACATAAAATAGGTAACTATGGTCATGTTCTTATTGAGATGTGAAACCTGGAACCACACTGCTTGCCAAATGAGAATTTTTCATTAAAAAATAAATAAAATGAAAACAGGGAGAAAATTGAATAATGGAATTATTAGGTATGTTTAATTGATATGGTGGTAGGCATTTGGAGAGAGTAAGGTGGAAAATATATTTTGAAGAATTATGAATTAATATGAACACAATGCAATGAGAGATGAATGATATATTGATGCCACACTGTTAATGTATTGTTGTTATATGTAGATTGAAATAAAAAAATTGGAAAAAAAATGAAACATACAATAACTCCCCCTTCCCTTTCTCCCAATTGTGCTATCAGCTGTTCATAGACCTACGCTAAAGGAAGATCTATAGAAGTTGGGTCTCTTAGAGGTTCCTTTTTTGCTTGCTTTTTAAAATACATTTGGTGGTTTTACAGATTTACATTCAGCCTTAAAAAAAACTGTTTTCACAGTGTTTAGACAGGAAGTTAACCACTGATATCTTTACAAGCGGTCAAGAAATCAAGATAGTGGTCACAACCACACAATCTAAACAAATAATTTTTTATGTACATCAACATGCATAAAAAAAAGACAGGGCTTTGATATTGGAGTCACAACTGCCATGTTATTATTATTATTTTTTGAAACCTCACACAGACTTCCCTGGAGTTAACCAAGAACGTTCATTAAATCCTTTTTGGATCTCAGACATCTTGAGCAAATTTGCCAGATAGGCCACTTAGATGCTTTTGTTCTAATGAAAGCAGTTTGTGAACTGCAAAGATAAAAGTCTCTATATACCAGGCTTCTCAAAAAATTAAACAACCAATCTGCAGGGAAGTCTTAGCTTAAAAATCATTGCTAATTTTCCTTAAGCACTTTGCTCCAGTTCAACAATTTATTATAGGCATGTGAATTCTGAAATGAACGAATAAGTCACTTGCTCAGGAACTTCATGTAGAGATTGGGGCCACTGCATTGTAGCTGTGATATTTTATCCTGCCTTTGGAAACTTGTCATTCTTAACCAAGGATTTCTGTTCATTTGTGATTTTTTTTACAGTACCTTGGTGGCTGCCATCCAATCTGCAGGCCTAACTGAAACACTGAATAGGCCAAGATCCTTCACAGTGTTTGCACCGACAAATGAAGCTTTTCAAGCCATGCCTCAGAGGGAGCTAAACAGACTTATGGGTAACTTCCCAAGTTCTTATTGATCAATTATATTTATACTACTTATTCTTAGCCTTCCAGTAAACTTCCAATATTTTATTTTGTTTCAGCCTCAAAAATACACAGCTTCCCTTTGATATACTAGTGAAAAAATAGCGTACAGAATTATTATTAGACTAAAACATAGACAGATGCTTTTACAAGTTGGTACTTTATTAGTCTTTGTTACATTAGTATTTATTTAAATTTTTAATATCTTGTGTATTTTTTCATTTTCTCACAAGAAAGAAGTGCACTTTTACTAACTCCACTAAAATAATGACCCAGAAAACCTATATTTTTACCATTACTCATGAATATATGTTGAAAGATTTTCCTGCAATCGATCCACATCCATTAATAGAACTGATTCACCCACTGAAGCATAGACTATACATGCACAGCTGATTGTGAATTCATCCAAAAGTCCAGTCACTATCCAGATATTTTCCAGCAATAATAATATGGTCAAAAACATGTAGGTTCAATATAGTAATATCATACACATTAGCTGAAATGGTCACTTAAAAATAATTAATATTAAGCCATATTAGGACACAAGACATGAATATTTCAGTCATCTTTTCTGCAAGTAATGAAGCATTTAGGCTTATGCAGAGAATATCTAATTATGGGTTTGAAATAATATGAATTTATATTTTATTTATTGAAACTAGTTTGGAGACATCATAATAAAGCAGATATCAACGTATGAGCACTGACTATCCCTTGTAAGTTCCTAGAGTAGCATTCTGCACATTTGTTCTATTGTTTAGAAATACTTTGTAATTGATTTGTAGCTACTATAAGCAGTTGGGATGCTGAAAAATCCCAGGATCAGTCAAAATGTTCTTATGCTTTATAAGCAAATGTTTAGCTTACTCTTTCTGAAAGTGATCAGTCATAGGTAGGAAAATACAGAATACAAATAGAAAGAGGGGGGAAAGTTACAGTGAGTGTTGAAGTTACAATGGCATGGAAAAATGTGACTTATGATCATTTTTCACACTCACTACCATTGCAGCATCCTCATGGTCACATGATCAAAATTCAGATGCTTGGCAACTGACTCGTATTTATGACAGTTGCAGTGGCCTGAGGTCATGTCATCAAGTTTTGCGACCTTCTGATGAGTAAAGTCAGTGGGGGAAGCCAGACTCACTTAACAACCATCTTACTAACTTAACAATTGCAGTGATTCACTTAACAACTGTGTCAAGAAAATGGGGCAAAATTCACTTAAAAATTATCTCACTTAGCAACAGAAATTTTGTGCTAATTTCAATTGTAAGTCGAGGATTACCTGTATAATTCTACCGATACATAAGAGCAGTGATTAAATTATCTATACATTCCATTAGACTTCATTCTCAGCTGTGGAGAGCAAAGTTCTGTGAAACAAGCTGATCCATAGAATGACAGATTTCTGACTTTCCATGTGATAGTTTGAGTGGAGGTGGGGCCACTAGATTTTGACTGACTGGCTGTATCAAAAATCTGATAAACATGTTAGCAATTTAAATGTGATATAGATGGTATTGTAAAACACCTGCCTTTTATTGTTTCTGTATCTAAAGATCTCAACATTTTATCTTCAGGAAAGCTAAACCATCATTATCCTCAAATTCACAGTGCCCAGATAATTCAATAATTATACATTACATCTATACATTAGATAATTCAATCATTAGTTCTCTGCCCAACATTTTCCCAGAGATCAAAGATAAACACTGCTCTTTCATGCTAAATATATTGTAGTTCCATGTCTACCAGTCTTTGGGCCAGGGGGAATGAATTATATATATTTTTAGACTTCCATTTGAGATTCAGTTTTGCCCTTAAAAAAAATAGAATAGTGTTTGCTCTCAATCTTCCAGCTATTTTTGGCCACATTTAGAAACTTTTGCCAAAAAGCAATTTTATACACCAGATTCAGTGTCAATATGTACTGCCAATATGTAAGGATTCAGTGTCAATATGTACTGCCATTCTCGTTTATTTAAAAATATGCAAGGAACAGGAAGAGCAGCTAAATATGTCAATGGGACAGAAACAAAATGGCAAAGCAGGTTTACGCCAAGCTAACATTTGACCTAAAAAGAGAGCACAGTTTGGCCTCTTGTATAGAATTCCCAAAATTCAAGTCTTTTTTTGCACTTTTTGCACCTAACATGAATAAATGTGTTTCTTTCTGTTTGGGACACTATATCCCTCCTGCTGTTGCACAAAGTGCTCCAGCTGCAGAGTGTGAAACAGTTTATTAAGTTGAAGGAATTGCTATGATTGTTTAGGGGAATCTTGATAGAAATACTAGATGGGAAACAGCTGCTTGGTTTAATGTAAAGGGAACACTTTTGATACTTTTCTCTGCTTATGAACACTGCCAATGTGATAATTGTTTTGTTTTTTAATTATCATGAAATATGGGAAATAAGCTATAAACCTGAAATATGGGGTCTCTTCTTACCTTTCCTTCTTGTCCTAGGTAATGCAAAAGAACTTGCCAACATCCTTAAGTACCACATTGGGGATGAAATTTTAGTGAGCGGAGCAGTTGGTGCTGTTGTAAGAATCAAGTCTCTGCAGGGTGATAAACTGGAAGTCAGCTCTGTAAGTTTATGATGTTGCCCTCCCTTAAAAAAAAAAGTTTTTTTTTTATTGTAGCTCAATCTGTAAATTACATTACAGCTTAAACTGTAATGCAGTTTAAAGAACAGCTACTAAATTTATATCACCTTCAAAAAATTTTTTTAAAGGCCACTAGGATTTAGCAGACTGGAGGTTGCCAGATGGAGCCTTATGAAGTAAAACTATTAAAGTCTAATGTTAGGGGAAAATCTGTTTTCTTTCCCAGTGGACATTGTCTTTATTATTGAAGATTAGCATTCATTTACCCTTCCACGGTTTTCATTCTTCCTGCATGTAGTCTCAAAGCAAGACCTGCTGGTTGGTTGGTAATGACAACTATTTTTTATTTTGCACTGATTACATAAGGTTTAGAAAAAAAAAATATTTGTATGTTATGGAGGATGGAACTAAAATAAGACTCTACCACACACAGTTCCAGATAAGTGAGTTTTAGTGATACTAATGCAAAGACGTTAAGCAGCTCTGCACTTTTAAATGTTTTTGTAAATTCTGTATTTGAAAAAGAGTAGTTCAACAATAAAAACCTTTAATTAGTTTATTGGCCTAGCCAACGACAGAGACTTGAAAACCAGAATCTGCTTTACAGAGAAAGACCAATGAGTTATAAGTAACATTTACCATACCCCAATCAAGGTTTGTGTGTATATGGGTATGTGTGTGCATGCACACTATATAAACACTAATTTACTCCATTTCTCAGTTTGGGCTAGAGTTTCAGAATGGGTTTATAATGGTGTGGCAAAGTAGAACTTTTCTTGAGACAATATTATTACTGTATTTTACCTTACCTTTCCCATTAAAGCTCAAGGCAAGTTCAGTGATATTTTTCCTCTCATTTTCTTAAGTTGGACTAAGAGACTGTGACTGAAAGGTTTTTACTGTTCTCTGACTTTTTGGTTGTTTCCTTGCAGACATTTTATTACCCAAACGAGGTAACATCACTTATGGGTAAGAATGGGTAATGAAACATCTGCTAGAAAATAATGAAGCTCAGAGAACACCAAGGTCCCCTCATTTCAACCCCTGAGCTACAAATATTGATTGATAGATCGTGATTGGCCTAGAATCACCCAGAGAGCTCTGTCACTGAGTGCCTACTTCCGGCCAAGCTTCCACAACCCCACCCAGCATCTGTGCAAAGAAAAACATGTATATAACTGACACTGTACTTCTTTGAAACATAGCCTGCTCCAGCTTTTATTTGTGAGATCAAAATATCCAAAACCAGTCAATAGCGCAAGCAACCTTAATTTTTTTTAAAAAAAAACCTGCCTATATGAATATTACAATCTACTTATATATTAGATTTTTGCAAATTAGTTTATGTTCTGTCATCTCATTTCTTCATATGCTTTGACAATTTATCTCTACCTTTTCTACTTCAGAGAAACCACATAATAAACATCAACAAGATGCCTGTTGCCGAAGCTGATATTATGGCCACCAATGGTGTGATTTATGCAGTCAATAGTATCTTACAACCCCCTGGTAGGTCAGCTTGAATTCAAGCAGAACATATTTTGGCCTAGATTTGCTTCTCTTTCCTAAGTAGTTAAAGGCACGCTATTATTATAAACACCAGCACATTCCTATGTAGAAAGGAAGTTCATTTCCTGCTCAGAAGGAAACAAGCAGGTGTTCCTCCTCTTCAGAGAAACATTAATGCTTCTGTTTTTTTTTTTAAAAGGCATGCAAACAAAGCATATACATTTTAAAGTGTGTGCTGGCTTGCTCAGATCAAAATAATAAATAATTCTTGGTGCTTTGGGAGGAAAAAGGGAAAGCTGGGTTCACAAAATATGGTGAATCATTTCCTTTGACAACAATTGTACATTCTTCCATAGATGCGCAGAGGTATTCTCCAGGTCAGTATTGGATGGAGATGTCTCTTTTTTTGGTATTGGTCGCTGTAGAGCAGGAGTGTCAAATTCGATTTCATTGAGGGCCATATCAGGGTTGTGTTTGACCTTGGGGGGGGGAGCTCAACTTCACTCATGTCGGGGCATCTGTGGTGGTCAAGAGCTAAGCTTCCTGCAGACTCTCCCACCCTTCCTCTCATTATAAACTCCTTCTTTTCTTTTTCCTTCTTTCTTCATTCTCCATTTTTCTTCCTTCCCCTCTTTCCTTCTTTTTCCTTCCTTGATCTGTTCCTATCTTAACTTCTTTTTCTTTGTCTGTCCTCTTTCCCTTTCTCCTTTCCTGTCCCTTCTTGGATGCTCAGACGCAAAAGGGGAAACATTTCTCCTTTTGTTTTGTTTTTTTAGTTTGTTTGGCTAGCTCTCTGCAAGCAAAAACGGAGCCTAGGAGGACCATGTGTGGCCCTCCCAAGCTCTGTTTTCAGTGGCAGAGGCACCACAGGTCGGTCCTTTGTAGTTTTCAGGGCATCCCTATGGGCCAGATCTAAGCACTCCACCACAGGCCTTGAGTTTGACACCCCTGCTGTAGAGGCTGGATATGGTGGAATGTGGGCAGGTTCTATCTGCTTCTTGGAATCTCTTCCATGTGGATCAGAACAATTCATGATAACATCCTTACACATGGAAATCTGTCTCTGCTGTCACACATTGGGTGCTAAGGTTGAGACTAGTATGAGGCTTTCAAATTTAAGCTCATGAGTCTGGAATCCCACGCAGGAGTTGCTCAGAAACTACATCCATCATTCTTCAAAAAGGAGAATCAAGCTTGGGGAATCCTTTCTTAACCCCAATTATCTGCAAAACAACAGCTGAAGAGGTCTCTAAAACTGTTTGATCACAGGATGCACACAAAAGTTTACAAGCAAGTAATTTGCTCAAGTTGGTTTCATACATTATCTGCACCCATTCCTGCAGCCTTATTTGAAACAAAGACTCTTGCCAGACAGAAATTAATTGATTAGAAAAAGAAAGAGTAACCTTTTCCTTGATCAGGCACTTTTCCTGGGAATCATATAAAACAATTCCATGAGCTTATCGGGGATCCTCCTGTCACCCAAAGCATTTTTGTACACTTTATCTGTTTTCATAATGGCCTTTAGCAAACTCACTCTTGAAAGCTCTCTGCTTGGCTTGTAGCTTATTCTATATGGATTCTAATGTGGCTTTAGTTATGTACCTCTGTTGATTTGTGGGTCCTGTACATGTTTGATGGAGAAGATGAGCAACAAAAAGATCAGGGATTAACTTGTAAAAAATATTATTTGCTGTTCAAACTCTAATGTTACTCTTATCTACTTTGTGACAATCCCTTTTCCTGCCCTCAAAACTCCCAGCACCTTTTGATACTTCTTCAAGCTGGAGGTTACAGCTGCAAACCTTTCATTTGGTTGAAAAAATAGATTAAAAAACCCAAATTCTTGAACAGAGTGATCATATTTATGTTCAGTAATGAAAATCTACTCTACAATATTGGGAATTACAACTTTCTGCAGCCAACAGGCTGACACTAAAGGAATTGTAGCTTCCTCTGAAGGATAGGCATCGGGTTAGGAAATAGCTATCTGCCTTTTCTATCTGTCCCAAATCAGCAGGATACATCTGGATAAGACTTCCAGCTGAAACCTTGGGAACAAATTGTTATTATGGTAGGCCTTGCTGAGTGGACCAGTGACTGATTCAGAAACACTGTTAAAAAACGGACATCATGGTGCAGCTATTATATAATCTGTGTAGACAATTTGCTAATCTGGGCAGGGGACTGATCCAGAGTACTGTTGAATTTTTTTTTTGCCAGGATTCCATTAATTTTATTGTAAAAATATGTATTGGTCAACATTGCACATTGCATAAATTCCAAAGAAAAATATTAAAATAAAATAATAAAATACAATAAAATAAAGAATTCTGATTTGTGAATTGATTTGTGAATTTGAGAATACAGTTTTTTTTTTTAAAAAAACAAAAACTAAATATATTTGAATGTTGTCCTTTCAGCTTCTAAGTATAATGAAAGAAGCGATGAACCTGCAGATCCTTCTCTGGAAATCTTCAAGCATGCTTCTGCATTATCCAAGGTATATATAATGCTTAAATCATCATATAGTCATTTTTCTAAAATTGTCATTTGATTTAGTTATTTGATCAAGGCATTTTCCCCCCGATAAAACCAATAAATGCAATTCCCTCATTTGTGTGTCCACACATACACCCTTACACCCACAAACACATGCATTGCGAGGGAATCAGAGAGAGTTGTGCAAAATCCAGATTCAGTTTTAATCTTTCTGCATTCAAAAAACTAGGCTGGAAAGCATATCCTGAACAGGCTCAACATATATAATTATAATTAGTTTATTCAGATCCTGCCTTTATTATTTTTCTTCAACATACCTAAATGATCCTTTCTCCTTTTGTTTGCCCCACAAAAACAAACCTGTGAGGTAGGCTGACCTGGGAGAGAGTAAGTGGCCCAAAGACATCCATTCAACTTTCATGTTTAAGATATAGCCTGCTACCTATCTGCTTTAGTCTTTATCGACAATCTCAGTCTTAAACTTGTAAGTGAACTGGCTTTCCTTAGATCAAAAGGTCATTGTAGCCATTGATAAAACCATACAGCCTATTTGTCTCTTTTGCTAGATTTATATCTCACTTTTCACAGGCTAATGCTTTCTCCTTCTGTCTTCCCTGTGACAACCCCGAGATATGAATTGGCTTGTGAGAGACAGCTTCCAACATTGGAGTGCTGAGGCTGAGAAGAAGTAGTTTTGCTGAGTAGAGCCTTTGTAGTGTCCAAGTATTTCCTGGGCAATTGGATTTACTGGGTCACTTCCTTTCCACCAGAAGTCAGTTAAGCCAAATTATTTCAGAGAGCTTTGTTTGTTGAAGAAAAACCAGTTTGTTGAACTGGTTTTAGAGATAGCCTGTAATCCTTTTAATTACTTTATTATAAACTGATTACTAACTGTGCCATGGATGTTTTATGTTAGTACACTTCTGAGAATTGCTGGATTGTAGCAGACTAGCATTTCAATTAAATATTTTCCAACCTTACTTGCAAGGGCTATGGAGCCTGTAATCCAAAATATCCCCCTTGATGCTCTGTTCTTCTGCAAGAATTATTTTCTAATGGAAGCTTTGTGTAGCTCACAGCATCTCTGAAACTTTTCCTAACAGTCTGAAATTATTTTGAGTTAAAAGGACAGCAAGAAATGATGTCTTTGAAAGGCACACAGATACTGCCTGACTTTCTCTAGGTTTGGACCTCTATTTGCTCAATGATGTTTTTCCCTTTTGTTCCTAACAGATTTCGCTAAGGGATGCTCGGCTCGGTATGTGACATATTTTGCCTTCTTTAAATGTACTTTTATCATATGAAATAAGATTGTGGATTTTCTTCTTGGATATACAAGTGCAAACATCCCCAGGGGAATGGAAAACAAAACCTATGTTTCTGAAGTGATAACAAAACAAAAAAACTTATGGCTATAATGCGGTCTGTATCACAATACCTCAACACACATTTTATCATTTTTAAAAAAATAATCAGAGTTTGTACTACAATAATTTGCACAACAATGCTTATAGCCATTAACTGTGCAGCCAGATGGAAATCTAAGAAATGACTGGACTGGGTTTTAGCTCACAAGACTCCCTGAGAAACACTGGGCTAAGAAGTTGCCATCTCTGTAACAGCATAAATCCTTTTGTAAAAACACCAGAGCATTCACTGAACCTGCATTAGCCTTAAATTGAGATGTGCAATAATTTCAGAGACATATTGGCACATGGTAGTCTAAAATTCAGCTGTATTTATAAATAGTGTACATATGTAGGAAGGAAGGGGAATTGATTGAGATGATTTTGTATTTCAACTTGTAAGTTGATGGAAGTTAATGAATTGGATGCCTAAGCAAAATAATAACTCTATCAGAGCTGAATGGTCTCAAATTCATGTGCTAGGGAAGCCTAAGTAGGACGGTGTTATTTTATCAATTTATGTTCTTGTCAGAGGCATTATTTTGCGTGAAAGAGCTGTGATGGCGCAGTGGTTAAAATGAAGTACTGCAGGCTACGTCTGCTGACTGCCAACTGCCAGCAGTTCAGCAGTTTGATTCTCATCGGCTAAAGGTTGACTCAGTCTTCCATTCTTCTGAGGTCAGTAAGTTGAGGGCCCAGATGGTTGGAGACAATATATAAATGGCTTAGAGAGGGCTGTAAAGCACAGTGAAGTGGTATATAAGTCTAAGTGGTATTGCTATTGCAATTTACCTGGTCATTGTGAAGACAGAAGCTGGACTAAATTCACCTTCAGTCTGGTTCAGCATGGATCTTCTTTACAGTCTTGCATAATCTTTACACACACAGGAATACATACATACTTTTACCTCTAGTGCAATCAGCAAGAAGTAAGAATCTTGACGTTAGTTTGTGTTGTATAATTTTGCTTCAAGGAGCCAATATACTATTAATTCTCTTTTTGTCAAATACAACTTGGCAAATATAGCCAAGGAAAGATAAGGCAAAGGCCTGTCATGATCATATCACACTGGCATGAATATCTGAAGTCAACCTGCAAATGATTATAGTGTGCCAAGACAGCAGATATAGAGTGCATTACCAAAGTTCCAAAATAGTTGTTTGTCATAATTTATAAAAATAGACTATAGACTATAAAAACCTATAAATTAATTGTTTATATGACTTAATCATTAGTCTTAATTTTCATTGTCATTTAGTGATGAGATTCTCCTTATCCAAAATCTTAACAAATTTGTTTCTTTTGTCTGCCAGAACCATTGCAATTAGCAATGTATCTGAATGAACGGGTAGAATTGTTAAATAGCAAAATGGATTATGTTATTTCAGCCTGTGGCCACCTCACCTTTCTTAAAATCTTATTTGAAAGAGTTTAGTAGTCTTCAGTCTGCTCAGAATTATGTTAAATCAGAAAACACAATACAACCATAAAAGCTCAGCTAATAAAATGCTCTTCTTAAAGCAATCTTTTCCTTTCTCTTTTTCTCTTACCCAAAAGTGCTTTATCAAGAGGCAACTGGACTTTCTGATTTTTTTTTTTCTGAAGACATTTCATTTCTCATCCAAGAAGCTTCTTCAGCTCAACGAAAAAACCCAAAAGGCTTTTTCAGTTGCCTCTTGAAAAAGCACCTTTGGGACAACCACGTCCTGGATGATTGAGAATCTCCATAGACACTTTCTCTCTTACACAAACACACACACAATGTCTTCCCCGTGCCCACAAGGACACAGAAGATGGATTGGACAGCAGCCTTCACAGGTAGCCCCTCATTCTTGGAAACCTTTATTCTGCTCCCCAAGTATCAATAACAAGTTTTCAGTAAACAAATAAAAGCTATATTCTTTTAGCAAAGCTTCCATTGCTCTTATTATACCTATTGACTCGATAACTTGTCCTGTAATGTTGTTTTGTTTAATGTAGACATCGCCCAGAGTCTTTTGGGATTGGGGCAAGTTATAAATACTATCAATAATTAAATAAAATAAATGTCCTATTTTGAATATTCCACTTTCTTGATGGAGGAAAAAAATATCCCTGTCAGATGCATTTTCATAAAAGGCATTGACAAGAAGGTTTTGCATGTATATTATTTATTTATTATTTAGCATGTATATTATTTAGCATGTATATTATTATTAACATTGCTATTTAAAAATCTGTTTAAAAATTACCACATCAAGAAGACCAGCTCTAAATTCATTTAGAAGATTAAAAAAAAAAAACATTCATTTCCCCCACTTGCACTCTGTAGTGAGTATAATTGATTCTGTCATTTTATTCCTTCCTAATTCTGCTCCATGTCTAAACCTGATCTAAAATGTGGATCGATGAACATTCTGTTGATCACTGGACATCATTATAGCTGAATAGTTTTCCGAATAAATAGACTGGAGGCAAACTGAACTAATAGAAAGCAAATTATTGTAAACTCACAATTTTTATATGCCCTGTTAACTCTTCAAGGTAGTCCAGACAAGGAAACTCACATTATAAATACTAATACTACTTGCATTATAAGGTTATAGTAACAGAATCTTTAAGTCTGACTGTACTTCCCTCCCTGCCTTTTAAATTCCTGTTAGCTGGGTTGTGGGGGTGGTTTTGTCCTTTGTAAGATGCTTCTTCTATCTTCAGCTTTCCTTTTCACTCAGATTTTGTTTATCAGGCTGTTGTATAGGCGCAGGGCAATTCTTCCTGTCTCCCTCAAGGTTATCTTCATAGCCCTTTACATGCTCTTAGCAACATAGTCTACAGTTAAAGAGAATTATAGGAGCTCCGACCCATTACCTCTGGAGTATCAATTAGCCTGGAACAGAGACAATACTTGAATACTGATTTTAATTTTAGTGCAAATTTTTGTGCAGAGATCAAATAACATGACTTGTGTTTTAAAACTGGTTCTTCTCCCCCCAACCTTTTGTTTTATTTTCCAGCTCCTGTGTATTCCAGATTATTAGCCAGAATGAAACATTAAAGTAACAGCAATCTACATGTCAAGCACAGTCAAAGATTCAGTTGATTTTTACTGTGGAAAGCAAAACTTAAATTTAATCAAAACAAAACACCGCCATGTAGGTGGAATGTATACAAAGGTGATCTTCTTTTTGAAGTGAAATAAAGAAAATAAAAGCCATATAGCCAGACACAGCCATCACTTTATAAGATTACTTTGTCCTAATAGTAGGATAATTTAGGAAATATCTATTCCAAAATTATTTAAGTCATATGAGCTTAAGCAAAGAAAAACCCCTAGTATTATAGGTGTATCAAGAAAGAAAACCAGGAGTCATATGCTAAGCTCTCCCATTAAACTGTTTAGTCCAATGGCTTCTACTTCACTGGACAAAAGTTGCCCTAGTTCTCAAAGGAACAGCTTTCCTGTATCTTCTGATGGAATTTGTTAGCTAGTGTCAGTGCCTTAGATCTTATGTATATAACCTTGCTCTCTTCCATTGAATAGGTTTCTTCCATAAATTATTTTTTTAATGATTTATTTGGACTTTAGCTGCAGAAAATGAAGACATTGAGCACTCTTAGTCTAAATAATTCTCAGGTTGGCTTCCATTTTGTTTGTCTATATTCTGTCTGTAGACCAAATTGCAATCCCTTAAACTATATTTTCATTTTCACTGCTAAAACAATTGCTAGAGATCAAGAGCCTAAACTATTTTTATATTCTCAAGTCCAATGGGATGAATGGTCAATTTTTTGTAAGGTTCAAACAATAGGATTTTGCTTCTATATTGTTTTATCAAGGAATATTTTTGGATAGAGTCAGAGAGCCTTCATGTACATTTACTGTATACTGGCAGAATCATTACTTTCTCTTTCCATATTAGGAATTTTTCAATTGTAATGCTCTTTTTAAAATTGCACTCTTTTTTAAAAAAAAATATTGTAGAATAAACTTTGAGTTTAAGATTCTATCTCTATTTCTGCTTTGAGGCTCACAATCTTCACAGCTCTATAATTTGACCTTTCTCATAGGTGTCTGGAGAGGGGGGAGAGGAAAGAGGGGAAAAATGTCAGAATGTGCATTATGACATGATGATGTACCACTCATGGGTTTTGTCTTACATAACTTCCACACTTTTCATAAATGTTTTGCCATTGACTGTGGTAGAAGATGCCAATGACCCTTTTTGTGCAGTTCCAAGGGATCATTTGAATTTTCAGCTCTAGATATGTTTTTAAAAGGAAGCCTGAAACTTTGCGATGATAATCATTACCCTTTTCTTCTTAATTGCAATAACTTGGAATTACATTTGTATATACATATTTTACACAGAGTAAAATTGAATTTTGTCAATTGAATGTGGCTCTGTCAGTGACAATCCAAATCTGGGTTACTTTCTTCTCTTTCATAGTGTACCATCTCCAGATCTGACAAAACACCCACTCTTTTTAAAAGTGTAGAATTCAAAAGGTTTTTGTAATGTCAAGTGAGAGGCTGTTGTCCAAAGCCACTTGGGCAAGTACAAGGGATTGTATATGTTGACATGAGCTTTCTAAAAAATGGTCTATAATCTTATACTGTATGAGAACCAGAATAGAGTAGAGTAAAGTAGAGTAGAGTAGAATTCTTTATTGGCCAAGTGTGATAGGACACACAAGGAATTTGTCTTGGTGTATGTGCTCTCAGTGTACATAAAAGAAAAGATACATTCATTGAGTCAAGAATCATCAGGTACAATACTTAATAAAAGTCATAGGGTACAATAAGCAATCAAATCATATTAGAAAACAGTCAACATAATTGTTAGGATACAAGCAGCAAAGTTACAGTCATATAGTCATAAGTGGGAGGAGATGGGTGAAAGGAAGGGAGGATTAATAGTAATAGTAATGTATAAAATCAAATAAAATAAGCAAAATACTTTAGCAAGAATCTATTTTAACTTCTTCTCTGTGCTTTGAAAATCTTCCATGCAATTCTTCATTTTCATCTTTTTTTAAAAAAAAATCCTTCATTATTGATATCAGGGAATTTTAGTGCTCGCTGAGCTTGGTTGTTTTGCCTGCAGACAACCAAGTAACCTAATCAGTGCAAGCAAAACAACCAAGCTCAGAGATCACCAAGGACTCCACAGTTCAACTCTGAGCTACATATTTTCTCCAATTAAGAACTTTGCATGATGCAAGTCATAGTTGGACCAGTGCTGTTGATTAACTTTGGTTTACACATATGGTTCTAGCTTTCATCCCCTCTGTTCTTCCCACATGTGAAAATATATCTTCACATTTAAAAAAGCCATGGAGTTCTCTCTCACAAAAACCTTGAAGTAAACAATCTGTAATAAAATTTGAGTTTCAACTTAAATAGATAAGGAAAAGTTTCTTTCAAGTCAGACTCAGTCTTTGGACACAGCCATAATTTTCTTGGCAGTGTGGTTGTGGTTGGTTGTAAGCTTCACAATTATGACAGATGATTCCAACATAAAATTTTTTAGAAGTATGTGCTAACCCCCATGGTTTTCATAATAATGAAGTTACAGCCATGACTGTCTTCCCTAAATCATCAGGAGACCTTGACCCAAGTAATTGAAGAAATTGAATTCGTACTTATGGAAGTTTTGATCCACATAACTCATGTTTACCTGTAGACAGAGTCAAGCAAGCAAATTTACATGTGAATACTAGGAAAATAATAGGTTGGTGCGGGGAAGAAGTTCCACATACAGGCTTCACACTCTTCATTTTGGTGTACTGATATATTTGGAATAAGGGAAAAACATCTGTGGATTCTACAGTACAGTTATTGTTTAACTCCAAAGTTCCTGTATTTCTAATAACTGGCTGGCCTCTTTGAGGTTGATAGTGATTAGAATTCAAAGAAATCTAGAGAATTATACATTTCCGACTTTTGGGGGGAAACTTTGGAATTATAGCATGGAATAAAATTGCTGGTTTGTCAAATAATTTCATTAGCATCACAATTCTATCACAAGGAGCTCAAGGTTTCCCCTTTATATTACACAAACAACAACTTTATGAGATGAATCAAACTGAAAAATAGTAATTGTGAGGGACATATTTTCTCAAAATAAATACCAGTGGTCCCATTTTTATTTTTAGGTCTCTTGGCCCAAATTGCAGTATCGCTTCTAAGACTTGACCTGAACTAGTTTTTTTAATAACCTTTTTTAGGCAATATAATTACTGTCTTGCTAAATGTGAATGCTGTCCCCCTGAACCTTGTTCAACCAGCCTCAGGTGCAGGTTGACATTACTTTTTCTTAACTTCCTAGGTAAGAGAGGAATGGATCATTTTTCACAATGATTTCCTTACCTAATATAGGATGACTCGTTTCTTTATTATTACAGCCCAGTGGCATACCAATATCCGATGATATCCATTGCTTTTTCTTGATTGAAAATGACTTGACACTATCTATATGTAAAAGTGAATCCTTCATTTTGACATATAATTTGGGCCATGCACTAATTCCTTCTCCATCATCTGGGAAACACTCAAATGCCTTTCTCCTCACCTGAAGTTTCAACACCAGTCAGCTTAAGCTAAAATGTATAGCAAAATTTCTTTCAAGATAAATGTAAATAGTGAACTCTACAGCTATTTCTAGATGTTTTACTTGAGTTTTCTTCCACAAAAAATACATGAACTAGAGACTATAATTGTTCTATGCAAACCACGAAACAGATTTGCAATTAAGTAATTTAGAAAACAAATGCACAAATGAGTAAATAGACCTTTAAACACCAAAAAATGTCAGGATAGCAATAGCCAGTTGGGCAAAGTTGTTGTCCAAAAGCAGGATTGCCAAAGTCCTTTGCTGTACAATTGGAATGAAAAGCCTTGTTGCCTCATCCAGACACAAGAAACCACAGAAAGATCGAGCAGGACAAAATTCAGTGCACAGCTATAATGAAGGCAAATGGGGAACTGAAAGAAGGACTTTTGAAAAAGGAACAAGTATTTATATATTTGAAATAGGCCTGAAACTTTATTCTTCTATCAGCTCAGAATACAATCATCTTTGTGACTACTGATCACGAAATCATTACATTCCTTTTCAATAAAGTAAGGCAATATGATTTAGTTCACTCTGGAAGCATAGATGTTTTCTGGGTGACTTTAAGCCAGTCACATTTTCAGCCCATTCTACTCATACATGAAATGCTGTGAGGGAATATTGGAGGAGAAAGTTTTGTGTATGCTGTTTTGAGTTCATGGAAGAGAGGCCAGATACAAATAGCAGAAATGGAGAAATGGTTGAAATATGGCCAGTTAGGAGAGTTAACACAGTCCATAACAAGGACTGATGCTGCTCAATTTCCTTCTATTTCTTGGCCATGAGAAGGCTCAAGTGAAAACCCACATTGGGTCATCAAGTATTTACTTTCCAAAAATAAACTTGGTGAATTAATTGTCCATTCTGTCTTTTTAAGTGGAAATAATTTGTTGTCTGGCCTGTAGGCAGTGCAGAAGACAAGGAAGAAAAGAAGGAGTTCTTGTATAAATATACACCACACACATTCAGTGCATTGTTTATAGAAACAACCAGCATTCAGTTAGCTCATCAGTAATTTAAGTGCTAGTCAAAAAAAGCAATGTAACTTGTGAGGCAAGTTTCTGGGGATATAAGTAGGACAGTGGTTTTGCATATTTACAAGCAGCTGACTGGTCAGGATGACAAAAAAATCTTGAGTGATCTGATTCAGCAAACTATTGTGATAGCCTTAACCCATTGTGGTAAATGCCTACATTTAACTTCTGAATGATTCTGCCAATACTGAAAATTGCATTTTGATGTCACAAAGCAACATTTAACTTCTGAATGATCCTGCTAATACTGAAAATTGCATTTTGATGTCCACCCTTTTCTATTTCATTCAAGAATGTAAGGAGAAGATTTTGTGCCACAATGCATGTTTCATCAAACATGCAGAAAGGGGTTGCGAAGCTAAAAGTTTTCCATATCCATGTGCAGTTTAGAAACATGATCAAATTGGGGATGCTGTGAATAGATGTCACAGTAGTGTCTGGTCTTTTTTATTTTCAGTTGCAGTTTAATCAAAGAAACATAGATAATAGTTCAGCTGGCCCCTATAATCTAAAGATCTGGTTTTTTAAAAATGTTGCATAAGTAACAACTTTTTAAAAAGCCAGACGTTTAGATCTGGATAAATAGCAACTTATCCGGGATGTAAAGTATTGTCCTGGCATATGGAGAAGCTGGCTAAGAAAAGGGGAGCTCTGCCCACCAGGTAACAGAGTCTAAGAATATGGCTGGAATTAGTATAGCAGCTTTTGGGTGTAACTATGGGTGTACCTTCAAGTCAGTGTTGACTCATAGTGACTATCTGGACAAGTCCCTGCAGTTTTCTTGGCAAAATTTCAGAAGTGGTTTGCTCTTGCCTCTGTCCCACAGAGCTGAAGAAGTTTCTTGGATGAGAAGCAAAACGTCTTCAAAGAAAAACCAGAAAGTCCAGTTGCCTCTTCCAGTCTTTTCTGTCAGAACACACGTATAATGTTATGCCAGTGGATATTGTTCAACTCTCATGTAGTTGACTTGTCTCCTATGTGGTTTCAAATTTGATGAAACTGCTGGGAGGGATCATTTGGAGGTTTAGATAGACAACGTATACTGATGACAAACATCTCGACCACTCGTTATCATCTAAGCCCATATTGTGCTCTGAAATACTGCTTCATTTCATTAATGGGATGATGAGGGAAAAGAAGATGAAATTAAATATTGATGCCAAGGAAACGGTTGAATGAATAAAGTTTCTATTCTCCCAGACTCATCACACTTTTTTAATTTAAGAGTGCTCCTCAAGGTAGGGTTGTATTCAGAGGTAGTGATAGTAGCAAGGAACAAATGAACAATATTTCCTGAGCCAATAATTATTTCTTCCTTAGTTACATCTTGTTTTATCTAGTGCAAAAACATTATATGTGTGGGACTGATGTGGAAGGAAGGAAGTCATTTGAAAAAGTAGATACTTAGGTCTAGTAAGAACACTACTGCTATCAACGAAAAAGTAGGCATGAAAGTTGTGGTTGAAGTGAATCACAAGAGTAGGTCCAGCAGTTAAAATGACCAGAAAATGACCTTTTAACTCAGTTACTCATCACGTCTAAAGTTTAGAGGGTTTCAGCAAAGGGCAGTGCAAAGATGTGCTGGAAAAAGGAATAGGGAAATAAGGAACTAATTCATAAGAGTAATCACCAGGAAGCAACTCATAATTTTAGTTCTTAAGTAAGTATAGCTAATAAAATTAAGTTTTTAGGAATAGTCTATAGGACTCTACAGTATGTATAGATTATTGGTATAGATTTATCAACAAGAAATAGACGTATAGAAATGGATACAAGCATATAAAAATTTAGGAACTTGCACTGTTTCATAACTATCTGAAGCCACTTCCAGAGTTCATCTTACCAAACAATCAACAGAGTGATGATATTCATCTTTCTCTCTCTATTTTGAGCTGAATGAGAAAAAAACTCATGTCTTGAAGCTGTTAGGGAGAAACATGTTCAGACTCAGATTCATTCAGAAACTCAATGAATCTGTGGTTATACCATCTTTGGCTCTTCATATGGCAGTGCTCTTCAAGGACAGTAATAATTTAAAGTACTCCTGAACTCATGGCCTTGCAGAAAAGATAGAGACTTGGCCATTAGAGAATTAGCCATGACCAACCAATTGTACCAACTGTGACTTTATCTAGAAAAAGAAATACCTTCTACTTTCCTGGGGCAGCCCTTGAAGATTCCAGAAGAGTTTCTGCACAAAACATGGACTATAAATCTAATTAAAAAACCAGCAAATTGATGGATATGTTTGGCCTCCACTGTCTAGTTTGGAAAATGGTGAAATTCTTTCACCCAGCTTTTTGTGATTAATTAATGTAATGATAAAATTAAATGTGTTTTTATTTTATTTGTTTATATATTTATTTATGCTTTTGGGTGAATTTTTAAACTCCTGTCAATTGCTAGAAAACATTTATTGGCAACATTTTCCAAAGTGGCTTACCCTTGCTACCTTCCTAGGGCTTAGAGAGACTAACAGGCCCAACCTGATCCAGTTGGTTTGTGTCTAAGGCAGGAATAAAATTCATGCTCTCCTGGTTTTTACCCTTGTGCCTTAACCACTACCCCAAACTCACTCCCTGATTTTAATTGTGTTATTTTAATTGTTATGGGTTATATTCTGAACCTTCCCATTTGTTTGTGTTACATGTTTATATAAATAGAAAGCCAGGGTATAAATTCATTAAGTAAAAAATGAAATGAAAATCTTATCCTCCTATTTAACTTGCATGTTGATGCATGTGAGGCGCATGAAGGAGATATTAGAGGACTATAGGGGTGCTAGATTTCAGAAGCTGCTTGATGGCTTCTTAGCTTGAGGGAAGGGTAGAACCTAGAAAGAAGTGGTTCAACCTGGAAAAGACAAATAGGCCACCATAAGTCCTACTTTGGTTAAAGTGCCAATGTCCATTACTAATATTTCTGTCACATGTAAAGTGATTAGATGCCCTGGGCAATGGGATGAGAAAGTTTTAAATATACACCAAGTCTGAATTGGCAAGTGAACTTTAGCCTCAGGCTATTACAACATAGAAACTATAAGCTGTCAAACTAGACTGCTCACAACCTTGCTTAGTGAGTCGCAATAGCTTCTCTATTCCCACAGTAAGATATTGAGATGTTTCTCCAGATTGATAATAATTAAAACTCTGGCCCAGACCAGGCAGCAATAATGAATTTTCAGTGCTATCTACGGGCCCTATATGTTGTCTATTTGCTAGATAAGAATTTACTCAAATTTGCACACTTCTTTTTAAATTGAACAAAAAAGTTGACATTCAAATGTAGGAGAAAATTGAACTGAATTTCATACATTGCAGCTGAGGTTCTTACTAATCAATTTTCACTTCTTACTTCTGAGAAGTTCCTTGTTTTTCCTAAATACATGGTAGGCTGTTATGGACTGATCCTTTCCCAACTTGAAAGATTAAGCCCATGTCACACTGCCCAACGGATGCAAAAAGGACACAGTGGAAGAGCAAAATGTTCCATCCGTTGTTATCCGCTCTCAAAAGGGGCAAAAATTTGCATAACTAGAGCGGATAACACGGACGCGGGGAGGATGCAGGGCAGATGAAAAGCGGATGCGGAACGGAAGCCCAGCAGATGGAAGTGGATGGGAGCGGATGGCACATCGGCAGGGCTTCTGGGGGGCCTCAGCAAAGCAGACGCAGAATGGATGAAGCGGATGCAGAGCAGATGCACAGCGGATGAAGCGGATGCACAGCGGATGCACAGTGGAAGCCTAGCGGATGCCTGGCATTAATTGTGCATGCAGGGAGGATGCATTGCATCAGCCCCGCGGATATAACGGAAGCAGCTTGGAAGCAGGTCGCCATTCAGAGGAAAGACCTGCTGCCGGAAGGATTGGCTGCCTTGCCTGCCCTGCCTGCATGTCTGCCTGCAAGACTTGCTGCCAGCCTTGCAGCCACCCTCCCTGCCAGCCTTGGTTCCTGCCAGCCTCCCTGCCAGCCAGCAACCCCACAACCATGCGGAAGCACAGAAAGCCTCAGCCATCTGCTGCCAGCCCTTGCAAGAGGGACAGGGCTACCATCCCGCCCCCTGGCCCTCACTCTGGTTCTGCTGGGGCTTCTGCAGCACGGGCTCGGTCTTCTGGGGCTGGGGCTTCTGCTGCTTCTGCTTCTGGAGGAGCTGATGACAAGCACTCCAGCACCAGCCACCTCCACAGCACCTGGACCTTTCACCCCTGAGACTGAGCGAACAAGAGGAGTGCCAGAGACTCATTTTTGTCTTATAGCTTGTTGTTAATAAAGTCTATTTTTGATTCACACACTTGCTTCATTTCTTTTTTTAAATAAAGTCTTGCTGGAAACTTTTAGAAATGGTTTAAGCCTTTGCTTGCTTGTGGGATGGGTAAGGATAGCTTTGGAATGGGTTAGGATACCTGTGGGATGGGTAATAACTGTGGGATGGGTTAGGATAGCAGTGGGATAGATAAACCTCCAGTGCAAGCATAGTGGGACTGTATGGTCCATCCTCCCAGGTGCCACACCTATGGCCCATTATTATCAATAACGATATAATCAATCATCCACACATGTCAACATAAACACAACTCTTTATTAAACGCCCTGTTCATTGTAGCCCAACCAAATATACATGGCCCAATCTCATCCGTGTGATGAGACAGTCTGAAGGAAGCATCCATTAAGCATTTACCATCCTGTCTTGCCACTCCACTGCTCCAGCTGGGGAGTTGCGCCAGTGTTTCAGGAGGTTGCGCTGCTTCTTCGCCTCACGTGAGGCTCTGTTGGGGCCTTGCACATCCTCAGTGTCGATCAGGTTTTGCCCTTGCCTCCATTCCCCAGGCTCCATGTCCCCATTGCCTTGTTCATGGTCCACAAGCCTGTTCTGCAACACTGGGTAGTGGGTGCGCATGAGATTGTGCAGGATGCAGCAAGCTTACACGCTCCTGCTCATGGTCTCTGGGCTATGCTGCATGTTGGTGAGAAGTACCTGGAACCTGTTGGCCAGGATGCCAAAGGCGTTCTCCACCACCCGTCTTGCCCTGAACAGCCTGTAGTTGAAGATCCTCTCTTCACGGGTGAGGTATTTGGAGGTGTAGGGCTTCATGAGGTAGGTTGTGAGGGAGAAGGCGTCATCCCCCACAATGAAGTAGGGCACATCTTTCTTGTCGTTGGGCAGCGGGTCTGGATCTGGGAAGCCCACCATGAGGTTGCTTTCCAGCCCCTCCTTGAGGTGACTGGCGTTGTATACCTGGGCATCTGAAGATGAGCCATTGCCTGAAGCATCGATGTACATGAACTTGTAGTCAGCATCGACCATGGCGAAGAGGATGATGCTGAAGAAGCCCTTGTAGTTGTGATAAGTGGACCCTGACTTGGCTGGCGCTTTGCAGGCCACGTGCTTGCCATCGATGGCTCCAACGGTGTGGGGGAAGTTCCACTTCTGATACCACTGCTCTGCAACTTTCTTCCAGCCTTCTTCAGTGGAGAGGCACTGGAGGAGCTCCTCCTTGTATTCTTCGATGATGGCCTGCACCACTTCTCTGACCACAATGCTGATGGTGCTGGGTGGCACCCTCCAGCCGTACTGCATGCTCCTGTAGGTGGTCCCTGAGGCCAGGTGGCGCAGAGTGAGTGCCACCTTGAGCCCAGGTTCCAGGCTAGGTGGGAAGTTGGTGTTTGTCTTGGTCAACCTGGGTGTTAGGCGCTGCACAACTTCGTCAAACATGGCTGGAGGCATCCTCATGAAGTTCTGGAAAACCCGAGTGTCTTCGCTCCTGAGCTCCACCATCAGCTTGTTGTACAGTTCGTCCTCTGCTCTTCTGGCTAACCATCTTTGGACCCAGACTTTTTTTGGGTGCCTCCTTTTCTTCCCATAGTAGAGTTCACAGAACCTGTAGATGGTTTCGCACTGTTGCAGAAGAATGGTGGCTGCCGAAAGGACTTTGTCACAATCCACGGTGGACATGACTAGATGCTGTGGAAGAGGAAGAGTCAGATGAAGGCTGCAGAGGTCTGCACAGCTTGGCTGCTGTTCTGAAAGTGAGATGCAGGCGAGTTGCTCCCCCTTTTTATAGGCAGTGTAGGTGTCCCTTTGTGTCCTCTAGGCATCCTCTAGGCGTCCTGCAGACATCCTTAATATCCGAGATAGGTCCCCTCTGCGAACGTTTTTTCCATTTTAAATGCTTTGTTTCCGCTTGGCATCCGTTCTGCACCCATTCTGCATCTGTTCTGCATCCGCTCCGCTTCCTCCCTGCGTCCGAGCGGATGCGAGTTGCGCGGATGCGGAGCGGATGCCTGGCAGATATAGCAGATGCGTAATGGATGCGTAGCGGATGCAGAACGGATGAACTGGA
Organism: Laticauda colubrina; assembly: GCA_015471245.1. Lineage (NCBI taxonomy): Eukaryota > Metazoa > Chordata > Lepidosauria > Squamata > Elapidae > Laticauda > Laticauda colubrina. The sequence goes on along the minus strand of BLBF01000003.1, from coordinate 79,051,930 downwards.
TACATTTTCCATGCAAAAGTTTTGGGTAGCCCAAAACTTTTGGAGCAGATGAAACGTCCATAAACGGATGCTAGACGGATCGAGAGGAAGCCAAATGGAGGCAGTGAGTACATCGCGTTTTCCAACGGATGGCAAGGTTTTTTGTCCGTTTTACATCCTCTTTGCATCCGTTGGTTCACTGTGACATGGGCTTTAAATTTACTGTAAGAAGGGAGAAATCATACTGTAATGTACTATATAGTGCAATGTATCAAACTATACCAGTAAGATATACACATACAGTATCAATAAGATACTTGATGAGAATCTTAGTCAAATGACTGGGAATGTTGGTTCCAAGGTGCCAATCCATTCACCGGCTTCTTTTTTTGCCATTACTTTCTTATTTCTACTCTAAGTGTTAGTCTGCAGTGCATTTCTTGTGTATAAGCGGTTCCATTAATGTTGATAGCTGAGCCTGAAAGATTAACACTATCCATCAGGTGATCAATTAAATCATGACATCTGATATTGCTTACCCCTTACAAGATTTGCATGGGTAGAAATACTATTTTGTGCTGTCCAGATTGTTGCCAGTAAAATTTCAAATGTTGTAAAAGTCAATTTTCAAAACTTTAAAATTAAAAATGGAATTTTTAGATATGTGGACTTGTCAAATGTTGATTTGTTATTTGCACCTACTTTCAGTATTTGTGTCATAAGTATTAAAGTAATTTAGATTGAGATGGCACAAAATTGAGACAACAAAAATTCATAGTAAAAGCAGCAAGAATGTACAAAAACAATAGATAAAAACCATATTAGATGACCTCTTTTATTTAAAAATATTCATTATCAGTAATATGGATTTGTTTTTAATAATAAGACAAAAACAAGAAACCTGAAAATAACACAAAATAAGGCAGAAAAATATTATAAATATAAAGAAGAAAAATAAAATTCATATCATCAAGGTTTAATTGCAATTTGTTAAACTTAGTATCATTGTATATTTAACTGTTCCAGCAGGTACTCTCATTTCAGTGGTGGTATTCAATTTTTTTTACTCCCGGTTCTGTGGATGTGGCTTGGTGGGCGTGACAGGGGAAGGATACTGCAAAATCCCCATTCCCTCCCAACCTCACTAACCTGCTTTCCAGCTCTTTTCTCCTGTGCAGGGCAACAAAAGAAGACCCAGCCGATCAGCTGTGACTCAGGAGGCAGAGAATAGATGGGGCAGGGGCAGTCAGAGGTGGTATTTGCTGGTTCTCCAAACTACTCAAAATTTCTGCTACTGGTTCTCCAGAACTGGTCAGAACTGGCTGAATACCACCTCTGTCGTTTTATCTTTAAATTGTTTTTAAGGACCTCTTCTTCCTTTAATGTTTGAGTTTTGTTTTTTGTGAGCAAATAATAAAAAGAAAATCCTAGAATCTCTTTTAACTGAAATTCCTTAGACAACCAATCATCTGTGAAGGATAGCAATCACAGCATATTGTGTCCTTAGTTTGCAAAGCATCTTTGTATGATTTGACCAAGTCTCAAATTCTCCAGAAGATGCTTGGTGAATATGTACATAAGATGTCTTAGTCCTTGGTTATTAAACATGCAATTATAGGAGCAGTCAACTTCTTTAAAAAAGCCATCCAGAGTAACAGAATGGAAGGAAGGAAGGAAGGAAGGAAGGAAGGAAGGAAGGAAGGAAGGAAGG
>BLBF01000003.1:79019793-79050230 GCA_015471245.1 Laticauda colubrina | reverse complement strand
AGGAAGGAAGGAAGGAAGGAAGGAAGGAAGGAAGGAAGGAAGGAAGGGAGAAAGAAAAAAGAAAGGGAGAAAGAACAACCTCAAGGGACAAAAAATAAGGGTAAAGCATTGGTAAAACTAGTCATTCAAATATACATTCTGCTGAAAAAGACATGAGTCTTTTACATGCCAAGAATATTATATTGGTATTTATTCTGCCTGTCCTGCAAATACTGTACAAATACTATACAAAGGCAGATAGATAATTCCACAAAGCATCCATACAAAGTCTTTTTTATTGGTTCATCAGTCATCCTGTCAACTCACATTTATGACCAAGTTCTTCTTAATGTTCAGTCTTTTGCATATCTGAATTGTGGTGTAGGAAGCCTCAACCCCATGATGATTAAAGCAGCTGCATGGTATGATGGTTTCAGGCAAGAGTGAGGGAGACCTCCCCAACCCACCAAGGGTCAATTTAGTGACCAATCTGGATTACAGATGTGACCACCTGACATGGACTACATTTCCCAGGATACCTTAACTACATTTACCATGATGCATTCCCTTAAGGGGACAGCTCACAATTCCTAACTAACTATCCCAAATCCCATTAACTCTATACTGTCTTGACAGCACAGTATTTGCTTGTGAATAATTAATGTATGACTGTTACATTTTGATGAACGGCAGCTTTCTGATGATAGAAATGGAAGAAGATAATCAGAATCTAGTTTCTGCAGAATGTCAAGCTCAAAGGAAAAGTGAGTGGTCACTTCAGACCATTTCCAGTCATCACACATTACTAGCAAGGGGTCACTTTAGAACATCTGAGGTACACCAACCAGAAGTGGTATTCAGCAGGTTCTGACCAGTTCTGGAGATCCGGTAGTGGAAATTTTGAGTAGTTTGGAGAACCAGCAAAGACTGCCTCTGACTGGAGATTTTACAATATCCTTCTCCTGCCCTGCCCACCAAGCCACACCCACAGAACTGGTAGTAAAAAAATTTGAATTCCACCACTGATTGTTAGAAAGAATAAATTCTTGTTCCAAAAGATAACTATGTCCCCTTAGCACCTAACTGTACTCTTTTAAGCTGAGAAGCTCACCTTCTGAATATTAAAAATAAAATATACAGAGATTATTCTTGATTAGACATGGATATTTTTCATTATCTAGGACAGCCAGTTCCCAACACAAGTTGATTTCAGACTATGATTGTTTTAATGAGATTGTAATACTGCTTTTCTATAAGAACTGGAATTAAACTGCGGAATCTAGACAGCATTTTATTGTAGCATTATAAAAATACTCACTGTCACAGCAGATGGCAGCAGCTACCTAAACATGAAAGAGCTAAATTGCATTGGATATGTTCTTAGGTAAAAGACCCACCTGAAAAGTTCACAGCTCTAGGTCAGATTGTGAAGTCAGAAAAGATGCCAGAAAAAGGTTTATGAATCACTGTATCCATATGGCTACCAAGAAAATAACATGGGTATTTATTTATCAGGAATCAAGCTTAGTTTCTGAGAGCCTTTATAATATTCTATAATGTTCTTTGCTTTGGTCAGTCATATTTACAGTACTTCATCAACCATTTAACCATTGTGGGTAGTGATCTTTCCATCTTTCTGCATACAATAACCTTGCTGCAGTTTTCATGTACAAACACAAAGTTCCATGACTTTTTTCCTCAATGTTTCTTCACCAGTCTCAAAAGAAAAACCTTTAGTCTCAATTGTATATTAAGCCCATGTCACACTGGCCAATGGATGCAAAAAGGACACAGCGGACAAGCAAAATATTCCATCCGTTGTTATCCGCTCTCAAAAGGGGCAAAAATTTGCATAACCGGAGCGGATAACACGGACGCGGGGAGGACGCAGGGTGGATGGAAAGCGAATGCGGAATGGAAGCCCAGCAGATGGAAGCAGATGGGAGGTGGATGGCGCGTCCGCTAGGCTTCCAGGGGGCCTTAGCGAAGCGGACGCAGAATGGTTACAGCGGATGCAGAGCGGACGCTGAACGGATGAAGCAGATGCACAGCGGAAGCCTAGCAGATGCACAGCGGAAGCCTAGCGGATGCCTGGCGTTAATTGCGCATGCAGGGGGGGTGCATTGCGTCAGCCCCGTGGATATAACGGAAGCAGCTTGGAAGCAGGTCGCCATTCAGAGGAAAGACCTGCTGCCAGAAGGATTGGCTGCCTTGCCTACCCTGCCTGCATGTCTGCCTGCAAGCCTTCCTGCCAGCCTTGCTGCCACCCTCCCTGCCAGCCTCCCTGCCAGCCAGCAACCCCACAACCATGCTGAAGCACAGCAAGCCTCAGCCATCTGCTGCCAGCCCTTGCAAGAGGGACAGGGCTACCATCCCACCCCCTGGCCCTCACTCTGGTTCTGCTGGGGCTTCTGCAGCATGGGCTCGGTCTTCTGGGGCTGGGGCTTCTGCTGCTTCTGCTTTTGAAGGAGCTGATGACAAGCACTCCAGCACCAGCCACCTCCACAGCACCTGCACCCTTCACCCCTGAGACTGAGCGACCAAGAGGAGTGCCAGAGACTCATTTTTGTCTTATAGCTTGTTGTTAATAAAGTCTATTTTTGATTCACACACTTGCTTCATTTCTTTTTTTAAATAAAGTCTTGCTGGAAACTTTTATAAATGGTTTAAGCGTTTGCTTGCTTGTGGGATGGATTAAGATAGCTGTGGGATGGGCAGGGATACCTGTGGGATGGGCAGGGATAACTTTGGGATGGGTAATAGCTGTGGGATAGATAAACCTCCAGTGCAAGCATAGTGGGACTGTATGGCCCACCCTCCCAGGTGCCACACCTATGGCCCATTATTATCAGTAACAATGTAATCATTGATCCACACATTTCAACATAAACACAACTCTTTATTAAACGCCCTGTTCATTGTAGCCCAACCAAATATACATGGCCCAATCTGATCCGTGTGATGAGACAGTCTGAAGGAAGCATCCATTAAGCATTTACCATCCTGTCTTGCCACTCCACTGCTCCAGCTGGGGAGTTGCACCAGTGTTTGAGGAGGTTGCGCTGCTTCTTCGCTTCACATGAGTCTCTGTTGGGGCCTTGCACATCCTCAGTGTCGATCAGGTTTTGCCCTTGCCTCCATTCCCCGGGCTCCATGTCCCCATTGCCTTGTTGACGGTCCACAAGCCTGTTCTGCAAGACTGGGTAGTGGGTGCGCATGAGATTGTGCAGGATGCAGCAAGCTTACACGCTCCTGCTCATGGTCTCTGGGCTATGCTGCATGTTGGTGAGAAGTACCTGGAACCTGTTGGCCAGGATGCCAAAGGCATGAACAGCCTGTAGTTGAAGATCCTCTCTTCACAGGTGAGGTATTTGGAGGTGTAGGGCTTCATGAGGTAGGTTGTGAGGGAGAAGGCGTCATCCCCCACGATGAAGTAGGGCACATCTTGCGTGTCGTTGGGCAGCAGGTCTGGATCTGAGAAGCCCACCATGAGGTTGTTTTCCAGCCCCTCCTTGAGGTGACTGGCATTGTATACCTGGGCATCTGAAGATGAGCCATTGCCTGAAGCATCGATGTACATGAACTTGTAGTCAGCATCGACCATGGCGAAGAGGATGATGCTGAAGAAGCCCTTGTAGTTGTGATAAGTGGACCCTGACTTGGCTGGCGCTTTGCAGGCCACGTGCTTGCCATCTATGGCTCCAACGGTGTGGGGGAAGTTCCACTTCTGATACCACTACTCTGAAACTTTCTTCCATCCTTCTTCAGTGGAGGGGCACTGGAGGAGCTCCTCCTTGTATTCTTCGATGATGGCTCCTGAGCTCCACCATCAGCTTGTTGTACAGTCCGTCCTCTGCTCTTCTGGCGAACCATCTTTGGACCCAGACTTTTTTTGGGTGCCTCCTTTTCTTCCCGTAGTAGAGTTCACAGAACCTGTAGATGGTTTCGCACTGTTGCAGAAGGATGGTGGCTGCCGAAAGGACTTTGTCACAATCCACGGTGGACATGACTGGATGCTGTGGAAGAGGAAGAGTCAGATGAAGGCTGCAGAGGTCTGCACAGCTTGGCTGCTGTTCTGAAAGTGAGATGCAGGCGAGTTGCTCCCCCTTTTTACAGGCAGTGTAGGTGTCCCTTTGTATCCTCTAGGCATCCTCTAGGCATCCTGCAGACATCCTTAATATCCGAGATAGGTCCCCTCTGCGAACGTTTTTTCCACTTTAAACGCTTTGTTTCCATTAGGCATCCGTTCTGCATCTGTTCTGCATCCGTTCTGTGTCCGTTCCACTTCCCCTCTGCGTCCGAGCGGATGCGAGTTGCGTGGATGCACAGCGGATGCCTAGCGGATATAGCGGATGCGTAACGGATGCGTAGAGGATGCGTAGCGGATGCGTAGTGGATGCAGAATGGACGAACTGGATACATTTTCTGCACAAAAGTTTTAGGCAGCCCAAAACTTTCGCAGCGGATGAAATGTCAATAAACAGATGCTGGACGGATAGAGAGGAAGCCAAACGGAGGCAGTGAGTACATCGCGTTTTCGAACGGATGGCAAGGTGTTTTGTCCGTTTTACATCCTCTTTGTATCCATTGGTTCAGCGTGACATGGGCTTTAATTTTTAAAATACGCTGAATCAGTATGTACATTTGAATCCACAATTTTCTCGTTTGACATATCCACAAGCATGATAAAATGTCCCCTCTTGTTCACATTTTCTACATAAATTTAAAATACCCCTATATATTCTAGATCAGGGACGTCAAGCTGGATTTCTTTGAGGGCTGAATCAGCATTGTACATTTCCTCTATGGACCAGCCGAGGATGGGGGAAGATGGGATAGACACCTCCTGCAGCACTCTGCTGGCCAAAATGGGGCATGGGAGTGCGCACATGGCCCTCCCATCCTCCGTTTTTGGCCTGGACCACCTCCTGCAACACTTTGCTGGCCAAAACAGCAGGGGGGCATGCGCAGGCCAGTCCTTTACTATTTCCAGGCCACCCCGTGGGCCAGATTTAAACACCCCACGGGCCAGATGCACAGGCCTTGAGTTTGACATCCCTTTTCTAGATAATCTGGTAACAGATTATTGAGGGCAATATGCTGACATTTGTAAACCACTTAGAGAGGCCTGTAAAGCACTACATAAGAATAGTATATAAGTCTAAGTGCTATTGCAATCTATCAGGGATGTCAAACTTGAAGCCCATGGGCCAGATGCGTCATGTACTGGCCCCTCCCCCACCCGATTTAGCAAAGCGGAAAAAAAGTCCCAATATGTCATGTGACACTGCCGTGATGACGCAAAGTTGACATCTCTGCTATATACCAATCTTACATTATCCTATAAACATTTCTTTAAGTTTATAACATAATGTAAATTTCAATAATTTCAACCACATATTTTTCTATTGTTTCATCTATTTATTAAAATCAAAATTTCAACTTTATCATATATTCTTTCAAATGTCAATAAAGTGTATATATTTTAATTCTTTCTTACAGTTACAGGTTCATAAAATGGAGTTTTTTAATGATTCAGTGAATTTGGAAGAAATCTGCCTGAGCCACCTCTGAATATTATAGCTCTGTGTTCAGAGTATTGCAGCATAAATTCAGCACCAGAAAAGTAAACACAGATGGCTGAGACTTCATTTAACTTCTTTATAAATACAAGTAATTTTTACAATACCAGTTGTAGATTTCTTCAACATGGAGTGAACTCAAACAGAAGCAGACATGTTACCGGTTCAGAGCAGCGCTCTCGTTTTTCAGCAAGCAAGTTAGTTTCTCTTTCACTTTAGAGCTGAGTACAGAACAGAGATAAAAACACCCAGATTCTCTCTTTAAGTTTCAGCCCGCAATTCAGCTCTCATTGGCTCACATTATTCCTAAGCTTTATTCCAGTTCATGACACTCTGGACTTAAAATGTGCTTCAATTCCTTTTGCCTGCCTATATAACTGTTTCTGCATATTTCTACCAAGGTCACCTTCCATATTGTCAATGATCAGTTTTCTTGACTGTTTAGTAGATAAGGCTCTGGACCATTATCCTTCAACTCAGGGAGGCCAAGTAAGAAAACAATGTGAACTGCTCATACTACTGTAGAATATTCTTTACTATCATTGTTAGGGATTTAACTTGGCTGTGCTTGAAATGTCCCTGTCCGAAATCCTTCTTTCTGCTCTGATTATGTTCGGAAACAATTAAAGGAAATAAGAAAGTAAACTCTTAGCACTTTCACTTTTTCTGAAAAAAGTGCTTTTCCAGACTCACTGCCTGAGCAATTACACCGTCCATCTGACTGAATTATAAGAAATTGGGAGCACAGTTTACAGCATGCTATATATGCTATTTATTTTCTTAATTTGTGGAAAATAAATATGGAGCTTGAAGATAGCAAATGTGGGTATGACAACATTACTTTTATAGCTGAATGAGATGGACATGTCATTTATAGCATTCATTGCCTTTTTCTTGGCAGCAGTAAAGTGACCTGATGATCATCTGGTTTAGATTTCCTCACACTAATGAGACCCTTCAACCGAAACTGTCATGATAGTGAAAAAATAACTGCTACAAGATAGCACCTTAGATGATAGACCCAACCTCAGACCAGGCCACATATGTACCATGCTGGACCTCTGCTTGACCACTACTGATTTTAAATACAATGAAAGTTTCTACAGACAAAAACATGACTGTGCCATGGATTCACCTGTGCCAATCTCTACATGGAAGAGGTAGAAACTAAAGCCCGAGTCTCCTTCACAGGAATTTCACTGGTATAGGTATGTGGATGATATGGGTCAAGATCTGTTAGGATATGTGCAGAGTAACCCTTGTACAAAAAGGATATGCACATGGAAAATAGTTTATGAGAACAGTTTTGAAGAAATATACAGCCATACAGAGTTGAACAAGTTGTATTTATGTTTATTTGAAGAAATAGCACAGTCCAATAAACTGTCCACGTCATACACATTTTTAACAGTCCAGAAATATTCAGTTATAAAGTCTTCTTACATCTAGTAATAAAGTCTTCTTACTGGTTCCATGTCTTTTACAACAGACAAATATCAAACCATAATACAACAAATAACCTTCGATATCAACAGAATATCAAAATAAACAGGGTTAGTCAGTATCGGTCTGTAGTCAGTCAGTATTAGTATCAAGAGAGATCATCAGTGAAAAAGAGAAAGAGAATTAAATTATGATCTATAGCTCCCTCTTATGGCAACTTGTAGCATAATTAACCAACCAGAACATAGCATAATACATTACAGTATTTTTCCTTAAAGCTACAAACATATATATTTGTAGGTTATATATTGTCAACCCAACTATGTTATTTACATATCCATAAAAAGATCAAAACACAGGAATTGGAAGTGTTCATCAAACTTATTAACTCTGTGGACAGAAGGAAAATAGTTTAACCTTCCTGGGCTGTGCAGTACACATTAAAGAAGACAGAATCCTTAATATTGACATTTCAGAAAACCTATACACATTGATCAATATTTACATTTTGATTCCCATCACCCATTGGAGCGCAAAAAGGGAGTCATCAGAATCCTACACCATCAAGCTGAAGGCCTTTCTACCAGCAAAGATGGGAAAGAAAAAGAACTAAAACATATCAAGAAAGCCCTCGGAATATGTGGCAACCCAAGTGGGCCTTCATCAAATCTAAAAAAAGAGCCTATATGGGCTCTTCCATATTAAACAACAAAGAGAAGCAATGTTATCATTCCAAACATTGTAGGAATATTGGAAAACTTCAGGAGGATTTTCAGCCAACACAACCTACATGCACACTTCAAACCCAAGAATACACTAAGGCAGAAGCTTATCCACTCCAAGGATAAAACACCCAGACACAAACTGAGCAACAAGGTTTATGCAGTACAATGCAATGCTATTGGGGAAACAAAGCAACAACTTCATAAATGCATGGCACAACATAGGAGAACAAATCCATCAGGACTAGATTCAACAGTCCATCTGTATTTAAAAGACAAAGGCCATTCTTTTGAAGACAACAAAGTCCACATTTTAGACAGGGAGGATCACTGGTTTGAAAGAGGGGTCAAAGAGGCAATCAATGTCAAAATTGAATAGCCCTCTCTCAACAGAGGGGGAAGGATACAACATAATCTATCTCCATCTACAACATAGTTCTTTCAACAGTTCCAAGAAGGCTCCACACCTATTTACACCACTCAGGTGACCTTGACAGCCCAAATAAATCTCCAGATGGCCTTAACAACTTGCTAAATGAATGTAAATGACCAGCTGTCTGCAAGGAGTATAAATCCTTTAATTCTTCATCCTACAGTCAGAGTTGAAGAAGTTTCTTGGATGAGAAGTGAAATGTCTTCAAAGAAAACAAAAAAATTGCCTCTTGAAAAAAAGTACCTTTGGGACTATTCAAATATGACTGAGCTCCAGATTTCATGAACATCATATAGCAAAGCCATGGAGTAAAAGTAGAGTTTGTGAGTAGGTTTTCTGGATAACATGAACCATTAAGTCAAATAATTTATACTGCTTAAACCATGAACCTGGTTCTGTTTGATCCATGGTTGGACAATATGCATTCTTCAGGTTTAGCTGAAGTCCATCTCAAATTAGCCTATCTGACATGTCCAAGGTACAGTTGTAAAAACGGGGGTTTAAACACAGAGTAAGACTCACTATACTTGCAATGGATTGTAAAAAATTATAATCTACTTTTATTTTACCCAAGAAATAGCAATGTTTTGTGGAGAATCTTATTCAACTTAGAAGAAAAAGCTATCTAGGGTACAAAGTTCACTGTTTTATACTCAGAGCAACAGCAGAATCCACAATTAGATCCAAGAACAAAATGTGAACAAAATTTTTTCATGATAAATTTAAAATTCTTTGGAGAAGAATTAACCCTCCTCCTACAACCATTTGTTTACTAAACCCTCTTTAATATATTGTCACAGTGGAAATGAGTCTAAAAGTTTATTTTCAGGAATGAAAAATCCATTTTCATGTACTGGCTTGCTATGATTTATGGCATTGTTGGTTAGAGGTTTATTATACAAAACACTTTTATTTCCATGCAAAAAATATGAGTTTCAGAATTGAATTTCCAAACGAAAGTACATATAATGTTGTTGCTAAGAAAATTATGTGCAAAATAAGAAGGTAGTTTAGTCTTTTGAAAGAAAAAGTGTTTGTCATGAATGCATGTTTGTCATGAATGTTTATCATATGAATGCATATTAAATAACATGTGATATTAAAGTAAAATTATTTAGCTGTGGACTGGCTCATTCTATCAATTTCACCTGTGTTTTGTATGTACTGTATTCACAGGAACAATTTCATCACCATTGTTACTGAAGATCGAGCAGGACAGTTTTACTTTTTCCTTCATGTGTATCGATATGTGCTTGATTAATTGTGCAGAGGGAGAGATTAATTCAAGGAAATCAGGTTCTTATAAATGCCAGTAAATTGTGCTCTCAGGGGCCTTCTAGCGGGCGTTATTGGTATATGACAAAAAAGTGTATTCAGAGCCATTGAAGTCTTCCTCAAAGGAATCTGGTTAACAGATGTTAGCTGTTAGCTCAGTTAAAGTGTGATGAATTATTTTTTTTAAACAAATTTTATTCAGTTTTTCACATTAAAAACAAAAATCTCTTTTTAGTGGACAACATATTTCCTGGTCATCACTTTACATACAAATATGACAGCAATTATACATTAATATATGCATACTTAATTATATTATTACTTTTTCCATTCCAAATGTTCAGTAAGGAGAGAAACAAACACATTAATTCTGGCCTCTTTCATTAATCTCAATCGAAACATCTTTTTGTTTCATTTCAATTATTTCAAATATAATACCTTTAATATTTATTTTAAAAATAAAGTTAAACAGTATGTATTTGCATAATAATAATAATAATAATAATAATAATAATAATAATAATAAAGGTTACCAATGTCTCTCCTTGCTTTTAATAGTCTATATTAACTAATTTAGTTGGTTCTTTAGTCTGTCATATTCCCTTTCCATTACACATTCTTTTTATAAATTCTAGATTAATACAAATTTTAACACTAAAGAAAAAAAAAAGTATAGGTTTCCCCCCTTTTACTGCTTTGAGTGTGACACCTCAATGATTAAAATATACCTTTATTCCCTCATCTTGATTCCCAATAAACCATTATTTTTAAGAAGTTACAATAATAATCATTACATCTTTTCATTTGGATTCCGCAGCATATTTTCCTCCCTTAATTTTTAATAAGAGTTATCCGTATCTATAGTACCCTATTTTCTCAATATTTTTAATTGCAGAAATATTCTTATTACCCCTTGTCACCCTGCAGAACTCCCTTTTTAATTCATCAGCCATTATCTCTGAAAAAACAATTTCTTTGCAACATTTTACTATTTCCATATTTATTTTATGCACCTGTTTCTTACTGCTTCTCCTCCCCCTCTTTTTCTCATATCTTTTCTCATTCCAAGTTATATCCCTCTCTTTCTTAATATCTTCCTTTCCCCTTTTCTACTGGGTCTTTCTGCCTTTCCCGACTTCACAGGTATTCCCCATTTTGATTGCTTTCTTAAATTTCAACTTTTAACCTTCCTTCTTTCCCGACTTCTTTGTAGTGTTCTTTGTGTTAACTGTCTATTTAAAATGTCTTCTCCTTGAGTCGACTCCTCCTCCTCTGAAGTTCTTTCTTTTTGTTCTTCAATCGGCATTTCCATTTTTTCTAACACAGAGCAAAGTGATTCGCCTCTTTCCTGTAGTAATTCTCTCATATTTTTAAGTTCCATTTTTAATTCACGAAGAGATATCATTACACACTCTAGTATTTTATGATCGTTAAAGTCCACAAAAAAACAACAACAACTTTTACTTTCCTTCTTTCTTCTTTCAATTTTCTAAAGTTCTCAATTATTCCAGCCCAGGGTCTATACCAAAAACATCAATCAATCCCACAGTCAGTCTTTCCTTGCTCTTTTCTTTATTCTGGTTCTGCTTTCACTTTCTAAGATTTTTACTTTGTTTCAATATTTCTTTAATGTTATATCCACACAAGTTCATTCAGAAAACATCAAAACAGAAGTTTTCCCTTTTGTTTGAGCTCAAGTTTTTGTCAAAAGGTGGCACTCTCCATGATACAAAGTCTTCACCTTTTTCCCCTACTTTTTTATTTAGGATTTTTCGAACCTCATTATTCCAGCACAGTCCAGTCTCCAATTTGTAAACTTTATTATTATTTTTTTTTGACAATCTTCAGTCCAGCTTTATTTTATGCCTGTTTATTGCCAAAATATTTTAGTCCAATTTAGTTAAATCTTTAGTTCCGGCTTCTTCCTTTCCCGGTTCGAAGCCCCACTTAGCTGTCAAAAATATTTTCTTATTTTTTTTCCTGTCCCTTTGTAATTTCGCCGCTCCCTTTTCTTTTCTTAAAAATTCCATGTTACCTTAATCCCGGGGAACTTTTGTTCAGTTGTATTGCCTAGTTGCCCCAGTTCAGATGTTATCCACCTCTTTCTTCCCTCCTGCACAAATCTTAATCCAGCTGAGTCCTCCTTTTCGGGGTGGCCATTTTAAACCACCGCTGCAGTCGTCTTCGGGGGGGGAAAGACCAAGCCCAGGGGGGGAGATGCAGCTCCCCTCAACCTGGCTTGCGGCTTCCCCTTACTCCACCGTCCTTCCAAGGCAGCTTCAGCCCCTAATCATAATGATCGGGGCTCTCCAACGAAAGAGCATGGACCATAGCCAGAGAGAGTCGCGATCTATGGTCTGTCAGCGAGGAGGCTCTGCCTTCTTCCTAAGTGTGATGAATTATTAATGGAGAAAGTAGGAGGATGGAATTTGTAACATCTCATTAAGAGCAATGAGATAAGTTTATAGCAGCTTATGGCACCTTCCATCTCTCCACTTGAACAGATGCCTTTGACATCTCATCTCATTCTGACTCCTCTACTGAAACATTATATGTTTAATGTTAAAGAATTTATAGCTCATCAGAATAAAGTAAACTGACTGCAAAAATTCATCTTCACAGCTTATAAACTCTTTTCATGAATTTCAGCTGAACCTTTCTCAAGGTCATTCAGAATTTGAAACCATGAAATTGAGCTAGAGCGTTGGAAGTGACTGCTAGTTACCAAGCTTATCAGAATAAGTACTTTCTGATGCTTTGTTTTTATTTTGGAATCAAATCACACTCTGCTGGACTTGAATGAATTTTATGTGGAGTACAAACACCTACGGTCTTGGAGGGCAGGTCTTCATATCATTTTTAAGGCCATTTAAAACTCTGATAGTTCTATTTATTCATTTTATCTTTCACCCATTTTCAAAACTATTTTGGTTGATGATGGGTAAATAAGCACCAAATACTGAGAGGAAGGCTAGCTAGTTTTAGAAAGATTCATTCCTGTACTGTAACTATTTTTTCTGGTTTCAGAGTACAAGATAGTTTTGCTGATAACTGCTGAGGAGATATTCTCAGAGTGTTTTCCCTACTCCTATTTCATGAATTTCTGGAACTGACTTGTATGCGTCAGAAACATATAATTTAAATCTTGATTTAAGCACAGACTTCTTAATTATTTCATAAATGTAATTATTTGTTTAATGTTATTTATCATGAGGTTTTGTGTACAACATGGATAACTAATCCACATAAAGAGATATTGAACTGAAAGGCTAGTACATGGCCATTTCAAAAGACTCTTGAAGCCTTAAGAGCTCCTTTATTTTCAGTATTTGAGTTAATTGTAGAAGACAATTAAAACATGCTTGTTTAAACTAGTAGCTAATAGAGGCCTACTAAGTTTATTAAAATCCCTTTTATACTTATAAAATTCTTATAAGTACCCTTATAAGAATTTGTCCATTCTTATAGGGGTACTTTCAGTGGTGGGATTCAGCCAGTTTGCTCCAGTTCAGGGGAACTGGTTGTTAATTTTCTGAGTAGTTTGGTGAACTGGTTGTTGGAAGAAATCATTAGGGCAGAGAGCCAGTTGTTAAATTATTTGAATCCCACCACTGGGTGCTTTTCTTAAAAATGTCATCAGAGCTCACCATAGTAATCCTAGAAACAAATTCCTCCCATTTACTACAAATCAAAGATTTCAGTTTCTCCTGGGCTTTCCTTTGAAATTTGTTCCCATTTGCATTTTTTTAATGTGGTCACTATTTCTTGAATTTATTTCCGGAACAAGGAATATTTCACATTAAGCTTAAAAAAAATAAACAAAAAAACCTTGAACACTCTTAATTCTAAAATTAGCTACATTTTGACTCAGAAGTTATCAGCTCAATCTCACCCTTTCCCTTTGGGAATCATTACTGTAATTTGTATATAATGTCAAGAAGAGACATGGGTTCAGCACTATTGCACATTATGTTCAGTTCTGAGAAACTATTTTTTCCACCTGGGAAACTAGCACATGTGTGAGTAATTCTTGAGTAAATATTTATTTTTTTCTTATTGCTGGAAAAAGGTTGAAAGCTGAGAGAACTAAGAACAATGTGTTCTGGAGTTTTGATTATAGCTGCAGTAGAAATTCTGAGTAGCCCATTTTGGTTTTGTCCTGAAAATGTTTACGGAAATAAGGGGACAACACATAAGTTTAACATTTGAATCCCACTCTTCCTTAATGATAATGCAAGATAGTAACAATGACACTGATTAGAGTAAAAAAGAATGACTAGCTAGAATGACCCAAGGAGTTTCATGTCATACTGGATTTAAATTAATATCTCCCTAATCCATTTTAACGTCAGCTCATCACACTGTCTCTAGACAATATGTTATGGTACTCTGAAATAATTCCATGGATATCAGTGAAGATTTGTTTTGCATATAAAATTCAAAGCTCTCTCTGGTTTATCTACTCTCATAAATTACTAGCTAGATTTACTCTGATTCAAAATGTTGCTTGTTGTAACCATGCTTTGTTGAAGAAACCTAAATGGTTGACTTCACAATTAGTAGAATCAAACAAATCATATGATCATCTAGTGCATTGGTGAGGTAAAAAGGCAGCAATATATCAGATTACCCAATGAAGCCAAAGCTGAATAGGGATTTGAGTTCATTCTAAATTAGAGGTGGGAATCTTTGTTCTCCAGGTGAATGGTAATCTCCAAATCTCAACTGTCACTTTTACTAGACTGACTAGAGTTGCTGGAAGCTCAGTTGCTTCTGGAAGTGGGTTTCTCACTGACATTGTAAATCCATCTGATTAAATGTATTTGGATTAAATGGTGACCCATTGAACAACAAGTGGCAGTCTCATCAATAAAGCAATTACAGATCATGAATTTACTTGGCCTGTCCAGGATTGCCATTTTGAATAGACTCGGTTGACTTGGCATGCTTAGTGAGGCCTATCTAGATTTTGGCTTATAACCATATCTTTGGTCCTGCCTGTGATTTTTTCTTAACCTTTCTTTGTTCTTTGGATTTGGACACTTAACTTGCTGTAGCTTGCTACAGTTTCTGCTAATGATCTACTGTCTGGTCATTAAACTATATTTGACATAATGAACACTTTTAGAAGAAACCCTGCTTTTTACATAGCTTCTGTATGAGTTCTATTGTAAAGATTGACTGTGTTGACTGGGAATATACAGTCTTCCCAGTCAACAGGAGACAAGGCTATAGTATCTGTACTTTAATGTTTTTGTTTTATATTTATATTTATTATGCCCTAATTTCAGTGAGATTGGTTCTCTTCAGGCTCTATAGCTGGTTAATTTAGATTGGAACTATAAAGATTTTTTTGTTGTTGTTTACAAATTACAAGCAGTTCAAAATTGCCTGGAAAGAAAATTTGGAAGAAGTCATTCTTTGTCAAGTCTCTGTGAAGATTAACCTTCTGCCCAGAATATAACATTTCTCTGATACCAAAATGATGAAGAACCGTCAGAAACCAAGAGCCATTCACTGCAATAATATTGCAGTACAATACAGGTAATCTGTTGATGGAAAAACTGTTCAAATTCTTGATTTAAAGGCAACTTTCTTGCCATCATTCAGGCAATAAATATGCATGGAGGCCAACTGAAAAGAAAGGTCAAATATAATTTACCTTACAATAAACTTGAACACTCATTTGTTCCATGGCTGGAAGTTTCCATGGCTGCTTCACAAGCAGAATCAATGGCATGAGTACAGCTGAGTCACACTCTTTCCATTGTTGAACAACACCTCAACAACTCTTTTCCTGAAGGAAGGTCCCTGGAATAAGCATTCGCACAAGATTCTTAACTTGTTGAACAGAATCCCCTGTTGAGATGGCCCAAAGTTACCCTGCTGTTTTTGTGGCTAAGGCATAAGGTCTCCCAGTTTTTGATATTTATATCTTCAGAAATTTCATTTAAAACTGTTTTAAATAATAGAAAGCAGGTTTTGATTGAATGCTAGGAAAAATGTCTAACAGTAAGAGACATTCTGCAGTGAAATGAGTTACCCCATAAAAGTTGGTAGGTTCTGCTTGGTTGTATGTTATCAAGCAGAGATTAGACAGACATCTGTCTGAGATGCTGTGATTTCGATTCCTGCACCAAGCAGGGTGCTGGACATGATAGCCTAAATGGTTTCTTCTAACACTGATTTTATCAGTGCAATGTGTACAGCTACAGGCTGCACTGCAGGCTGTTTTTTTTTTTATACAGTATATAAACAAAAACATTATACAAGGTCTAGAAACTTATTTACCAAAAAAACATCTGCAGTAATCACAGGGCTAAAAATCCATGCTCCTGCAAAAGCAATCAAGCAAAATCAAGTTCATATAAATTGAATGTCTAAATGCAATTACAAGATGTTTCCCACAAGAAATAACAAAAGTACCTCTAGTTTCAATTACAAAGCAATTGTATCACAAACACAATCTGATTTTAGATAGAGTAGCATTTGTTTTAATGAGAAAAATAAGTCCCAATTATAATTTTTAAAATATCAACATTTTAGTCTCTAACTCCTTCAATATATATTTGTATTAATTACTCTCAATTCTTTGTAATATTCATCTGGAAATACGTTGGGAGCTGGAGCAGTGCTAAGATTCAGTTCTGAATCTAAGCCTGCCATTTGAATAGAATAAGTGACAAAGTTTTGTGTGGTTTTTGCTGGGCAAAACTTTCACTTACCCTCTTACAACTCATGAAGTTGCCTGGATTGGTTTGAGAAAGCTGCTCTCTCAAACCCCAAAAGTAGCATGCAGACAACACTGAAGTATCCTTTCTGTTTTGCTTCAAGCTTCAGAAGGAAAATGTTTAAAAATATGTTAAATATATAGTTTGAACAAATAAACCTCTAAGCTTCAACATTATAACTCTGATGCTTTGTCCACAATTAGGACCCATATGGATAGCATATGCACAGGTTCCTCCTTTCTTCATTGACCCAACAACTCTGTCAAATTATGCAGTTAATTGATTGAATAAAAAAAATACAAATTAATAATCAGACAGGCTGAATATAAAAATAAAAACATTTAGGAGTCAATAATCAAATGTAATATTTGATTATGTGCCATCAAGACATTCTGCCGCACGAATCAGCTGAGCTAAATAAAGGAAATATAGGAGAGGTAATGGCAGGGATGGGTGGGTAGGACCAGTCAGAGGTGGTATTTGCCGGTTTTCTGAACTGGTCAAAATTTCTGCTACCGGTACGCCAGTACAGGTCCAAACCAGCTGAATACCACCTCTGGTCTTCACACAATGTGTCTGAAGTACGATAATTTGAATCTTGTTATTCATATCTCACGTGAAAGCTCTGGGTTGATTTATTCAATGATAAATGTGGACACTTAAAAAAAAACCTAAATTATAAAATAGCCTGGAATAATAGCCACCTTGAGTAGCCTAAAGGCAAGATAGTGGCAAATAAATTTAACAAATAAAATGAGAAATTTAGTCCTGTACTGAAAAGACATAAAAGGATGTCATCCTTTTCGCATTAAGCTTCTGTAATTGGGTTAGCCATCTGCATCCCTTTTTTGATTAGTTAAGGGCATAGTGGAGCAGGATGAGTAGAGATGTCATCAGGTTTTACAAATGTTCATTGGGCCAGAAATGGCTACATATATATCCACATATAAAGGATTTAAGTTCTTCTTCAAAAAAATGGAGGTTTTTTTTAATTATGGAGCATGTTAAATAAACATCAGTTTAAGCTCTATGAGCAAGATCTCCATCAATTAAATAGTTTTTCTTACCATCTTCAGTGATCAGCCTCTAAAAGAAGCACTTCAATATCAGCTTTATAAGTAGTTCTTGACTTATGAATATGCACTTAGCAACCAGTCAAAGTTATGAGCTACCTGAAAAAGGGGACTGATTTGGGTAGTCACAAAATAGTCACAAGGAAAAAGATCTTAAGTTCTGATAGTCACCCACTCTATGGTCATGTGACTGCCCTTTGGATGCTCAGCAATCCAGTGGCCATTTTGAGTGTCCATCAGTCATGTGACTGCATTTTACATTGGTTTACCAAAAACTGGCGCTTACTTCCATTCAGCTAAACTGTACCATAGTGAACAATGAATTTTCTTAATGACCGCAGCTTTCAATTAATATCCACTGCAAAAAAAGGTCATAAAACTGAATTGATCATGTGACCGATACAGTTTATAATCATTGCAATTTCTGACTATAATTGGTGGTTTCCATTACAGTTGTAACTCGAGATGTACCTATATTCTAATGACATGAATAAGAATAGGACTTAAGAGGGATATCATTTCTATGATACCACTGAAAGCTACTGAAATGGAACATCCTTGGCTGCATAAACATCCACATTGAATGTCTAGACTCCGAACATGCAGATGCTAACCATGTGGGTAGTTGGAGTAGGGGATGGAAACTCAAAGGTGAAAATCAGCACTGCTCCCACTGAAGCAAAATGCAATAGCGGTTGAATGTCATGAAAGGGAAAAGAAAAGTTACAACATTTCATTTGTTGCTGTTTTTGTGCAAATTTCTACCTTGTGTGCCAAACCTGTTTTTGAGTTCTATACAATTGAATTGGAAAGTGAGGAACCATCTCTGCTTGTTCTCAGGCAGCCAGTTTGCGTGGTCCAAACCAGAATCAGAATGCATTTATTCTTTTTGTTTCATATGTCTGAAATGAACAGGAAGTTTATCCAAACACAAAGCAAAGGGAACCATCACTTTCCTTTCTTTTATCGTGAAAACAGAGCTGTTATGAATATAAATTCAAACTCACAGTGATGTTATTTTCCAAGTAAATATATCCTTTAAGTTTTTCCTGAAGTGTGTCACTACAGAAGCTAAGAAAATGAGAGATGTTTATATCTGCCTGCAGAGATGCCAATGCTCTGCAACCGGGTGGGCTGCCCATGGGGTCTCGACAGGCGAGAGTGAAGACAAACACGTGGGTTTTCCTCGAGGAGAGCAAGCCCAGAGCGTGTTCTGAGCCACCCTTTTATTGAGCATCAAAGGCAGGAAGTTTGCGGTGTAACAGTATCATTGGGTACATTTTGCTGCAATGCTTTAAACAACTTTGTTGGTTAACAATAGCTTTTAACCTTTTATGGTCACAGTTCCCTACTTGCGTATGTCGCGTTACATGCTGACTAAACAGTGGCAACTTTAGATATTTTCCCCAGGTACTTTAATGGACGTACTTTCCATTTTTCTAGGTCCCTGGTTCATGTGCTGGCCTTTGGCCTGGTCACACTGCTGGGCCTGAACCAACTTATTCCAACATCTCCTCCTTTTGTTTTTTATTTCATTGGAAAGGCTGTGGTAGGTTAAGCCGGGGTGTAGGCCAGACTCCACCGAGCCTGATAGTCATTCCTACTCACCAACCACTGGGCACAGAGTCTAGTCCTCCGACTCGGCCTGCACCGTTTGACCTTGCACTTTTGATGCCCGAGGAGATGTTAACAAAATGATTTAGAAGACTGAGCCTTCCTCATCCTCTCTGTTCAAGATGAGGAAATTTTTTGGCAGCTCATACTGTGGCACGGATTGATAGGTACCACCATTTTTTCGGTCCCAGAAGGTATTGTGGGATTGCAGTAGTAAGGTCTCTAATGGATCTATTTTACTTTTGATAAATCTAGAAAGGCGGTTAAACAAACATGGGCCAATTGTGCACATCAATACAAGCAAAATTAATGGTCCTATAAGAGCGCTTAGCAGGGTAGTGAGCCAAGGGGAGAGGTTGTACCAGTGTCCAAACCATGCTTGTGGATCCTCTCTCTCCTTCTTTCGGTTATTCAGGCCCTCCCTGAGTTTGGTCATGGAGTCCTGTACTATGCCAGAGTGGTCTGCATAGAAGCAGCATTCTTCCCTTAAAGCCACACATAACCCCCCTTCTTTTAGAAAGAGCAAGTCAAGTCCTCTTCTGTTCTGCAGGACTACTTCTGAGAGGGAATTAGGGATGTTTGTTCCAGGTCTTCATCGATGGCCGCCCTAAGTGAGTGGTATTGAGTATACTGCTGTGCGAAAGAAGCTATTCCAGTTCCTGCTCCTGTTAGGCCAAGTCCCACCAGAAGGGCTACTGTGAGAGTGGAGATAGGTTCTCGCTTATGTCGTATGAGTTCTGACCCTGAGTAGGTGTTATAAATTTCTTCGTCTGTGTGGAGGTATATGCGTGGTATGACCTGACAAGGATGCAAAACCTTTTGTTGTTTATCACATGGCCGTGGGCACAGGCTGTAAGGCCTGTAGAGCAGGCCCACCATCCATGACTAGGTGGTATGTAGAAGAGTGTTGTGGCAATCTCGTTATGTGTTGTGTTGCAGTATTGTTCGTACTGTGTGGGTATCTTTCCAATGCAGGTTCCCTTACCTGAGATTGACCTCAGTGTTTGTGAGCCATGTTTCCATCTGCATGCTGTGTCATCAGAGGAAGTATTGTAGGGAGAGATGAGCACAACAACCTCATAGTACGGAGGCTGGACATTATAGCAAAACCAGCAGGCTATAGTAAGGTTAGGATTGGTGTCATTTACCAAGTGATAGGAGGCTTCAACGATGTCCCAAAGAGGGTTCCGAGGGGGGCTCTGTGGAGGAGAGTAAGAAGAAACAATAGAAGGAGGTGAACCTTTTTCAGGAATATCTGTGGGTCGTGGGGGTGGCACTTCACAGTCGGTTAGTATAGTCTTGGGGCCTACTGGTACTGGGGGTTCTGTGGGGGTTAGTATTAGTTTGATGGTAAAAAGGTTGCCTGGATCCCCATCTTTATCATAATTATGACCTCCCCAAGTGACCCCAGCCTGCCACCCCCTGTACCTTTTTCCTTGAGGGGTAAAAGAAATTTTAACTGGATTACAATTTTGGTATACCCCTCTTTGGTTTCACTTACATATTACGTTCTCGCCAGTCCTTTTGAGCATAATAAAATCATCTTTGAGAGGAGGGTCCCATGATATTTCTCCCGTGGAGACACAGCTCCAGTCTGCACAAAAGTATACGCTTTCCCCCCACATTTCTTTCGGTGTGCTGTACCTTCTTATGGCCAGGGCAGACATAGAGAGGCTTTGCCTTGATCCATTTGTGGCTAATGGTAGTGTCATTATTCCAAAGTCAAAATAAAAGTCAGGAAACCAGGATCCCAGCATCGCTGTGGATGAAGTGGAGTTCATGATATCTGCGTGTACGTCCAATACCACCCACGTTAAGTTTTGGGGTTGGTGAGGATTGCGTTGCGCACAGTTAGGTGTGTAGAAGGCAATGTTCAATAGCTGAAGGACAACAGGTAACCACAGCATACTGTTGTCTCAATGTCACTTAACCAAATACGGTCTGGTGTGTCTGGCTGGAACCCAAAGCACTTGGTCCTGTAGCTGGATGGCTGTGTAACCTCGACCCCAGGTGATGAGTTGTGCAGGCCCTCGCCACGTCAGGTCAGGCAGCTGCCGGTAGTAGACAAGTGGTCGCTGATGGTCAGCGCCGGGTTGCGGTGTAAAGTGACGACAAGCGGCAGATGTAGCAGATTGTCCGGTTAGATTGAGAAAGTTAAGAGTATAGAGACAAAGGTTGAGGATGTCTTGCACAGCTGGGAGGCTAGAGGGCCCTTTCCCCTTTGTTTCAATGTATCTGTCAAGAGCATGTTTTAAGGTCTGATTTGCTCTTTCAACTATGGCTTGGCCTTGGCTGTTATATGGTATGCCAAACTTATGTGTAAGTCCCCATTTTTGACAAAAGGCAGCAAAAGCACTGCTTGTGTAAGCAGGCCCATTGTCTGTTTTGAGTTCTTTTGGGCGTCCCAGTGTTGCAAAGGTCCGAATACAATGATTAATGACATGTTTGGTGGCTTCGCCCCTCTGGGGGGTGGCCATGATGAACCCTGAATAGGTGTCGACGGAGACATGTAGATACTTCCATGGGGAAAAGGAAGCATATTGGGTTACATCCATTTGCCAAATCTGACAGCATTCAGTTCCACGGGGGTTGACCCCCATGGGGACTGAATGTGCTTGCCTGCTACAGGCAGGACATTGTTGCAAAATAGCCGTTGCCTCACCGGTTGAGATTCCAAATTGCTTGATGAGAGCCTTTTTGTTTTGATGGAAGTAGGAATGACTCTCCCAAGGTGTAAGAGTGGAGGACAGTAGGAGGGAGGATGGGGGGGCAGCAGCCACAGCTGCAGCATCAGCAACATCATTTCCTTCTTGGAGCATGCCAGGAAAAGGTTGATGGCTTCTGATGTGAGAAACGTGGAATGGGTGTGTATGGGCAGATATCAAATGTTGCAAAGACAGAAATAACGACAGTAGGGTAGACTCAATAGAGGGGGAAAGGTAAGCTTCATAAAGTTGGGAAAGCATTTGAGAAACATAGAGACTATCAAGTATAAGATTGAAAGGTTGAGAAGAGAACTCCTGGAGAGCAAGTAAGGAAGCGTAAAGCTCTGCACGTTGGGCAGAGGTTTGAGGTGGTGTGATTCTGGTATGCCAGTGGCCATCTAATTGCCAAGCACAAGCTCCATATGTTTTACTGCCGTCAGCAAAGACAGTGATAACATCAGGGATGGGTTGAGGAGAAAAGGGAGAGTGCCATACAAAGGGAGTGGTTTTGAGGAGTTGTATTCGCGGATCAGGGGGAGGGTGGCAAGAGATAGAGCCAGGCCAGTCGGCAAGTGCAAATTGCAGTTGTTCACTAGAGGCAAGTAAGAGCTCCCAGGTAGCAAGAGAACATGGTGCATACAGTGTAGAGGGTTCAATGCCAGCCAGGGATTTAGAGCGCTGGCGGCCTTTGTTGATGAGACAAGCGAGTTGAGAGGGTTTAGGAGTTAAGGTTGCACGAGGAGTGTGCGAAAGGTGGATCCATTCAAGGATAAGCAGTGACGTTGCCACCTGAACCAGTGCACCTATTGGCAGTGTTAGTGTGTTGAGTAATAGTAAAGAAAAAGAAAAATTATTTCTCATACGATCTACCCATCTTGTACGTAGGGGTTGATTAATCAATGTCACAGTGTCCAGTTGTTCTTTTTGTAAAGGGATGACATCTGCAGGCTGCTTTCCTTTTGTTAAGACCGTAAATAGGGGGGAAAGTTGAATGGTAGAAAGACCCAGGTAGGGCCGAATCCAATTAATGGATCCCAAATATTGTTGTAACAAGGTAGGCGCAGTTGGCAATTGAATGTTAGGCAAACAAGGGGCAGCGTGTGATTCGAGCATTTTATGTCCTAGATAGTGAAAAGGTGATGAAAGTTGTACCTTGTCTGGTGCAATATGTAGTCCCCCTTGTTGCAATGTGTGTTGTAAGTGAGGCAAGGTGTTGAAAACAGTGCCCTTGGGTCCTGGAGCAGCAACCAGGATGTCATCCATATAATGATAGACTAGGAATGAGAAATATTTGTCCCTATAGGGTTGTAAGACTTGCGATACAAAGTGTTGGCACATGGTGGGGCTGTTTAGCATGCCCTGCGGCAAGACTTTCCACTGATAGCGAGAAGTAGGTTGAGAGTTGTTAAAGGCCAGTATAGTAAAAGCAAAAAGATGCCTATCGGCAGGGTGCAGGGGTATGGAGAAGAAGCAGTCTTTAAGATCAATGATCATCATGTCATAGCTGTGAGGGATTAAATCTGGATTAGGGAGTCCACATTGTAGCGCCCCCATGGGTTTAATAATGGAATTGATCATTCTCAGATCGTGCAAAAATCTCCATTTCCCAGATTTCTTTTTGATTAAAAACACAGGGGTATTATAGGGGCTTGTTGAGGGTTCAATATGCCCTTTGTCCAATTGTTCTTGAACTAAATTTTTTAAGGCAGTTAACTTTGCATTTGTTAGTGGCCATTGATCTATCCAAACAGGTGTTTGGGACGATAATTCCAAACGAAGTACAAAGGGAGCAGGCATTATTGCAAAATAAGTTTAGCTTGAAATTGAGACATCAAATCCCTTCCCCAGAGATTAGTGTGCAAAGGCAAAACGACAGGCTTAATAAAGGTAATAACAGAGGTAGAGGAGGAAGTAACAGCAATCCAATTGCTACTGATGAGAGCCGATTGGGTGCCTCCTACCCCTCGAACCGACAGGGCAGGGTCAGTGAGTCATTCGGCAGGCCATTTAGCTGAACAGATGACTGAAACGTATGCTCCAGTATCTAAAAGGCCAGAGAAAGAGCATCCATTGAGTTTAAACTCAGCCATAGGCCTTTTTGGCTTAACTGGTTGTTCCAGAGCTAAACAGTTAGTGGTGTTCTCTAGAATAATCATAGTGGCCACAACATCTCCTTGTTTGATAGTTATCGGGGAGTTGATCATGATTGCCAGAGCGAGGTCAGAAAAGGAGTCCGAACTGCGCAGGAAGGGAGCAGCTATGACCCCCTGAGAGGTGAGGTCCAGATTAGGAAAAACAAGGACAGGCAGTCCTGGAGGCAGATTTAAAGGCAGCCGGGGTGAGATAAAGAGATGATAGACATGAGCAGGCAAGGAATAGGTCACAGTATCGTTAGCGATCATTTCAAAGGAATGAGAAAGCACCTCATCATCCGGTGGTTCAACCTTGAGGGCGGGGCTGGTTGAGTGCCCCACACTTAGTTTCCCGAATTTTGTCTGTTGTTTTGGTTTCGGCACTGATTAGCCCAGTGGAAACCTTGTTTGCATTTTGGGCAGATGGTTTTTGGTTTTCCGCCAGGGTTGGCCCCTCCCCCCGGTGTGTGGCATTGTGCTTTGAAATGACCGGGTTTGCTGCAGTTGAAGCAGTTTCCGGTAGGGCGTGACACAGGAAAGGTGTCGGGGGGTTGGGGAGAGGAGGAAGAAGGCAGAAGCAAGTGGTAATGGCGGAGGCCAGCACAGCCATTTTGTGACAATGCGACAAGCTTGTAAAAGGTCAGCCAAAATGATGCCAGGTTTATTCGCTATGGGCTGAATGACTTTTTGACAGTCCGGGTTGGCATTTTCATAAGCCAATTTCATACACAGTTCATTTCTAGCTTCTACGTTATCAATCTGGCGTTCCAGTGCAATTTGGAGGCGGGTAACAAAGGAAGAATAATCCTCCGTGGGTGCCTGAACTATTTTAGAAAAAGTTTGCAAGGGTTCGCCCTGGTTATCGTCTACTTTACATAGCGCAGCTAGGGCACAATGATTGATAATAGGAAAAGTGGCTGGGTCTGCATCCTGTTGTTGAGTTATTGTGACAGCTGTTCCTGACCCTAGAATTTGGTCAGCCACTACATTTTGCGGGAGTCCGGCAGCAATGGCAATAGCTGCTTGCTTGCCATACTCCGGGTTCCAGATTACATATTGAACAGGGGTTAGAATCATGCCAAAAAGCGATTGCCAATCTGCAAGTAACATTGCCGTAGTTGCAGTGGAAAGAGCAGTAAGCAAACCCAAAACATATCGTGATTGCAAGCCATAATCCCTAACAGCATTTTTGCTCTCTTTGATTTGCTTGTAGCCTACGTATATATGTACCAGCACACCGGGGGCGCCCGCAGCAGCTCCCGCAGGCACCACCCAACTCACCGGAAACATAGCGCAGGCTTCAAGATCCTCGGTAAAGAGTTGATCTGACTGTCGGGCCATTTGTATAGCTCTTATCACGTGTCCCCCTTTTTGTGAGTTAACATGCAGGGGGATGTCCAGTGCTGTAGGGCTATTGTCCGGACAGGATGTGACGGCCATTGTCGATGCCAGGGAAGACTCGGCCGGCAGAGGAGAGGCGGAATCATAGGGAGGTGGCCCTGATTCCGGGAGCCCAGCTTGGCCAGGGACTTTGTGGTGGATCATTAAACATTCCATGACTCCACGCCATGTATTTACAATTTGAATTGGGGCTCTAGGAGCCTCATGAAAATGTTCTCCCAATTTAGTCCATGTGGAAATCTTTAACGACCCCTTTTCAGGGTATGATGGACATTGTTGCCAAACATAACTTAGAAGGCCAATTAGTTGCTTAGTCTTCAAACGAGGGAGGGTTTTTCCCCCATTTGCAGCAATTTTAATAGAAAATTCGGTTAGTTCCCTCAATTCGTTCAGGTGCGACGCCTGATCTTGAGAGAACTTTCTGCCCATACTTACGAAACAAATCCAACCGTGTTTTCAGGAGGATGCAGAGACGTCAGCTACCCCGAGCGGATAAGGGCGGTCCGAGACGTATTGCTCAGATGGCTTCAAGTGAATCACGTCGGGGTCACCACTTGCAGAGATGCCGATGCTCTGCAACCGGGTGGGCTGCCCATGGGGTCTCGACAGGCGAGAGTGAAGACAAACACGTGGGTTTTCCTCGAGGAGAGCAAGCCCAGAGCGTGTTCTGAGCTACCCTTTTATTGAGCATCAAAGGCAGGAAGTTTGCGGTGTAACAGTATCATTGGGTACATTTTGCTGCAATGCTTTAAACAACTTTGTTGGTTAACATATAGCTTTTAACCTTTTATGGTCACAGTTCCCTACTTGCGTATGTCGCATTACGTGCTGACTAAACAGTGGCAACTTTAGATATTTTCCCCAGGTACTTTTTGCAGAGGTACTTTCCATTTTTCTAGGTCCCTGGTTCATGTGCTGGCCTTTGGCCTGGTCACACTGCTGGGCCTGAACCAACTTATTCCAACATCTGCCAAATCATCTATGTTTATAGGTTAATTTTGAGGGCGGGCAAAATTAGTCTTCTCAATACTATTCTCTTAAATAGATAATTGTTTCCTTCTTTTAAACTAGTAACTGCATCTTTTCACTTTGGTTTCTACCCTCTCCTTTTGACAGAGTAGCCCCAGGAGGGGAGGTACAAAGGAAGACAAGACTTTAGTAATGCCAATACATGGGTATAAAAAGGGATGCCAACTAATGTAGCTGATCATGAGAAGACGAAAAGAAATGTAAATTTGGACAGCCATTGCTCTTTTTTTCATGTAAACTTCTGGAAAAGGAGGACTTCAGAGATAATACATTACAGGTATTAACTGTAATCAACTTATAGTATGTTCGTAGTTAGGATTGGAGCTTCACTTTTAAGCAATGACGTCATTAAGTGAATTACTCCCAATTTCACAATCTTTTTGCTGCAGTTCTAAGTGAATCACATGGTCACTAAGCAAATTAAACTCTTCCGGTTGACTTTGCTTGGATGGGAAAATCATAAATGGTGATCATATAATCCCCAGGATGCTGCAACAATAAATAATAAGTTGGTGGTAAGTCACTTTTTATAACATCATTGTTACATCAAACAGTCACTAAACGAATGGTTACAAGTTGAGGAAGTTTTTAAGATGGAAGTTTTTAAGGGGAGATTGGATAATCATTTGTCTGAAATGGTAAACCCCCTGCCTGATCAGGGGGTTTGGACTAAAAGTCCTCTGGCCTCCTTTCCAACTTTGCTGTTCTGTTCCATTCCATTCCACTCCACTCCACTCCATTCCACTATTCTCTGTATAAAAAACTCTGTATAAAAAATTCCTACAGTGTTGATACACAATCAACAAGGATAAAGATAAAGGTAACATTAAGGTACAATTACCTATTTAGTTTAAAAATCTAAATCAGTCTGAACCAGTGGTGGGATTCATTTTTTTTTACTACCGGTTCTGTGGGTGTGACTTTGTGGGCGTGGCAGGGGAAGAATATTGTAAAATCTCCAGTCAGAGGTGGTATTTGCCGGTTCTCCAAACTACTCAAAATTTCCACTACCAGTTCTCTATAACTGATCAGAACCTGCTGAATAAGACCTCTGGTCTGAACAGTAGATGACTAATAGTCCTGGAGGAACCACACAGTGAAGCAAACAAAAAAATACCTCCATTTCTATCAGTTGTGAAGCCATCTCCATATTCTCTGGCTGCATCTTACTCAGAATACAGAAAGATTGATCTACGCCACCAGTCTTCATGCAGGCATGCAACTACAGCAAGTACATAATCACATAGAGAAGATTGGAATGGAGAACTGGCCTTGCTTCATAGAGCAGTACTGAAAGAAAGAAAGGAATATAATATTTGCAGTTGAGCCTCACAGTGGGTAGAGACCTGTGCTCTTTTGACATGGAAGATCATATTTTTGAATTTAGAACAAAACTAAAAACAACACATCATCTGAATTTGAACTACATTTACATAGTATACATGTTAAGGTGTTACAGTGTTAAAATACCTAAGCATAAATTTCCTGTTCTTTATGAATGTGGCTAGAATTTTAGGTTATATTCCACTCTCTTAGATCAGAAGAATAACTTACAAAGTGGGATATGTAACAGCCTACACCAATAATATGAACAACAAAATAAAAAAACATCAAATTCTACAGAACTACAATGGCTAAAACCATCCTTCAGGATCATGAGTTAGGAAAGAAGAAATTACCATACCTACGACAAGATTAAATTTGGGTGTAAATTAAAACTATTGTTACATATGCCACTCTGTAAATTTTTTTATACATTGAACCCAAATGTGAAGTTTTACTAATATTTGGGCATACCCTTGCAAAAACAGTATGATGTAAGCACTGAACCAATTGTTTGATCTATAAAATTGCTTCTTCCATTTCACAGACTCTCCTTTGAATACAATTTCTCACTCTCACACATTACTTTCCACTGTGGCTCATTTGCAACAGCATCTGCAATGATTAGATAATTGGTTGAAAATGTATATAATATATTATGATTCTATTTGGGTCTCATGAAAGCCAAATGACTGAGCATTGTTGTTAAATATGATTCTTAAAACATCTTAGAACAAACATGTTAACCCATTATTTTTATAATTGGTGAGCACTTTTCAGACTCTTCCCAGCAGAAAAGAAGTGTGCCATTAAAACAGCAGATACAGATACAGATGCTTCCAGATAAAATGAAATTTTTACTACCTTATTTGTATATTGTCTACAGCAAAAACCAAGGAATCCATCTAGTGGTCACTGAAGGAATCACCATTACCTCTAGATTAGATGATCAATAGAATAGATTAACCAATGTGAGCCATATCAGAGTGGGAAGTCAGATAAAAGGGGCAAGGTTTTCTTTTGGGGTATTCATAAAGCCTGAAGGAAATGTGGGATATACAGGTGAAACTTGAAAAATTAGAATATCGTGCAAAAGTTCATTTATTTCAGTAATGCAAGTTGCATTACTGAAGTAAATGAACTTTTGCACGATATTCTAATTTTCAAGTTTCACCTGTATATGCACTGTCAGCCTTCAAGATTTCTTTCCTTTGCTTTGCATCTTTCGCCTGTCATAAATAATGGCGGGGGAGAGGAGGAGTGAAATACTGTGGGAAGTGAGCTGGAAGTTTTTGAGAATATACTGTATAAATTGGGGGGGAGGGAGTTTCTTGTTTATGCTTCTTTCCTATGCTACACGCAAACGCACCTCATTATTAAAATAGGCCAAGGCCAACGGACAGAGGCCTACATCACCACCTGAAGATGCCCACAAGACATTACATACAACATAATTGGATGGATGTTTGAACTATTGTGGGTGGGAACATTGCCATCACTTTGTACATGTGATTTCCGTGCTCAGTTCCTCAGATTCAGAATTCCTTTGATGCTTCCACTTGATTTCCAGTAAAAGATATCTTTTCTCTAATTAATGGAGCCTAAGTGTTTCTTTCTTGGATTTTGAATGGAGAACCAGCTGACATGCACAGCAATGACACTACTCTTATATAAAATTATAAATTATTTTAAATTATCCCATTTTTAATATTTTACAATATTAGTTAAATTATCCATCACCTGGAGCCCCTCTCTGAGGGAGACGGGCAGTTAAGAAGTTTGATATATAAATGACTTAAATAGACAAGAAAAAAAGAAAAGAAAATATAGCTAAATCTAATTTATATAAATAGCAGTGAGAGAAAAGTATTATAAGTTAGTCTTTTATAATAGGATTTGATTGTGAGATATAAGAACTCCAATAAATTTATACTCACAGCAACCCAGTGGTGGAATTCAATTTTTTTTACTACTGGTTCTGTGGGCGTGGCTTATTTGGTAGGTGTGGCTTGGGGTCCCATGACTGAGTAGGTGTGGCTTGGTGGCTATGTGACTAGGATGGTCATGTGACTGGATGGTCATGTGACTGGGTGAGTGTGGCCAACTCAATGTCACTCACGTCAAGGGGTGCCTCGCCTGACCCCTCCCCTTCCCTCCCAGCCATTCCTTGTCACACCCAGCCTCAATGTATCTATAGTTCTGTAAAAATGTTGTTCACCTTTTTTTGACTTTATTATCTATCTCTAGATAATGGACCACTGAAAGGAGGAAATGGCTCACATGCTTTGCCCAAGAGGATGATAGGCAACAGGCTTTTAGGGGGCTGCCAGAAAGGGGGGGGGTCATTGTATTTTCCAAAGCACCAGAAAGATGGAAACTGAACACAGAGAGAAGCAACCTAAAAGTAAGGAGAAACTTCCTGATAGTGAGAACAATTAACCAGTGGAACTGCTTGTCTCCAGAAGTTCTGGGTGCTCCGACACTGGAAGATTTTAAGAAAAGACTGGACAGCCATTTCTCTGAAATGGTAGAGTTCCCCCCAAGGTCCCTTCTAAGAGTTATTCTGTTATTCTGACACCTTTCCCAGGACCTCTATTCAGATTTTGGCATCCTCAGAATTTTCTTGCCTGAGCAGGGGGTTGGACTAGAAGATCTCCATAGTCCCTTTCAACTCTGTTAAATGCACCTGTATTTATGCTCTAGACTATTGACATGTAAACCTTAAAAAATACCTGGGCAAAAGAAAGGCAGTAAAATCACTTTAGCTGTAGGGATAGCGCAAAATATGAATATATGATAAATAATGGAACAATTAAAAATAATACCACAGAGTATTCTCTCTCCCCCATACCTTCTTTTTTTCTTTCTCTCTCTCTTTCTTTCTCCCTCTTCATTCCTTTCTTTCTCTCTTTCTCTCCCTCCCTCTTTCTTTCTTTCTTTCTTTCTTTCTTGCTTGCTTGCTTGCTTGCTTGCTTGCTTGCTTGCTTGCTTGCTT
>BLBF01000003.1:78962110-79019783 GCA_015471245.1 Laticauda colubrina | reverse complement strand
CTTGCTTGCTTGCTTGCTTGCTTGCTTGCTTGCTTGCTTGCTTGCTTGCTTTTTCTCTTTCCTTCTTGCCCTTCCTCCCTTCCTCTTTTTTCTTTCTTCCTATTTTTCTTTCTTTCTCTTTCTTTTTTCCTCTTTATTTCTTTCTTGCTCTTCCTCTTTCTTTCTTGCTCTTTCTTCCTTTCTTGCTCTTTCCTTCTTGCCCTTCCTCCCTTTCTTCCTTCCCTTCCTTGTCTCTATCTCACACACACACCTCTTTTCTGGGAAGAACTTATGAGAAGTGAGCTGGGGGGGGGGGGAACAATGAAGAAAGCAGCAGTCCCGGAACATCCATCTGCCCTCCCTTTCAAAGCACATGGGCGGTGGTGGGTGGCGGCAGCAGGTGGGCATACCCCAAAAGAGAGGGGGAAAGCAAAGGCTTTCCCTTTGATTTTCCTCCACTTTCCCCGCTCTGCTGGGCTGGGAGGGAGGCAGATGCACCCCAAAAGGGAGGCCAGGAACTCCTGGGGATGCTTCCCATAGCCACGCTGCCGTCACCGCTGCCCCTTCACCCTCTGGACTGGCCCAGTATCCCACTTTGGCCTCCTCCTGCCCGGAAAGGTCCCATGCAGTGGGCGAGGGCCGAGCATGACTCGCAGACTTACCTGTGAGCAGGGCAGGCAGATCAGGGCTGCTCAGTTGGGGGTGGGTGGGTGAGCAAGCATCAGGTGGGTGGGGCAACTGAGTGACCAGTGACCAGAGAACCAGTTCAGAAGCATGGCCAGTCAGAAGTTACTAACGGTTCCATGATCCATGCCTAATCACCGCTACAGGTTCTCCAGAACCAGTTGAATACCACCTCTGCAGCAGCCATACCTTTCTGTACTTTTTCAACACTTTCATTTACCAATTCAAATACATTGTCTTTTGTTCCTTAAACTTTTCATCTCTTTCTTTTTTAGGATTTCATCTAGTTGTAGAAAGTTAACACCCATCCCTCTCCTAGAAAAATGAAATATTTTGAGAAATATTAAAAAGGCAGAATATGATATTTTGCTGGATGAAAAATGGAGAAACATGATCTTTCAAAGCAGCCCCCACCTTACTTAATAGCCCACAGTAGATGTCAGCACTTAAGAGATAAAGAGATAGATCGCTCTATTCATAAGCAAATACCCTCACCCAAGATCCAACAAAGGTAGTATTAGCCCTCAGCAACAATAGGAATTGCCCAACAGCCTTTCAGAACACACATTGCAGCATCCTCAGAAAGCCCATGAACTCTCACTCTCAACTCCATGTAGTCAGCTGCTCAGAACTAGCCATGTGCTTCTGCTTCATCAATAAATGGACCCTCTTTCCAATCAGCCTCCATTTTGTCTCTAGTGTCTTTCTCCCAGATTGGAACTGAACCAGATGGATATTTCTTCCAACATAGTCCTTTCAATCACTATTTTGAACCAAGACAAATTCCATGTGTGTCCAATTACGCTTGGCCAATAAAGAATTATAATTCTAACTAATTCTAATTTGTTTTTCAATCTTTCCCTTCCTCTGGATCCTATTCACTTTTCCTTTATATATTATTTTGTTTCTGGATTCAATTCTTTCTATTCTCTCTAAAAGACCAAATCATTTCAACATGCTCCTTTCCTAACTGCAAATCATTCAGATTTTTGGCCAACAGCACAGCATTGTCAGGACAAGAAAAGACATGGAAATCAGCCTTCCCAAACCAACATTTCTAATTTACCACATGCATTCCTTATGCATTTAAGAATATATGTAGAAATATGCCCGTACATGTCTGTGCATGATGTGTGCAACAAATAAACAAGTCTAATGTAACTATAAGCTGCGACAAACAAATTTTGCATAATTTTTCCTCTGCTTTTTTGAGAGCTAAAGCATGTGTGGTTGGGTGTGGATATGTGCATGTACACACAAGGGACAGAGGAGAAAGCAGTGCTAATACCTTTATGATTTGTTGCACATGTAGTGGTAGTAGCTTTAAACTGAACGTAGCAAAACAAAATGTAGAAACAAAAAACAGACTAGGTCAAAAGTAGAAACCATGCATTTATTACTTTAAATAGCAACAAAGAGCCCAACACTAACAATTAAGGATTTGAAAAAGAGCAGTGGCCAATATTTTTACACTCTAGGGAGAAGGCAAATAAAATGTTTCCTGAACTCACTACAGAAAACACAGAGCTCCTTGCCTTAACCTCCTTGTATGGTTTGTGCTTTCTTCTTGTGCCTCCACCCACAGGCAGCATCTTGGCAACCACAAGTGGGAAAGCCAGCCCTAGGCATTTGGGTGGGAACATGATACTCCAAGGCAGCGAGAATGCTAGGCTGTCCAAGCATTTGAAGCTGCCAAGGTCAGCTATTGTTCAAGAGGTTATAAATAGTCTTCTGCTGGTAATCACCAGCCCCTATTTTTTTTCTCCTTTTTAATGAGCAACAGTTGTCACTCTCCTGAGATAAGGAAAGTGAAACAAAACAAAAAACAAAACAAAACAAAATGCAAAGGAGAACTATATGGCAGCCTACAGTAATCTCTTGTATCCCAAGCAGAACCCCGTGCACACTTCCACTTATCATAACTGACACCGAGTACAAGGTGACAGGGGAGTTCCTGCAAATGGGGAGAAAATACAAAAATGCCATCCAGCTTGCATCTCATCCTAAGTTTTTTCTCTCTCTCAGGGACCAAAGGACAGCAAATTAAGGTACTCATTGTTCTTGTCTTTTTTCCAAAGCCTTATTTATCAGGATACTGCTTGGAAAATATTGTTAGACTTTATAGGACAAAAAGCAAAATATTCATAAATATTGTTGGATTTGTGTCTATTTGCAAGCATCTTCTTTGCTGCATATATGCCAAAAGTTGCCAAAAGATAAATCATGAATATTCCTCAGTAAATTTAATACTAATGATTAAATGCAGGGAGATGTCTTTCAACTTATACCTAGCCACTGGCCTATGGTTGTAATAAAGTTAGCTTGGTTTATACCTAGGTCTCATATTTAAATGTGAGAGTGATCTCTTATGACTTTTTATGATGTGCTTGATATTGGCAAGCTGATGGGCTGTGGATGCTGAAGAATCAATTTAAAATGCTAATGCCCATTAAATGATCACCCAGATTGAAACCTGAAATCTGTCATGTGTTGCAAACAGATAGTGAAAACTGGGTGGCATTCTTCCATTGCAGATTCCAAACCTAAGTAAATTGAGATTGGGCAAAGCTGGAATCAGGCACATGGACATTCCACATTGGTGCTTCCAATTTAAATCTGACATAACCTATATTACAATTCCAATAAGGTGCTGATTAAGCTGTCCCTACCAGGTGTTACCCCCATATTCTCTTGTACCACTCCATCAACCACCACCTGGCCTGCCACCTCAACTTCACTGTGGTTCTTGTAGACAAAAGGAATCTTTTGAAAGAAGTCCAAAAGCAATACTTTGGTGCCTGCTATGTGTTAGTTTATCTGAAATTCAATCCTTGACAATGTTATTAGTCTCTGCATTGATGGAAACTAAAATGGAGAACAGTACGCATGCTGCCATGCCAAATGCAGTTTGAAAAGCCCCCCTGCTCATAACCTTGTGGCTGCTATGGATGAATTGTACAGGAAGATGGATGAAGCCATGTAGCCACCAGTGGTGCCTGGTGAGGCTGATCTGGTTCAAACATTGGAAACTTTACTAATTTTCTACATTTAATTCCAGTATTAAGTAAATAATTTTGCCACCAAATTGCTATGATAAATCAATATTACTGTAAAAAAAATGAAGGAATTTTTGAAAACATTTACATACTTATGCCTTAGTTTAAAAAAGCTGAATCAGAAATATTGCTGAATCTAGACCTCCAAAGTATAATTTTTTGTTAAAAAGATCATATTTCTAGTAAGGAAATAAACCATGAAATTCTGAAAAAAAACACCTTTTTGCCCAAATCTTAATTTATGACAGGAGAAAAGAAAATTCAAATAGTTCAAGCAATTCATTTTTCTTAAGGTTGATGGTGATATTAATTCACTTTACACATAAAACTGTATTGCATTCTTAATTTTCTCTATATTTGAAAGAGATTTTTCTTCTTATCCACATCACTATAATATCAGTGGACATCAAGAAAATTGGAGCTGAAATGGGCTACTAAGATGAGAGAGCAGCACCATACCTGCAGAAATCGTGTTACGAATCCATCCTTTTCCAAAAAGTTCCGTAATGATTGAGCAACCTCAATTTAAAAAATATTGAATTAGAGGAGGAAAAGTGGGTATATTAGGAAAAAAACAGCATTTTGGAGAAAATCAAGCCTGGAACTACAAAAAGGAGACACAAGTGGAAAGATAATTTGTAAGTCTCCCTTTCCCTTCTTATTGATAGTCACAATATACATTGCTTTGCTTTTATGTTTTAATAAAAAAAGTAAAATGTATTCTTTAAACATTTTCTTTCTAGTCTGTAAAATTTTGCTAGCATACGCCATGCTTCATAAATCTAAGCTGAGTGGAATTCAACTTAAACATTTAATACCTTATTCCATTGCTGAGAGCATTGGGGTGAACAGGGCATTTAATGGCTGCTCCCCTCACAAACACTATAGAAATATCTTTGGGTCGCAGACTCCTAATTGCAATGAAAATATTTTAAAACCCATAACTGCATCAATTAGAGCATTAGCTGTTATTACAACTTCAGTATGCCTTTTAGATGGTGACGTGCCTCTCATCAGCTTGCCAACTCACTAGGGAGATAATAACAATGCTTCCTTACCCTTTAAGCTTCTTGATGAGATGAGATTCTGCCTGGAATCAATGCCTGCCAAGATGCCTGTTGAAATTTCCTCAGGAAGTAGTTAAAGAGCACTATAAAATGGAACTAATTTAGAGGGCAAAAGAAATCTTGCTCTAATTTCCAGGAACAAATGGCATCAAAGAAGAACAAACAGCTGAATTCCCCCAAATATTCTGCCATCACAACCCTCATGGGTGCAAGCAGGGTGTGGCCCGCTCATATAATCAGAGGCCTGTGCTGTACTCCTAGATACCAGTTTCAAGTAGGGAAAGAGAAAAGGATAAGAAAAACAGGGATCAGAACTAGGGCAGTATGCATTAAATCCTTCCATTGGAGAATTTTATTTAATTATCTTTACATCTCCCAGTGTTTCAGGGCACCATGCCACAGCAGGGAATATTAAAAACAAAATATAATGAACCAGCTTGAAATTAAGTAACTCAGCATTCGAAGTGCGTTCACATTTTAAATGTGCTCCATGAGTCCACATGGAATGTGACATATAACTAATTTTTATTTTATTTATTTATGAAGGAAATGCCATCCAACACAGTCATGGTGATTCCAGGCAGCTTACAGAAATAAAAACCCCAAGACATAAATCCCTATAAATCTCTAGCCCTCTGGTGACATCAATCCAACCGAACCCTTTGATGGGTTCCTTGTCACCATGAGGGTCCCCAAGCCTCTTGGCTATTTGAAAGAGGGTCAAACTGGGAGGGTAATCTTATTTTTGCAGGGCTGCTGTTGCACAGGCCAGGAGCCATCCTGGAGAAAGATTTCCTTGAGAGAGGGGACCCTTAACCTACCCTTCCTCCCTGCTTTGGTGGGTTGGGTAGATGTAATGGGAAAAGATGGTCCTTCAGATAGCCTGGCATGTGCTTCCCTGGGAAGTCTTCTCTACCAAGCACTCCAAAGCTATGGAATCACTGCAGAGAATGTGGTAAGGTAGATGAATTTCAAAAGTTCACACAATAAATAAATTTTTAGTAAGTGCCTGAGAAGTCCTTAGGATTTTGGTGCAGTAGACTAATAACATAATAAGATGTGGAGCAGATGCTACTATTGTTACATGGATTAAGAGTAGGTTAGGAATTGTACCTGTGAATTCTGCATCAAACTAACACAACTTGTTGAATAGAAATTTATATTCCTGGATCTTATTTTTATATATGTGCAAATGGGTTACTTTTTTATCTGCAGGGGTTATAAAATAGGAGATAGAAGAAAGATGCAAGATTCAAAAAGATCCTCAACAATATGAAACCTGGTGATGTCTGTTATTCAGTTCCAAAAACTAAAGACCTAAGAAGACAACAAAAGGGTTTGGGAACAGAAATTTTTTTTTTTGATTCATTTATTATATTTCTACACTGCCCAGTCTGAAGAGGCTGTAGGTGCTAAATAATCTCATAAAATAAAACACCAATAAAAAGGATAAACAAACAAACACAAGAATATATAACAATTAGTCAAAAGTTAAAAACCTAAAATTAAAAATGTAATGTCTTCATATATTACAAGATGAAGATGAACAGGAAGCAGTAAATAGTTACTTACAGTATGAATGCATTTAGGCTGCATTCACTGACATAAGTAAGTAAAGCAGTCACAGGACACCTGTCTATTTACACTCAACCAGTGGTGGAATTCAATTTTTTTTACTACTGGTTCTGTGGGCATGGCTTATTTGGTGGGCGCAGCTTGTTGTCATGTGATTGGGTGGGTGTGGCTTAGTGGTCATGTGACTGGGTGGGCATGGCCAACTCAATGTCACTCACATCAAGGGATGCCTCAATTGGCCCCTCCCCTCCCAGCCACTGCTTGTCACCCAGCCTCAACTTATCTATAGTTCTATAAAAATGTTGTTCACCTTTTTTGACTTTATTATCTGCATACTATAGATGTACTTTCATGGACTACTGAAAGAATGAAATGGCTCACATGCTTTGCCCAAGAGTATGATAGACAATAGGCTTTTAAGGGGCTGCCACAAAGAAAGTGGGACAATGTATTTTTCAAAGAAGCAGAATGCAAACAAGAAGCTATGGATGGAAACTGAACAAAGAGAGAAGCAACCTAAAACTAAGAAAAAACTCCCTGACAGTGAGAACAATTAACCAGTGGAACTGCCTGTCTCCAGAAGTTCTGGGTGCTCAAACTCACAAGGGGAAAGCGATACTTGCAGCATCCATGGGGAATCCTTGGAGAAGTTTTTAAAAGACCTGCTTCCAAAATGCATTTCTTTTACGTTGCAAAAGTGCTCCAAGGCTCGATTCACCCCTGCCCTCTCTGTCAGACCACACTCTTTCTCACTCCTGACACTTTAACTCACATGGGGAAAGTGATACTTGCAGCATCCATGCCTTTCTTTCTTTTCCCCGGGGAGGAAGAGGATGTGGGGAATGGAAATCTAGGACAGCGATCGCAAGTGAGTGACCAGGTGACCAGGTTGGGGGCATGGCCAGCCAGGGATTGCTACCGGTTCGGCGACCCATGCCAAATAACCGCTACTGGTTCACCCGAATAGGTGCGAACTGGTTCAGTAGCACCTCTGCACTCAACACTAGTGGTCTATACTAAAGTATTGTTTTCAGTTGTAAGCATCACATTTTAAGAGAGACACTGCAAAACTGAAGCATGATTAAAGAGCAATTTGCAGAATAGAACAGAAATTAAGGACTCTTTTCCACAGTAACTATGAGTGGGATTTACAGTAAGTGTCCTCGTGGACCACTATTTAAGTATGAGCCAGCCGTGTGCTGCAGTTGCCAAAAAAAGCCAATGCAATCCTAGGCTGCCACAACAGAGGGATTATCAAGATCATGTGAAGTGAAGTGGGAGATTGGGAGAGAAAGCCACTTTCAGATTTGCAAAATTCTGTTAATGTAACTTTACAATAAAGTAGAACTCGTACTTCTGGGTGTACTTCTTGTCTGGATTACCTCACAAGACTGACATCAGTCTTGTAAGACTGCAAGTATATTTCTCTCCCATCATCATTACAGCCCAGGAAATGAGGAAGGTCCCTTCTGACACATTTGCTATACCCCTATTCCTTCTGTGGGCTAAGTTGCCATTTTATCTGACTGTTGCCCTGGCTGTGGCTCTTCCTCCTATCTCCCAAAGTCATTCCCACAAATTACACACACACACACACACACACACACACACACACACACACACACACTGCAAATATCATATAGATAGTCCTCAATTTACAACAATTCATTTAGTGACAATTCAAAGTTATAAAAGACACTAAAAAAATAATTTAAGACTATTTTTCACATTTATGATCATTGCAACATCCCTATGGTCATTTGATCAAAATTCAGATGCTTGGCAACTGACTCATATTTATGACAGTCTCAAGGTCTTGTGTTCATATTTTGCAAACTTCTTATAAGCAGTCAAGGGGAAGCCAGATTTACTTAACAACCGTGTTACTAACTTAACAGCTGCAGTGATTCCTTTCACAACTGTGGCAAGAAAGGTCATTAAATGCTGCAAAATTCACTTGAATGTTTCACTTAACAACAGAAATTTTGGACTCAGTTGTGGTCGTAAGTTGAGGACTACTGGAACTCTGCTGATAAGATCACACTTGAAATATTGAGTCCAGTTTTAGTTACCATGATACAACAAAAGATGTTGAGATTCTAGAAAGAGTGCAGAGAAAAGCAATAAAAATGATTAGGGGACTAGAAGCTAAGCCATATGATGAATGTTTGCAGAAACTGGAAATATCTTGTCCAATGAAAAGAAGTGACATGATAGAAATCTTCCAATATTTGAGGGCTGTCACAGAGAAAAAGAGGTCAACCTATTCTCCAAATCACCTGACAGCAAAACAAGAAGTAACAGATGAAAGCTTAACAGATAGAGATCCTATCTAAAATTAAGGAGAAATTTCCTATCAATGTGAACAATTAATCAGTAGACTGGTTTAGGGATGCTACAACACTGGAAGATTTTAGGAAGATATTGAACAGGCATTTGTCTGGAAAGGTATAGTGTCTCCTGCTTGAGCAGGGGGTTAGACTAGAAGACCTTCAAAGTTATTCTGTTAGTCTGTATTCCTCCTGTTCCTGAGTTGGCTGAAAAGCACATTGATATAAATTGTGCTGTCACTGAGGCCTCTGCTTTACCGAGCCTCAGCAATAAGGCTGATAAGTGGTGTTACCTATACAGATTTAATGGTGTGAGACGGTTCCAGGCCCGTGATGGCAATGTAAACCAAACCTTGGGAATGTAAAAGGGATGAGTAAATTATTAAGGGGGAGGAGGTTCAAAAAAAAAATATTACTCAGGCCTGAGAAAAAAATATAGCACTAGAAAGAAACTCAAAGAAACTTGACTTTGGGTTCAGATGGAAGGGAGAGAAGCTGTCAGCTGCTTCAAAACTGACAGGTTTCCAAGGATCTATTATTATTGTCATGGCAAGCTCAGACTCAGATGAGGAGATTGACAATGGAGCAGCCTGCTCTAGAGTTACCAGATGAACCGCCGCCTGAGGACCTGGAGGCAGTTGAAGGTGGGGCCATCCAGTAATCAACAGGAGTAGCTACTTTCAGTCTTTCAGATGAGGAGTCTGAGCTGCAGCCTCCACCCAGCAAAAGGGCTCACCGGGCAGAGAAGAGAGAAGATCAAAGGTGCTCTGCAAGGTTCCTCACGAGGAGCCATGCCCTCCTGTAATAAGCAACACCAGTATTGGCTCTAATAGACTAACAAAAATGTGGAGGAGGAGCTCAATTGTAGCATCAAAGACAAACAGAGCCAGGCATGGCCTGCAGAACAGACCATGAGCTAAAGCTCCAAATTAAGCTAGAGAAGAAAGGGACCCCGTTTCCATGCTATGACTTTGAACATACACTCCTATTTTCAAGGAGTTCATCGGGAATTGCTTTAAATCCTGAATATCATTGGTAGAGAATCAGTGGAATTATGGAATGAATTTAAAGAAATCATTAAGGATGAATCAATGCGAAAAGAGATTTGTCAAAAAAAAGAGAGAGAGACTTTTCTATGGGATTTCTCAATGGTCAATATTCTTCCAGCTCCTGTTTAACATTTAGTAACATCAGTGTGCTGATGATACCCAGATACTTTGGTCTGTGCTGACCCAATGAGTCCTCCAAAGGCTATGGAAGTCTGGATGGAGAAGAATAGGCTTCAACCTAACGAGACTGAGTCATTATGTGTGGATGGGTGGGGCAAACTTCCTAATACTGGGAATTTTCCATCCTTAGTTGTGGATGGGGTTGCACTGCTATGATGAGAAAATCATTGCACAGCCATATTAATTTTATTATATATTAATATAATATTAAGCCATATTAATTCTATCCTCCCTTTGTTAATTTTATAAGTAACTCAGGGCAGCAGCAGACTTCTTCCTCCTATTTTCCCCACAACAGAAACCCTGTGAGGTGAATTGGACTCAGAGAGAATGGCTGGCCCAAAGTCACCCAGTTGGCTTTCATGGCTAAGGTGGGACTTGTACTCATGATCTCCCTCTTGTCTCATGCTGTTGCCCATTGTATCCCCTCCTGACCAAATAGCACTGGTCATTCATGCTTTGGTCTCTTCTTGTCCTGACTAACGCAATTCATTCTACATGATTTATCTTTAAAGGACATCTGGAAGGTGCAATTGGTTCAGAATGAAGTAGCATCAGCAATCATGTTTATATCTAACTGTGCTCATATTATATCCTGTCAAATTCTGTACTTGTCAACAGTGGTGTCCCCCAAGGCAGTGTTCTAGGACCAATTCTCTTCATACTCTACATAAATGACCTCTGTGATCATATTAAGAGCAACTGCGTTCTCTTCGTTTATGATGTAAAGCTATTCAACACCACAGAAAATACTGCTAAACTTCAAAAAGAACTCGACTATGTATCAGAATGGTTAAACAAATGGCAACTTCAAATCTCAACAAATAAATGCTGTCTTACATACTGGCAAAAAAAAATCAGAAAATAAAATACAAACTGAATAGTCAAGACCTTGTTGATGATCCAAACTCTGTAAAGGACCTTGGAGTACTCATCTCTAATGATCTAAGTGCAAGAGCCCATTGTAATTACATGGTCAAAAAGGCATTAAGAGTTATTAAGAGTTACCTAATCCTACGTAGCATTTTCTCTGGTGGTATCACACTACTAACTAGAGCATACAAAACATTTGCGAGACCAATACTTGAATACAGCTCATCAGTCTGAAACCCACATTACGTATCTGATATTAATACTGTTGAGAAAGTCCAGAAATATTTCACAAGAAGCGTGCACAATACCTCATTGCACAATACCTTATGCCACCAGACTTGAAATTCTAGACCTAAAAAACCTAAAACTACGCCGCCTTCAGTCTGATCTAAGTATAGTATATAAAAGCATACAATGCAATGTCCTACCTGTCAATGAATATTTCAGCTTCAACCATAACAATACTAGAGCACACAATATATACAAACTCAAGGTTAACTGCACCAAACTTGATTGCAGAAAATACAACTTCAGCAACAGAGTGGTCAATGTCTGGAATAGTCTACCTGATTCTGTGGCTTATTCCCCAAACCCCAAAAACTTTAACCTAAGACTGTCTACTATTGACCTCACCCCTTTCCTAAGAGGTCTGTAGGGGGTGTGCATAAGCACGCTAACATGCTTACCATCCCTGTCCTATTGTTTCTTTTTATTTTTCTTACATGTATCCATTTCATGTATTCATAACTATGTTTATACTTATACCTATTATCTTGTAAGTGATTGACAAATCAAATCAAATAAATAAATAAATATTACAAATAAATAAATAATGTTTCACATGCTGCACTGACACCTAGTATGCTTTTGGGTACAAGTTAAATAGTTAAGTGTCACCCATAAAGCCATTCAGAGCATGGGTCTGGATTATTTGAGGGACCACCTGTTTACAATTGTCTCTGCCCATCCTACACCCAGATCTGGCAGGAAAAGGTCAGATCTCATTGTTTCAAGTCCCATCCTTTAGAGAATGCCATCTTGTGGGATTATTGTGGCCTTTTCTGCTACAGTGCCTGCTTCCTGATATACCAAGCCATTGATATTCGATTACCTCCATCACTGTAAGAATGGTTATTCAGGCCTGGCTTATTTTCCCAGCTATGAAAAAATAGTTAAATTTAGGTGGTTATTTGCTAATTTCCTTGATTGCTACAGAATGTGGTTTTTTTTCTTTTTATGTCACTGTCCGTATAGCTTTTACATTTTATTAGCTACCCAGAATTGTGTTTGTGAGATGGCCATCTTAGAAATCAATTTAAAACCAGACACCCAGAGTCACCTTGCAGGGGAGATGGGTGGTATTTAATCAATAAAATAAATTGAAATAAATAACCTGATTGTATGATGACGTACCAAATTTTCTCAAGAAACAGGCTCCCAAAGATATCTGATGGTTATTCTTATTTTTTAAAATAGGAACTGGATACAAAAACAAATCTAATTGTGAAGTACAAGTAATTTCTCTTGTTATTTTCTGTAAATGGGTATTTTAGTATGGATTGGGGCTGCTCTGGGAACCATTTTGCCTAGGCCATAATTGGGCTTCACACTTGAGCTTGATAGTAAATCACTGCTCTCCAGACACTTAATCCAGCTAGGCTTGACTTGGCAGAAAATTCAGACATGACCAACCAGACTAGAATCTTTATTGGAAACAAAACTAAAGCCCTACATGCAACAGTTGATTGCCTGCTACAAAGTACAAAGACTGAGACAGCATTACATAATGGTTCTTTCTAGCCCTGGAACCTCTGGGTGCCAGTTTCAATTTTTAGAGCAATCCCCCACCCGTTCCAATGCTATTGTATCAATTTGTAAGAATTCCCACTACATGTTTCCATAACTTAAAATTCAATCACTTGCTCAAA
This sequence comes from Laticauda colubrina, assembly GCA_015471245.1. Taxonomy (NCBI): domain Eukaryota; kingdom Metazoa; phylum Chordata; class Lepidosauria; order Squamata; family Elapidae; genus Laticauda; species Laticauda colubrina. The sequence goes on along the minus strand of BLBF01000003.1, from coordinate 79,007,062 downwards.
CTGCTTGCCGATTCTAGCTTAACTTATGTTCTGTGACATTTGTTTTGATTTTTTTTACCATCTTTCCCTACAATGCACTTCTGGAGGTTGTAATTTTGAAGTGGAAAATGAGTACATGGATTAGCTTCTTAAATATTCTCTTAATAAAGTTTTTCATGAAAAGCTTTCCCCTCTTTGCTGCTTCTTTTTATCATTCTTAGAGGTACTGCATGCAAGCAATAGTTTAATGCTCTTCATCTCCCTTCTCATTTGACTCAAGAGACTATCTAGACTAAGCTGGATAACTGCTAATTGTAAATTAGGAGGTGAAGATATAGGGATGTTGTTTATACTTGTTGTGATAAGGATGGGAAGTTGCTTTCATAGGTGTCAGACGGTGCTCCATTCAAAATCCAAGAAAGAAGTACTTAGACTCTTTAATTTAGAGAAAAGTTATCTTTTACTGAAAGTGAAGTGGTAGCAACCAGAGAATTCTGAATCTGAGAAATTAGGCACGTAAATCACATATACAAAGTGATGGAAGTGTTCCCACCCCCAATAGTTCAGATGAAACTTCCAATTAGAAATTGTGAATATGATCATGTGGGCATCTTCAGGTGATGATGAGGCCTCTGTCCGTTGACCTTGGCATATTTTGATAACGGGTTGCAATTGTGCAGAGAAAAGAAAGCTAAGCGAGAAATAGAAACCTAACTCTGATGTATGCTTCCCCCCCCATTTACCCAACAGAAAAATGTAACACCTCCAGCTCACTTCCCAGACTCATCCCGTCCTCCCCTCCCCCCCGTTTCTTATGACAGCCAAAAGATGCAAAGCGATAGTAGAAGATCTTGAAGGCTGACATTCGGTCCTCCTAGAAAAAGGAAAACTGTCAGTCCTAGAAGAGAGAGAGGAGAAAATATAAATACAATAATTAATCATTAGACAATTACAAAGGAATACACTCCTAGGGCTTATCAGGATACTTGGAACGAAATGGTTTGATCAACTTAGGAGCTTTAACATTGGTTTCGTTAACCCATTTGGCTTGTGAAGAAGGGAAATGTTTTCAGGCTACAAGATACTGGAGCCGACCCCTCCATTTGCGAGAGTCCAGAATTTCTTTAACTTCAAAATGTTGTTCACCTTCAATCAGTATTGGTATGGGAGGGTCAGCCTGGATAGGTCTTAAATCAGAAGTATGTTCAGGTTTTAACAAACCAACATGGAAAACCGGATGAATTCGTCAAAGAGTTTTCGGTAAGTTCAGCTGGACTGTTACAGGATTTATAATCCATTCAATCATGAAAGGACCAACATACTTAGGACCAAGCTTCTTTCATTTTTGAGTGGTTTGCAGGTATCTGGTGGACAGGAAAACTTTGTCGCCTACTTTATATAATTTCTGTGGAGATATTTTCTTGTCTGCAAATTTCTTATGAGCTTGATGGGTCTCATCTAATGCTTTATGTGTTACTGGCCAGTTAAGTTGGAGTTGAGCTATCCATTCATCCAACGAATGGATGTTAGGCCTTTCATGAGGAAGTTCAGGTATGGGTACAAAATCTTGTCCCGAAGCCACTTTAAATGGAGTAAATCCAGTACTACTATGTATGGAGTTGTTATATGCCACTTCAGCAAATGGTAGTAAGTCGGACTAGTTATCTTGTTGATAATTTATATAACATCTAAGATACTGTTCTAACATTGCGTTAGTCCTCTCACAGGCCCCATTGGTTTGGGGTGGTGGGTGGAGCTTAAGCCCTGGGCGGAGCCTATCAACTTCAGGAACTCTTTCCAAAAATTTGAGGTAAATTGGACCCCTCTGTCAGAGATTATGCGTTCCGGAATGCCATGTAACCTATAGATACGTGAAATAAACAATTTAGCCAACATCTTAGCAGATGGAATCTTGGAACAAGGTATGCAATGTACCTGTTTGGGAAACAAATCAGTTACCACCCAAATAACCGTGTTTCCACTGCTTTTGGGTAATTCTACTATAAAGTCCATAGAGATTTCCTTCCAGGGGGCTGTTGGTCTAGCTACATTTTGTAACAACCCTACCAGCTTATCAGGAGGTCTCTTTGCCGAAGCACAAATTGGACAGCTAGCTACATAAGCTTCAATGTCCTTCTTCAAAGTAGGCCACCAGAATTGCCGCTTAACCAGGTGTAAGGTTTTCACAAATCTAAAGTGACCAGTTGCTTTAGAATCATGAGCTTGTTGTAGTATTTGGCCCCTCAGCACCTATGGCACATACAACTTGGTCTCCACCCAAGCCAAACCATCTCTAACTGTATAGTCATTTGAATGAGCCAAGAACCAATCATCAAGTTTTAAAGCTTCTTTTAGTTGTTCAGTTAGATCATTCGATAAATCCATTTCTTGTTTCTTCTTTTGGGCTCTGGTGATCATTGGGGCGGCTAGATGTTTGGTTGAAACAATTGGACTTATCACCTCCTGGCGAATACTATTATATTGGGGTAGTCTAGAGAGAGCGTCCGCCATGAAGTTCTTCCCCCCTGGAATGTACTTCAGTGAAAAATTGAACTGCTTGAAATACTGGGCCCAGCGAACTTGTTTAGAGGACAGCTTCCGAGGCATTTTTAAGGCTTCCAAATTTTTATGATCAGTCCATACCTCAAATGGATGTTTTGCTCATTCCAGGAAATGTCTCCAGGTCAGTTAGGCCCAATGAACTGCAAAAGCTTCTTTTTCCCAGACGGCCCACCTTCTCTCCGTTTCAGACAGTTTATGGGAGATATACGCACAAGGCTGTAAGGTCCCTTTCTTGTTGACTTGAAGTAACACCGCTCCAACGGCCACATCACTCGCATCGGCTTGGATCACGAAAGGAGCCTCCATATCCGGGTGCTTTAGTGCTGGTTCTGCAGCAAACAGTCGTTTTAGCTTTTCAAAAGCTGCTTGGCACTCCATGGACCACTCCAACGGCTTGCTCGGCCTTGGCTTCACCTCCCCTTTTGTTTTTAAGAGATTTGTGATGGACATTGCTATCTTAGCAAAAGTCGGGATAAATTGCGGATAAAAATTTGCAAATCCCAAGAAACTTTGAAGTTGTTTTCTGGTACGTGGTGGAGCCCATTCCAATATGGCATGCACTTTCTCTGGATCCATTTCTATGCCCTCAGATGAAATGCGATATCCCAAATAGTCAATTTTCTCTTGATGGAATTCACACTTGGATAATTTAGCATACAACTTAGCGGCACACAGTTTCTGTAGAACCGACTGCACCAGTTTCACATGTTCATCCAGAGTTTCCGTGTAGATAAGGATGTCATCAAGATAAACCAGAACCTCCCTGTATAAATGTTCATGTAACACCTGATTGATCATCTGCATGAATACAGCTGGGGGGCCTTGTAAACCAAAAGGAAGAATGTTGAATTGAAAGCAACCCATCGGGCAGTTAAAAGCAGTCTTCCACTCATCCCCTTCCTTAATTCGAATTCGGTAGTATGCTTCTCTCAAATCCAACTTCGTGAAAATCTTCCCCTTGGTTAGGTGGGCCAACATGTCCTTCATCAAAGGCAGGGGGTACACGTTTTCCACAGAAATAGCGTTCAAATTTCTGTAGTTCACCACCAAGCGTCTGGAGCCATCTTTCTTTTCATGGAACAATACGGGTGCCGCTACCCGGGGCCTAGCAGGTTGGATGAAACCACGTTCCAGATTTTTATCTATAAACAATCTTAGCTCCTCTAATTCCTGTGGTGTCATTGAGTACAACTTCAGTTTCGGGAACTTCACCCCAGGCAAAATTTCAATAGCAGAGTCTGTTGAGCAGTGAGGCGGGAGCTCATCCGAGGCTTTCTCACTGAACACTTCCTTTAAATCCCAGTACTCTCTTGGAATTTTCTCCTCCCCTTTCATGGGTTCAGTACCTGTGGAAGCTATTTCAATCGGAATCTGAAGCTTCGGCTAAGATCTCCCCTTTTTTTCCGGTCGCTGCTTGGTGTGTATGCGGAACAACCCCTTTCTCCAGTTAACCTGGGGGTTCCATTTCCGGAGCCAGGGCAATCCCAGTATTAATGGTTGCTCCATCCCAGGAACCACAATAAAGCGCAGAGTCTCATCATGTTCTCCCATGATAATTTCTATAGGTTCCGTGATAAAACATGCAGGGCAATCTCCAGCCACTGATCCATCTAATTGGGCAAAGGAAATGGGCATCTTTAAAGATTTTAGTTTTAAGTCCATTTTCTCCACTACTTCCGTGTTGATTATACACCTTGTGCACCCAGAATCTAACAGGGCTAGCATTTCCCCTTCGACCCCTGAATTGGGTACCCTCAACTTCACTGGAATGGTCATAGGGCCTACGCTTGGACTTACCAGGAAGTCGTCTTCCGAGTCGAAATCGTCCTCCTCAGGGGTAACCGCGGGAGGGGTGACCTCTGCCGTCTCTTTCGACTTTAGTCCTGCTTCGCGAGGCTTCGCTGGGGATTTTTTAGGTTTCTTCCCTTCTTTTGGCGCCCCCTTTGGTTCCAGCTTGACTTTGCAGTTCACAGCCTGGTGACCTTCCTTCCCGCATTGAAAACAGGCAAAGGGGTTGGGTCTTGCCGTCACTCCTCCCCTCTGAGGTTTGGGAACCTCTTGAGGATGAGGGGGGGAAGGTTTGCTCCACCCAGAACCTCCCCGTCTGCTTCGGGTTAAATCAATTTCTACTTCTTCTGCCAGCAAGTACCACATCTGCAAGTCATTTGGGTCTCTTCTAGCAATGCATCTCTGGTACACATCTTCGTTTAAACCATTCTTTAAATGCTTCTATCAGGGCTTCCTGGGACCAGCCTCGGATATGACCTGCTAACTGTCTAAATTCTTGGGTGTAGTCAGCCACTGACCTCCGCCCCTGATTTATGGTCTTCATCCTGATCCGGGCCTTGCGCTCTGCCAATGGGTCCTCAAATCTAGCTTGCAGTGCAGTCATGAACAGGTTATAATTCATCAACTGGGGAGCATTATCATTATGCAGGGTCACCATCCACTCTGCAGCTGTTCCCTCCAGAGCCCTGGTTACACTTTGGCTGCTTCTGAGGGAAAATCCTCCCCGTATTCTTCCATATAGCTCCAAACTTGGGCTAGGAAAAATCCAAGGTTTTGGGATCCCCCCCGTATCTTACTTCTAACGGAGGCAGCCTAGGAGCTCTCCGCCTTCTAGGAATTACACCTCCCGTTGAGGGCCCCGGGGCTGCTGCCGGATCCGGTTGATTTATGGGAGAGGGAGATGCTCTGCTTCTTCTAGCTGGGGCTACTCCCCCTTCCCCTTCATACCTTTGTGCAGCTTGGAGTTGTTCAAAGGCTTCATCAAGGAGTTTCCTGGCTTGATTCAGTGAGAGTTTCCTTCTCTTGCCATGGCTCCTCTTTTCCATGCCGGCGGGTGGTGGTGATCCTGGGGGGAGGGGTGTCCTTCTCCAGATCTTTCCAGCCTACACCCACCGACCATCTGGGCTTCACAGCTGGATCCTCTTCCAGATTGAGCTCTGCTAACGATTGGGCTTCCTGTACCAGCAAAGAATCTTGCCCTCCAATGGCTCCCAGATCTTCCTGGTCACTAGTTGAAGATGACATGATGTTCAGGCCCCCTCGGAAGAAAATTGGGTGTTTTTTCCGGGTAGGCTAGTAGAGGGAGATTCAGAATAATGTCAGATGGTGCTCCATTCAAAATCCAAGAAAGAAATACTTAGACTCTTTAATTTAGAGAAAGGTTATCTTTTACTGAAAGTGAAGTGGTAGCAACCAGAGAATTCTGAATCTGAGAAATCAGGTGCGTAAATCAAGTGATGGAAGTGTTCCCACCCCCAATAGTTCAGATGAAACTTCCAATTAGAAATTGTGAATATGATCATGTGGGCATCTTCAGGTGATGATGAGGCCTCTGTCCATTGACCTTGGCATATTTTGATAACGGGTTGCAGTTGCGTAGAGAAAAGAAAGCTAAGCGAGAAATAGAAACCTAACTCTGATGTATGCTTCCCCCCCCCCATTTACAAAACAGAAAAATGTAACACCTCCAGCTCACTTCCCAGACTCATCAGTCCTCCCCTCCCCCCCATTTCTTATGACAGCTGAAAGATGCAAAGCGATAGTAGAAGATCTTGAAGGCAGACAATAGGGTTTTTTCCTGTTTTTCTTTCTTTTTTGCTTTCTTGAGCTTTTTATTCCATTTTTCTTATTTTTACTTTGCAGTTCTTTTATTTCACTTAAGGCTGTTCATAAACATTTACCGGTATTTTAAAAAGAGCAGAGAATGAAATAAGCTGGCGAATTGGGTTAATAAGCTAGATTCTTCAAATGAGGCAGACTTGCTTATCAGAGAAATATAAACAATATGGAGTTTGGCACTAAAACTACAATGTAGTTCATAATTAGATGGTATTGGCACCCAGTCAAAGTTGGGCACATTACATCTGATCATGAAACAAGAGCTATTCAGCTCTTTACCACGCCCTGCACTGATCTCCATGAACATAAACATTAGAAACATTCTTCTGAGGGATTTATGCTTTCTGGAAAATGAAATAGTTATTTACTTCCCTTCTTCTGGAAAGAAGGAATACTTACTTCTCGCTCTCTATTCAGAATTTTCAGTATCACCCCTACAATTTAGCTGTTTGACCACTCTTTGTGTCTGTATCTTCCATGTGCAATCAATATCTCTGCTGAACTACTGAAGGATTTTTTTGAACCTTAATCAATTTTCTCGGGCTCTGGTTAAGTAATAAACCTTGAAAGTCTAAGGAACTGTTGTTCCAGAGAAAGTTAATTTCTTGAGTGGACACATAGCCAACCTTTGGCAGGTTTGGTGGATTTGCCTGCAGGTCTGTGATTACAGGTCTATAGCCATCTTAGTGTAGTTGAATACTATGCCGAGATGTCTTCTATGGTTATTCAGCAGCTGTTGATCCTGGAACTGGACCAGCAGAATTTAGAGCGGGTTGGCTGTCATTCCATTAATGCCTGGGTGTGCATGCTGGCAAAGCTTCACCAGAAGGTGTGTATCTGCTTCACCCTAGTTCCATTCCAAAGCTGCACGTCTGGAAAACTGCAGTGTGTAGGAAGACGGGTCTGGAGAAAGAAAGAAACGTTTTGGTTTCAAAATGAATGGCAAAATATCTCACAAGAATAATATTTTTTTAAAAAAGAAAATGACAGTTCTAATTATCAAATTGCTCATCTTTTTCAAGTGTGGTCATTCTTCCTGATTCTTTATGCCCCATCTTTGAACAAAGCACAGGCTAGAGGACACTACTCAAAGGAATTCAGAAAATTTAGCTGTTGTTCAGGTCAAAGCTAATGAGGATTGCATAGTAAGCTGTATCAATAAAAAGAATCAAATATCACGTTTGTCTGCAAGTATGAACAGCCAAACCCTTATCTGCATTCATTCCAATTTGGAATTGCTGAAGTGGCATGTAGAGTGCTGCTACAATAATTATAGTTTATAACTCTTCTGAATATAAATCTGCTTCTTGGATTTCATCACTTGAAGTTTTGAAAGCTCTATTTTCCACAAGGTGTTTGAAAACAACATAGTTCTCCTAAATGCACCATAGCTTTATCTTTATTCTTTGGGGGAGAAGCTTTGGAAAAGAGATTGGATAGCCACCTTTCATGGATGGTTTAATTACAGGGGGTTAGGCTGGGTGATCCATATGCCCTCAATTCTCCATTTCTGTGATTTTTATGATTCTTTCTTGGAATGTTGAACTTATCATTTATTAATTTATTATTTATTTATTTAAATATATCAGCTTCCCAACTTCTGCATGACATGCCAAATTAGAGGGGAAAAAAACCTCATGAAAACAGCTAAAACTTTAAATCAGATGGACAGCTACACTAAAACAATTTAATTTAAAAATATACCCAAAACCAACATTATAAAGCAGGGACTTTAAAGAGATAATAAACATCACCCCTCAGAGGTCAGGGTTTTCAAAGCTTTCCAGAAAGAGGATGCCATCCTTATCTTGGTGTGTGTCTTTGTGTGTGTGTGTGTGTGTGTGTGTGTGTGTGCTGTTGTTGTCATTGCTGAGGTGTAAATTAGTTGTTTTTCTCATTTCAACTGCAATCAGCAAAAACAGGTAGACCTTACTTATCAACCATTTTTTCAATGACCATTCAAAGTTACCACAGTATTGAGCAAATAGTATTTATGACTAGTCCTGGAAGTTAGTAATTGCAGTGCCTGCACAGCGACATGATCAAAATGAAATGCTTGGCAGTCTACTCACATTTCTGACTGTGGGAAGTGCTTCAACTCCTTCCTTCACTTATTTCCCTCTCTCTCTGTCATTTTGATTGCTTTGTTTTTTGCCATCCCTGCTGCCTGCCCTGTACTGGGCCTGCCACTCTGCTGCTATGTTGCCCCTTGGAGCCCTCAACTGACCTTTGTTACTTTCTTCCTGTTGCGATTTATTTATGTGTGACTTGATTGGATTGGATTTCTATAGCTGCCCATCACAGCAAATGACCATGGGTGGCTCACAGTTCAAAACATATGTTCCAAAGGTGTTTTTCCAAATGGCAACTAGACTTTCTTCATTTTTTGCATGAAGACTTTTCGCTTCTCATCCAGGAAGCTTCCCCAGTTCTGAATGAACTGCCTTTTGAAAAAGCATCTTTGGGACAACCACAATCTGGATGACTGAGAATCTCCATAGACATATATGTATGTATGTATGTATGTATGTATGTATGTTTTCTTAGGCTTTCGCGTGTACTTACATGTGTGCTGTTTAGCTTCCTTCGGGTATTATCCCACGTCATTGTAGTTCTGTTCAAGTTGTAGCAACGTTTCAGCCTGATGATGGCAGATGAGATTCTGCTGAAACGTTGCTACAACTTTAACAGCACTACAATGACGTGGGATAATACCCGAAGGAAGCTGAACAGCACACATGTAAGTACCCGCGAAAACTTGAAAAAACAAATATATATATATATATTACAATTTGTATATTATTGTATATTATTTGTATATTATTACAAAATATATATATTACAATTAAAATTAAAAAAAACATTTTTACAACAATAAAAAGCATTAAAACAGTAAAAGAAACATTAAAATGTCTAATTTGAGTGCATATAAAAGCAAGATAACTGGCCTATTAATGATAGTGCCAGGAGTCAAGAGCCCTTGGTGCATGTAGTACCCCAGGCTTGGGAGCATAGCCATGTTTTTAGAGCTTCACAAAAGGCTAACAGGTTCGGGCCTGGTCAGCTGAGAATGGTGGGAAGTGGCAGGGACAGCAAAGTGCAGGCCAGCAGGTTCAAGGCAGAGGGTTGGTTCGAGTAAAGGGTAGTGGGGGATATTTTAAGGAAAACTATATTTCATTTCAAGAGCAAATGTGGCAAATTTAACAAAGTTCCCATGTAAAAAAACGCCCAGAAAGAAAATTAAATTAAAGATGTTACTGAATCATAAAGCTCATTGGATGATTTCGGCCAGCCATTATCTTTCACTTCAAACATTGAACACCATCTGTATGCCACCTGGAGTTACACTGCGTGAGTTAGGCAACTATATATATCTATTAAATAACAAACACAAACAAACAAACAAACCATTTTACAGCTTGCTGTTGGGGAGAAATAAAATGACTTCAGAGGAGTCCCTTACACACACTGCCTGAATTTCTGGACAACAGACATAAAGGTGCTGTAAATATATAAGGAGGCCACTGTTTGCAAAACTTATGAACAAAAAAATTATAGGGCCACCGAAACTGTTCTATATGTAAAATGGGTGACTCCAAATCTACAAACCTGATTGGTCAAATAAAATAAACATTGGATTGGTTCACTAGGAACCAATCCAAAGAGCTGCTAAAAGGCGGGAAATCTAAACAACTGCCATTGGCTGCAAGCAGGCAAGCCAGCCTGTATAAAAGGCTGGCCTCGGCTTCAGCCAAGTGTTCCTATTTACTAACTAGTTGAAGAATAAAGTATTTGTTGTTGGAACCCGGTCTACCTCGTGTGTTTTCCGAACAAAACAGAAACATATAAAATTATACAAATTTGAAGCAGGATCAGCCCAGTACCTCAAAATCCTATTTTTTTTTAAAAAAAAAAAATGCAAGTATTTTTGCATTCCAAATTTTCTTATAGAAATTGCAAGTGGACTGAATAATTTTAGACACTCACATTTTTTCAATTTTTGATTTCATAAGAACATTTCATCTTTTACATGTATTAAACTCCTGCAATCACACTAAGCAGTATCTTGGTTATTATTTTATTTTGCATGCAAACATGTGCACATGGGTCTATACAGAGACACATACAGATATTTTGATTAGAATCAGAGCAAACCATTTCTCTTGCCCTGTTTCTAGAGAACTGACTTGCACAATGTGATCAACATCTAAAAATACTCCAGCCTTGTTTCACAAAATGTAGAATTAAATAAATTCTCACTATCAACCAGACTGTTTTTAAAAGTCATGACAAGCTTCCTCTTGGCACAGACTGAGCTGAAGAGAGATGTTTGCTGAAAATTCAAATGCAGAAAGCAGCTTTAAAAAGCCTCTGGGCCATAAATCACAAAGCAAATATAAATAAGGCGATTTATTCTCTGGCAAGATAATATAGTACCAGAAGGAAAGGAAGGGAATGGAAATACTTCTTCAGGAGGGGAATAATTCTTTGAGAAGATAAAGCAGCACCTGGAGTCCTCACATTAAAATAATAGAGGCCTTATGGCTGCACAATACTTGCCTGATTGTATATCAATACAGAATTAATTAGATTGATTTCTAGCAAAGAGAAATACTGCAAAGTTAGCCAACATTTTGAATTGTGTTAGGCTAAAACATGTTAACTCTGCACAATATTCTTTGTTAATTTTCTGTTTTTAACTATACAGCAGGAGGGATTTTTATGTATACCTACTTAACTACTTACTTGTTTGTCTGAGTTGCAATTTATCAGTTATAGTAGTCTTTGCCTTGAGGGGTGATTTGATTTTAAAATTTTATTGCAGCTTTGAAATTTTACATACTGCATTTTATTCTTGTTGATCATTCCAGCAAACTATTCTTAGCCCATGCACATTTTATTTAAAAATTTGATTTTTCAAAATTTTTCATAAGTATTTTTTCTTTTTATATTTTTCTTTCTTTTTTTGTATTTCATTTTTTAACAATATTTTTAAATTTTTAATTCTAATGTTTTAATCTTTATTTTAAAACTAAAGGCTTTCATGTTATAAGCTATTAAAAAAATAAAAGAATTATGACAGAGAAAGTTAACTCGTGCCAACAAAGAAAAATAGGACACAAGAAATCTAAGCCTTTTAATTTCTCACCCAAAAAACCATCAGGTTCTATTAAGCAATTAACATATTTACCTTTAATGGGGCTGAATATTTCTGATTCAAATAATAACTAGAGTCTAAAATGATGTGTGCCTACAATCTGGAGGGCAGCCATCAATCCCATCTTGACTGCAGATGTCCCTGAATGGAACAAAATTGGGCATTTTGCTCTGGAGGATTCCAAACAAAATGCAGATGGAATGAAATTCAACTAACATCCATTGCTTCCTCGCCAAACATTCTTGGTGGGAACAATAAGGGAGTTGGCTCACATTAGCGGTGATCCACAAGCCCTTTTTAAAATATCAGACTCCCCCCTACATTTTCTGGAAACCTATTGGGAAAGGTTTGTTACACTAAATCAGGGAATTATGGCCTTTTAATGACTTGGCAACTTAACTTCCAGAATTTCATGCTGGCTCAGGAATTCTGGGAGTTGAAGTCTGCAAGTCATAAAAGGGCCATAGTTCCCCAGCCCTCATTAAATGCAAGTCTGATTTTCCCAGGTTGCTCTGGGACAGTTTGTTCAACATAAAGATTTATGATTTGCAGTCTTTGATCCTGATGTCTTTGTTGCCACTGAAATTTCATATTATTTACTCCAGAGGACATAATGGGGATCCTAAGACAAATTTAATTTTAGAAGGTGAAGTAAATAAATGAAATTAGCACTGCCAATTTCCTTTAGAATGAACAACTTGAATGCAAATTTCTACAAACCAGTTATTGTTTTAGTAAGCACGAACCTAGCCTTTCTCCCCCCTTTTATAATCCACTTAATCCTAAAAAAATAAATCAGGATGTCTTAGAACATCTGAAGCCCAATTTCTATTGCAATGGATATTCTCAAAATAGTTTTGGGGAGAAGTGTGCAGAATTTAGTGGGATGAGGTTTTCCTCATTCTCATGGACAAACCATATCTTGTAGAGAGTTGAGCTGGCAAGATACTGGTATTATGGGCTGGATTAACGAGTCAAGACTTTAAATCAAAGAACCAGGATGCAACAGGTTCTGAACATACAACTCAGGAACCAGGAAGCTCTCAGCTAGGTGCTGATAAGAATTAGGAGCAGGATCTATTGGAAAGATGAGCTTACAGTTCTGGAGCAGTCAGATGATCAGTCACCTGTTACAGAAGCTGATTTAGAGCCTCAGCTGGAAAGATCCTCAGCCCTTGCATCTGTATAAAGATTAAATGAGTAGAACAAAGTGTTCGATGAGGTCCCTCAGAAGAGGCATGGCTTTGGAAGATAGGCATGCCTGTACCAGTGCTATAAAAGATCTTATGAGTCAGACTTCTGTTGGCAAACAACTTTTCAACCTTGCATCTACGTTAATGTATGGGGGCTTTTTCATAACTGGGTGACCCCTGAATTGGTAAAATTACTCTTAACCACCATTCTTGGATTTGTCTACAAAGAACCTTACCTTTTGAAATAAGCTCGTTTGTTTTCTTTGAACATTTGAACAATGCTTGCATTGTTGTAAGAACCAAGATATTTTATTGAAGTCTAACCTTAATTGTTGGCATTAGATCAAATTGGTTGCTAACTACCATGAAATAAGTCCCACCTTACATCAGTAGGGATTACTGTAGTTGCTAGCTGAAATTGAACAACAAAAAGAACATCTAGTCCAGGGGTGTCAAACTTGATTTCATTGTGGGCAGCATCAGGGTTGTGTTTGACCTCGAGGGGAGGGGGGCAGCTTGACGTCACTCAAGTCAGGGGCACTTGTGCTGGCCAAATTCCCTCAGACCCGCCCACCCTCCCTCTCTTTATAATCTTCCTTCTGTCCTTCCTTCCCCTTTCCTTTTTCTTTCTTCCCCTTTCCTTTTTTCTTCCTTGTTCTCTTCCCAACTTTCCTTCGTCTTTCCTTTCGCCTTTCCTGTCCATTCTTGGATGCTCAAATGCAAAATGGGAAACATTTCTCCTTTTGTTTTTAAATCTGTTTTGCTAGCCATCTGCCAGCGAAAGCAGAGCCTGGGAAGGCTGTGCGTGGAGCCCCTTGAACTCTGTTTTCACTGGCAGAGGCATCGCAGGCTAATCCTTCATGGGTGGCCCAACGGGACAGATCCAAGCACCCTGTGGGTCGGATTTGGCCCATGGGCCTTGTGTTTGACATGCCTGATCTTGCCAAATTGACAATATAGGCTATGATACCATGTCCTAAATGTCCTGCCTCAATACTGTACTTCAGAAATTTGATTATACTTTTGGCCAGAGTCCTGTTTTTTTTAAAAAAAAAAAAAAATCAGTGCAATCTATCTATGAGTCTTAACCTTGCAGTCTTTACAGTATGTCCCTGACTTCTCATCAAGAATGGAACTAGCACAGATGGGCTAGTTTCAGGAGGCATGTAGATGGAAGTTACTTCTTTCTCTATTTTCCACCTTTTTGAACTGCCCATCTCCCTCAAAAAAGGGACTCTGGGTGGTTGTACAATAAAATATTAAAATATAAAAACACTATGTAAAAGTTAAGGTTTTAAAATTAAAAATTTACAAGGAGGCAAGGATATAATTAAATGCTGTTTAAATTAGTTAAAAGTTGAAGGGAGGCCTCTTAGCGCATCAGCCAGCCCCAAGGTTGTGTGTTCCTCTGCGTTCCACAAGCAAGGCCACAGAGCCATGTTTTAACTCTTTTTCAGAAGTCCAGGAGCGTGGGGGCCTGCCTCACCTGACAGGGTGGGGACAATGGCTCTCTTCCTAAACCCTACACTATTGCTAAACAAGATGGTTGTTCAGTGAGTTGCCCCAGATTTTATGTTCTTTTCTGTCATGGTTACTGCAATTATTAAGTGCATCACACAGTCTTTCAGTGAATCTGGCTTCTGCCCTTGTCTTTGCTTGTCAGAAGGTGGCTAAGAAAGTCACAAAGGGCTATATAATACATGAAGCTCAACTGGGACGTCCGTGTAGTATAGGTTTGAAGCTGGTTCCATCATAGTCACAATGCTGTTCAGAATCTCGCCCCCTCCCATCTTCTTGTTCTTTCTTGACTGAGGATTGGGGCTTTGTGGATGTCACTGTTGGATGCAGTGGTTGATCCTTCCTCATCACCATCACTGCTGTGCAGTGAGAAGACACTTGAGTCCCTGGACAGGCGGTGTTGTGTGAATGAGATGACCTCTGTATTCAGTGTTGACTCCAAAGAGTTTTGCTCTACAGGAGCTGGAATGACATCCTCAGGCTGCAATGATATAGTTTATGCAAATGATTGTCTGAACAGACATGTACATGATTACATACATTATCTTTAAACACACCAACAAAACTAACATGAAGACCATACAGCACTGTTCACACTAGATAAAGAAAACTTTGGTTTGAGTTTGCCTATGCATGTCTGGGTCAGAACAGAGGTGATCACTGTTGATTCCAAAGCTCTACATGTGGAAGGAGTATGTTGTGGGTCAAACCGACATGCCCAGTTTTTTACATATATAACAATGGTCTGAAATACAGGTAGTCCTTGACTTTCAACAGTTCACTTAGTGACCGTTCAAAATTACAACAGCACTGAAAAAAGTGACTTATGAGTGACCATTTTTTGAGTGACTTATGAGTGACTTATGAGTGACCACACTTATGACTACTGTAGCATCCCCATGGATACCTGATTGAAATTCTGATGCTTGGCAAGTGACTCACATTTACAATGGTGGCCATGTCTTGTGATCCCCGTTTGCGACCTTCTGACAAGCAAAAGTCAATGGGGAAACCAGATTCACTTTACAACCATGCTACACCAATTTAACAACTGCAGTGATCCACTTCACAAATGTGGCAAGAAAATGTAAATGTAAAATGGGGCAAAACTCACTTAACAAATGTCTCACTTTGCAACATAAATATTGGGTTCAATTGTGGTTGTTGAGGACTACCTGTATAGTTTTCTTACCTCAGGTGCAGCACTGTTGAAGTTGGTTTGGGTTCCCCAATGTTTTATAAATCCTTCCAGCCTGACAGCATTACATACTGGGCAGGAATTGTCTGTCCTTCTGAGCCCAGGGTCCCTGCTCTTTGATTTCATGTATGTTTTGTGGTGTTTGTTTTTTTTTAAGCTTGACAAACTTGTCTGGTGGTGGCTTCCACTTTTTGTTTACGGCTGTCTGGATCTTCTTCCGAAGCTCTTCTAATTTCTTTCCCCGAATTGGCTTTTAGGTCCGAGTTTTCGGACAAAGTATATAACAAAGTATATAACTTTGTTATATACCTCCTCACTTCTCTAGGCAAGTCTCTTCTCTAGGGAGCAGAAGCATCTGAACCCGAAACATTCCGAGCCGCTAAGCCGCAGTGAAATCACGAGGAGGAAGCCGGGTAGCCTCCCAGCTGGGCTAGCAACAAAACGCAAGTTACGCGGCGAACGCAACGCTGCTTCGGAGCAACCAATACACTCAAGGCCTGCACTCCTCTCCTCTCCTCTCCTCCCCCCCCCCCCCCCCAATTCCTCAGAAGCCTGGAGAGCACGCTCCCGCCTTCCTTCCTTCTTTCTGCAAATCACAGGCTTCGGACGCTTGATTGACGCATGGGCCCAACCAGCCGCGTTTCGCCCGATGGCCTTGTCACGTGAGCCCTGGGTTCGACTCGGGAGCTCTTGTCGGTTCTCCTGGCCGGGGTTTGCCGCTTCCCTCTTCGGCCGCCAGCCGCGCGTCGGGCGGGAGGTAAACCAGTTGGAAAGGCTGGAGAGGAGGGCGCCCTTTTCGTGGCTTGCTGGGTGAGGAAGTGGCGGCGGGAATCCTTCTCTGCCCGGACCGCCCGCCTGCCTTTTGCAAGCTGGGGGCGGGTATAGAAGAAGCGTCCGCATCTCGAGCCAGGCGCTTCTTCGCTTTGCAAGCCGGGGGGGTGGGGGGGTGGAGGGAGGCGGCGGGGGGAGGGGACTCTTCGTAGCAACTTCCCCCCCCCCCCCCCCGCCTCACCACCAAACTGCGGCGGGGCGGAGTGACCCGGCGAGACTGGAGCCCGAGGTGCCCCGCTTTGGGCCTGGCCCACGCTTGCGGGCGATCTGATCCGGATCGATATTGCATTGAATGCATTTGGAGCAGGAGCGTTGCCGGGCCGCGCAACTTGCCTGATTGAGGCCGTCCTCAATTAGCAGCTGATGGGATGTGTGTTTGCGGGGTCCTATCCTCCAACTCCCAAGTTTGCTCAGCCTCCCGTTCTGGTTGATTTGCCATTAAGCGGAGCGCTTTTAATTCGTTGCTCAGGCACGTTAAGTGTCTGTTGGTGTATACCGTTGTACGTTTCGGACAGAGTATCAACCTGCCTTTTGGAGGAGAACAGCCCTAAATCCTTTATTGCCTCTCGGGCAGAACTAAACTTCTGAATGAGGAAATGCGCTTTGTCAGCTTAACCCGATTATGATAATATAGAGATTGTACCAAGTCAGCACCTGTGGCATCCTGATAAGTTTCCTAGCAAGAGGAGGGAGGAAACACTTGTGATGGCTGTTGTTGGGTTGTTCTTTATGTGGTTTGTTTTTGTTTTTGTTTGTTTGTTTAGTTGTGCGGCCTTTCCTTGCCCCCATCCAGAGAGATGCCGAATGCAGATGGTAAAAAACTGTTGCCTGTCTTTGCTCATGAGGCCTGCCGCTGTCTTCTCTCCATTGAAAAAACAGGTAGCTGGGATTGCCAGGCACATTTTCCTTTAAAGTTATTGAGAAGCAGCGTCTTTTGAGAATTAGCAAGGCGAGCAGGCAGCTTTCTGACCCTTAATGCCTCATCACCCCATGATGGGCTGGACATACAGCAGGGTGGGCTAGCTGTTTTGACTTGCTGTAGTTTATCAGAAACCCCATAGACAATATTTGGCAGTTTCTGTAGCAGAAACGGAACTGACTTGTTATTGACATCCTTTCTCTTTGTTTAGTGCTGCTTTTTGCCAGCTGCCTATTGTCTATGTCTGTACTTGTTGAGTATTCTTGGGGGATTTTATGAGGTCTTATCAACATGTTGCCACAGCACATTAGTTCCGTTTGTCATCCTTACTCCTTTTTATTTTTTAAAGAGAGTTGCAGATGGACCTTGTTAGCAACAAAAAAAGGGGCTGTGTGTAACTCTCAGCATTATATTTTTCTGTTCTCCAGCAAGCCAGATTGACTCTCTTGGGGCCTGAGCAGTGTTCCCCAACAAGGGGCTTCACTGGTTCCTTTGCCAGAGAATGCTCACTTTTGTACTGCTGATTACACCATTGATCGTTCACTGCTTCTATTCCTTTAAATGAAATCCACACAGTGGTCTCTTCAAAAGACATAGATTTTCTTTTTATGACCCTGATCACAACACCAAGTTCAGGATAAGTTAAAAGAAAGGAACAGTAGGAGTAAAACCTCAGAAACTATAGTGGCTTCTCAGAACTGGAACTTTATTACAGAATCTCTTGTGTACAGCGTGCCTAATTGCTGTCAGTTTCAAGTCACCAGAGGATTTCCAGTGCCTAATTGCTATCATTTAAACAGTTCAGAAATCACCAGTGTCTTTCCACAGCTGTCTTAATAGATGCAAATTTTCTCCTAAGATATACCATGCATTTCAGTAATAGTTCAAGTTTCAAATTGATGTTTTAAAAAATATTTTTTCATTTATCTTAAAAAATCCAAGCTTTTTTCTCTGTTTAACCAAATGATCGGCCCTTGTGAACGATAGAAGGAGTTTGGCTCAAAGGACTTCCTTTGTTAATGCCACTGACTGTTTTGTCTTTTAAGTGTTATCCCCATGACATGAAAATTGTTTCAAATTAAAAGTCTGTTAATAATATGCATCATATGGGATTTAAATATAATGAGGTTTAAAATTATCCAATTATACTCTGTGTTTGCCTTCATTTCTCTGAGAAGCTGGCATCAACTGATGTTCTATAATTTTTCTTATAGGTCTAAGAAAAGTCACTTCCTTGGATTAAAAAGAATTTTTAATCTAAACTAACCATTGCTGCAGTTGCGGAGTTATTTTTTTTGTCAGAGAATCAGCAGTTTTGTTCTAAAAATTGCTTTAAAACTTGTCAAATGACCTCAATGGCCAGTCTGTTCTCTTTTACTAGCCCAGCTGTAAAACGCTTGTTGGGCTGGAAACAAGGCGATGAAGAAGAAAAATGGGCAGAAAAAGCAGTTGATGCTTTGGTAAAAAAACTAAAGAAGAAAAAAGGAGCCATGGAGGAACTGGAAAAGGCACTAAGTACTCCTGGACAACCAAGCAAATGTGTTACAATTCCTCGTTCATTAGATGGGCGACTTCAAGTGTCACACCGCAAAGGCCTTCCCCATGTGATTTACTGCCGTGTGTGGCGTTGGCCTGATTTGCAAAGCCATCATGAGTTGAAGCCATTGGACATTTGTGAATTTCCTTTTGGATCTAAACAGAAAGAAGTTTGTATCAATCCATACCATTACAAAAGGGTGGAGAGCCCAGGTGTGTTTCAATGCCTTTACCCATCCAAAATAGTTGACTTGCTGCAAAACAGCAAATTGAAAATGGGAGGGACAAATTGGTACATGGGAATTGCATCTGGGAACATTGATACTTTGCAGACCAGAATCACACATTATTACATCAACCCTTGGTTTGCTTTTACCATAAATTGTTGAGCATCCTCTTAATAGCCAGGTCCATAGATGATACATAGTCTACAAACCATACTGATATAGCCATTGCTTTAAACCAAAACACAACTCCATAATGGCAAAATGAAGTATATGAACCCTGCTTTTGATTGTTTCCTCCCTGAATTTTATGCTATTTGAAACGATTGATGATAAACAATATCAATTGATTTGATAATTGTATTGTTAAATAAGATAAATTTTCATAGCAATCTTTTCATCTTTTTTCAATTATAATTGAAAATCTGGAAAATGTTTCCTAAAATATTTTTTTCACATGTTCTATTATTTAACATCACAGTTTTTCAATCATCTTGTGCAGTTGTCTTAGTTAATGCAGAAAAGCTGTACAATTTTAAATTGCAAATGGATTGGTCACTCATAATCTTCTAGGGTCTGCACATTTTCAAATTGAAGAACTTTAATGGGGAACTTGGATAGAATTTAAGAAAAATGGGGAGAGCCCAGGGCAAAACCTCTTGATTCAATTTAAATATTAGTAGTCATAATTCTCATGCTTTTAATGATTTTTACTTTTGTTGCATTAAAAGTTATAATTGAGCAACAATTTCAGAAGGAAATTTGGGGGCCTCAAGCCTCTGGAGCAACACCTGGCCTTGGCACTCAAGTTGTACATTTCGGTAGTAACTCTTCCAAGTAGAGAAACAATAAGTTTCTGGCATATGCTTCTTTCTTTGCACTTTTACTCCTCAAGAGTTAATTATGACCTGTGTAAATCTTCAACCCTATTTTAATATGTTTTCTTTTCTTTTTCAGTTTTACCTCCAGTCTTGGTGCCAAGGCACAGTGAATTTAACCCACAGCATAGCCTTTTGGTTCAGTTTAGAAACTTAACTCACAATGAACCACATATGCCACACAATGCTACCTTTCCAGATTCATTCCAACAGCCCAATAGCACTCCGTTTCCCATGTCTCCAAATAGTCCATACCCACCATCTCCAGGTGGCAGTACCTATCCAAGTTCTCCAGCTAGTTCTGGACCATCTAGCCCATTTCAACTACCAGGTAAGGACTATTTGTATGACAAACGTTGAAAAGTAGAACTTGTATTATAAAACCAGAAGAAATTAGAATTACATTTAGTTTATGCTATATTTGTACTCAAGTTGATTAAGTAGACATTTTGATTGAGGGAGAGTAGCAAAGAGAAGAAGGAGAGGAAGAAAAGGTTGTAGAGGTTCAGAGAATAAATTGAAAGCAGATAATAGTGGCAGCAATAACTATGTAGTAAAATAAGTTTCAAAATGAGAAACCTTTTATAATTAATCCTAAAATCCACTTTGATAAAACTCATTAATATCAAGGAAACAGCTTTTAAGTTAATATATCAGATGGAGAATCTGCTGGTGCTTTCTAATCCCAAGAAAATGAAATAGATGAAGCAAGATAGATTGTGACATATAAATGACTGGCAAAGGAAGCGAATGAGGCCCATAGAAACCTCAACTGAGAATGAAAACGTTTTCATGATAGAAAATTATTAGATTCCAACACAAATAGAGATAGAAAATGACAGAAAGTACAAGTTGTGATTATAGTTGAAAAAAACTGAATAGTTCAAGGTAAATGTACTAATACTGCTCAAATATTCTTTCTTTTTTTCATTTGTAGCCGATACACCACCTCCTGCATATATGCCTCCTGAAGACCAAATGGGTCAAGATACTTCACAGTCTATGGATACAAGCAACAGTATAATTCCTCAGATAATGCCCAATATTTCGAGCAGAGGTGAGTTAAACTTGTGACTTTATAAATTTGTTAACATTTTGAAACTTTTTGATAATTTGCCACTTATAATATGAAGAAAGTAGATAAATTATTGTCACAGCTTTTATTTAGTTTGTGAAGTGCAGCATCTCACGCTGTCTTATCTACATGGGGTGAGATTGTTACATTTAAGAATTTGGTCATTAGAGATACAGAGAATTTGTTGACTAGAAAGAGGAGCATAATGTCATCTGATCAGCATTTTATCCTTTCATCTGAATCATGGGTTCAAAAAGAGTGAGGGAAATACAGACCCGAGAGTATTTTGTTTTAAAAGCAAATTTCAGTTAAATAGAATTTAAGGGATAATTTTGAAAGTTGCACATTGTTAATACCCATATATAAGACGTTGAAACTGCATTCCAGGCCATTTGTTTCTATGTAGCAAACTGCTGATAAGAGAAGGTTCAAGGCTATGCCAAGGAGAATAACTACTTGGAATTTGGAAAAGGATAAGATAAAATATCTTTCATTTGCTGTAATAGTAGTAGCATTGGAATTTTTTTTTAATGGATATCATTTATAGGCCTGTTTTTCAAAAGAATAGCTAACTTCTGTTGAATGATTCAGCATATATTAAGCATGCCAGCTGTGCAAAGTAGCATTAATTCTGTATTGTTATTTGTAGGTGAAAATCTTTAGAAAAAATATTTCTTACACAATTTGAATTTTAGCTAAAGAAATAAGTTCTCTTAAAATGTTTCAGAAGATTTGCTATTGTTCTTTCAATAAATATAATTATACCTCACAAATTAATTCAGGATCCTGGAGTATAGGATCTGTCTATAGTCTGCTGTTGATGGTGCAACCTGTTGAGAAGATTTCTGCAGGAATATAACTGAAGTTCTTTAGCAATAAGAAAAATGCATGAATGCTTAATACTGTAGGCAAGAGACTGTAAATGCTGGAATTATTACAGGTATTTCATGTTTGTTCATAGATGTTCATCCTGTGGCCTATGAAGAACCCAAACACTGGTGTTCCATAGTGTATTATGAACTAAACAATCGTGTTGGGGAGGCTTTTCATGCATCTTCTACCAGTATCTTAGTGGATGGATTTACAGATCCTTCTAACAACAAAAACAGGTTCTGCTTAGGTTTGCTCTCCAATGTTAATCGTAACTCAACAATTGAGAACACTCGGAGACACATTGGAAAAGGTAATCCTGAAGTATGCTTATATTGATTGTAAATAGACAGTGTTTGCAGTTTGGATAAATTAAATGTAATTATACAGTTTTCATAATATGCCACATGAAAAAATATTGTAAATCTGAATAATTCAGCTTGAAAACAAAGAAACAAACTGTAAATGAAACATTGAATCAAAACATTTCTATTTAGACTTTCATCACTAAAGATTTAGTGGTAAACAAATAGTTAATCATTTTGTAATCTCTTGTACTCGGTGTACATATTTAAACTATTTGTACAGATATCCCAACTCTCATAACAAGTCATTCTGAAAATAAAACAAAAGTTAAGAGCTGAAGAGGACAGTGACAGCTAAACATGACAGGTTATTTTTCTGGTTTGAAAGACATTGCATAGTCCCTAAAATATCCTTGAATATAATTGTGATACTGATTTGGCAGAATGCAGCTCAAATCAAGGTATAGCATCTTCTGAAAAAAATCAGTTTGTAGTCTTTAGATGCTTCTGGATTTAGCTTTGCATGTAGAATTTTAGGAGACAGCATTGTTTAATGTCAGTTGGCTTGTTACCTGTATCTGTTCCCGATAAGAGCAGATACACAATATGGATTAATTTTAGATTGGATTTTATTACTATGTATTTTCCTCGGGACTATCTTGGAAAAGCTTTTCAAAACAGCATTGGGTAGCAGTGAGCAATAATGGATGTTAACTGGCAGTACTCTATAAAGACTTGTTCTACAAGTCATGCAAGTTCTTTCCAGATACAATTCAAAGTGTTGGTGATGACTTAAAATCAGAAAATCCATCTCCCATACCAGCATGCCTGCACACTAAGACCAATTGATGAGACAAGAAAAAAATACTTTATCATTTATTGAATAATTCTATCATGTACTGAGTGAAGGAAGATGAGGACATCTAGTGGTTAAGATATTTGGTGTTTGAAATGATATACTTGACATATTTAAGCAACTGGAAACAATTGGAATCCTTTCAAATAGAAATTTGGCTAGGGTTCCTAACAGCTGAAAGGAAGAGGCTCTAATCATTTTTTTCAAGTTAACTGTGTTAAATATTTGGGATTTTTCTCCTTCCCCTAGGCGTTCATCTGTATTATGTTGGTGGGGAAGTCTATGCAGAATGCCTGAGTGACAGCAGCATATTCGTACAAAGTAGGAATTGTAATTATCATCACGGATTTCACCCTACAACTGTATGCAAGATTCCCAGTGGCTGTAGTCTTAAAATTTTTAACAATCAGGAATTTGCTCAGCTTCTAGCTCAATCAGTCAATCATGGATTTGAGGCAGTATATGAACTCACCAAAATGTGCACAATTCGAATGAGTTTTGTGAAGGTAAGACATGGTATATTCGTTATTTACAATATTGTATCTGCTTGAAATATATCTGGAATATATTACATATGACTGTAATTTTAACATATAACAGATTTTGGCAATTTTGCTATGTTTAATTAGCAAATCCTCAGTTAATTCAGTGTTTCAGATTTATTATTCTTTGTTGTTGTGAATAAGTTATAAGGATATATAGATAGTAGGATAGATGCCTAAATATATACATAACAATGTATGGATAGTTGGATAGATGTCTTTCCATTTATTTATTTGCAGGATGAAATAAGGATGAAGATTACCCACTTCTTTCTATTGACCTAATAAACAGTACTATTTCCTCCCTCACAGAAAAATGGGGTGGGAATCTACCTATTTAGGAGGGATAATTAATCACAATTCCAATACAATTTATGAGTGGTCAGTGATGATTGCAGTTTCTGCCAAGTTGTAGTTTTGCATCATATGTGCCCATCATAAGTAAAAATATTATAAATTGTGTTCCAACAAAACTAGGAGACATTAGGGATTGATGGTTTAAATGACATGTTTTGGTTGAGTGGGATGGAGATAAGCATTACATTTTTCAAACCAAATCACTTTTTAAAAATAGAAATTGTTGTATTAATCAGTTGTTCCAGTGTCTAATTTAATCCAGTTAAATTCATATCATTCTTTATAGGGATGGGGAGCAGAATACCACCGACAAGATGTTACAAGCACCCCGTGTTGGATAGAAATCCATCTTCATGGGCCTCTTCAGTGGCTAGATAAAGTACTTACCCAAATGGGCTCCCCACTTAATCCTATTTCTTCTGTTTCATAGTGCCAAAGTATTTCTTTAGCAACCACAATTTTAGTGACCATTTTCTAATTTTCCAGAAGCTTCCAGTGTGGATTCTGTAGGATTACATCATAAGTTAGCTTTCTTCTTCTACAAAAGACCAATTCCATTGTTTTAACGTTGTTTACCCTTTCATTTCGTATTAAGACTGTTCAATTTGGAGGAAAAATGCAGAAACTGTTTTCCCTGAGCTATACATATTTGAACAACTTTTGATTCCACTGGAAGTATTTTAACATGTTTTCTGAGGACACATTCTTGAATGACTTTACACAATGAATAACAAACACTATCTCATTTGCTAAATCTATATAGCTCCAATTTACCATCAGTTTGTAATACTATATGGTTGTATGGATGATCTAAACCTACAAAGAGCTAGCTTTATTACACCTAAGATTGCCTTTAGCTTAAATATGATCTCAATATGAACATATTGACAAACATCTGTTACAGATAGTGACAGCAAAATACATTAGAGCAGGCTCTCCTTTAGTTACTTTCATCACAGTTCAGTGTTGCCTTCATAATTTAGCCCTGTACTCAGATCAAAGTCCAGGGAGATTCAGATGAATGTGTGTAGGATTGGTGCTTAACAGATGTTTTATCCAGGGTATGCACTGTTTGAGGCAGTTAACATTTATTTGAATACAAAATACTAAAGTGCTGTATATTACATTGCAAGAATGTGCATTGTACTTTATATTTTATTTTGCATTTTGGTAGAAAATAGTCTGGAAGCTTCCTAAAAATTTACATTTGCTAATTTTCAATATTATTTTTTTCTTTAAATATTACTTCTGTTTTGGGGAGTTTTAAATTTTATCTAGTAAGTGTTGCAAAACGCTTGCTTTTTTATTGCTGAGGAAGCTCATTTTCATAATGATTTATGAGAATATTGTCATCTAGGTGACTGGAAGTTGTATGATGTACAATAAACTTTTTTTTTATTGGCAAGGGCTACATTCTTTCAGGATTAATCTCATGGAGGCTATGCACACTGATTGGTGGTTGACATAGCAAATTGTCTCTTGCTATCAAACCCCACCCGTTTTAATATCTTTATCTTTCTTGTCTTCTCTACCTTCTCTTCAAAAATGGGCTAATGATTCCTGCTAAAGGCATATATTGAAAACATGAAGTACATTTTTAAACTATTTTTATACCTTTGGAATACTGTTCATGAACCTTAATCATTCATACACAATTTCTTGTATAATGTAATGAGCTGGCAATTTTAACATCTGGATCATATTTAGAATTGTTTTGAATAAGCCATTGGAAAGAAGATGATGAATGGTTTGTCAGAGGGATACAGGTGTGTATTAAGCATTATTTGTCTCCATTCAGGAATATTTTGATTCTTTGGACTAAAGAAACAATATATTAGAGTCAACAGCCATTACAAGTTAAAGTAAAGTTTAATTTAAATTGAAATGGAGATGAAATTTCCCTGAATTTGTTTGTCTGATGCTCATCTATGCAATCAGTAATTGGTTGAAACTTTGCCTTTAAATATATAATCTTTCCTTGAAATTTCAGTTTTCAATGGTAAATTGTTTAAGGCTTTCACCCTTCTAAAAATACTTACAGTTTTAATTTCTTTCCTTGGACATGGAAGGCAATAAATGTCAGAAGTAGCTCTTGGATATTTTTTTAAAGTTTTTATTTTGCCCTTTCAATGTTAGGAATTAAAAGGGAACTTCTTATAACAAAGTATGAAATTTTGCATGGATTCCATCCAAGCTATCTAAGCTCAAAAAGAGAATTTTAGTCAGTGTGACTGTGAGGAGAACCTTCTACACTCTTTATAAGTGGTTGTATCCTTCATTCTTGAGTTACAATAATCAAGAACATATGCAGATCCATAGTATATGTTGGCACAAGGCAGGTATCTTTTACCCAATTTTGACTGTGTTCTTGCCTTACAACAAGCTTATCTTAATATGATGTTTGATTAAATTTGGTAATCCTAAAATTCTATATGTTCTTATAGAAATAACTTTGTATAAAATGAGGGAGAAGAAGGTCGATTGGGAAGACCCATGCTGGGTCAAATTAAAGGCCTCTTCTGTTTGTATTTTAAACAACTCAACATTAAAAGGCAAGTTGTCCTTTTGTTTTTACTTAAGATATCTAGTCACCACAATTAGTGCCATTGGTGGAATTTGCTTTTTCAAGGTAGTTGTCCTTTTTTGTTTGACATATCCATTGCAATCCCAAGAAACTAATTATTCCCAACTCACATGCTAATTATTTCAAGGCACTTCTTAAGTTGAATGAGTATGTGTTTGGAGTCCCTGAATTGAATACAAGTTTTCAGTTTTTGAGAAATTAGTAGTTAATATGGGAAAATAGAAGATATGAGACTAAAGTTGGCTTGTTTGCAATGTAAAAAAAAGTTCAGTCACATGGCAAGGAGATTTGTGTACTGTTGCCATTTAAATACTTGTAATCTTGGTTGATAATTTTTGCGGTATTTGAAATATCACATTCTTGTATATTCTGTGCTGATATCCTTGAAGACTAGCTCTAAATTCTAGGAAAATGTTTTAATAATTTTAACGTTACAGTTTACAGTTTTAAACTTGAGATTCCTGAACAGAGAAGGTGCAATTTCTGATGCATGGTGGTATTATCTTAAGAATGTAAGAATAGAGCACTGTCAAGTTAAGGTCTATCTTGACCATCATTCTATAAGAATGAATTAATTTGCCATAATTCTCTATTGTCTTATCATTTAGAGCTGTGCTATATAATTAACATGGTTAGTAACTGTTAATCTGTGATCATTTTGTCTGATCCTTTTTAAAGCCATTTAAATTGCTGGATAAATGGATGTCAATAGATCATGATAGTGTGTTCTATGATAACTCGGGGTGAAAAAATGTACCCTTCATATTTGGCCTTTGATTCAGATATGTTGAAAGAGAAGTAGATGGCAAAGTTTCTTCAAGGATAAAGAATAAAATTATGTACATGTTGTGAGAAAAGATGTTTTGAAAAGAAGTTAAAATTTGAAAATTCACCTTATAAAACTCATGATATGAGTGTTGCTAGTTTCTGCTGAAGGTCTAAAAAGCAACAGCTTACTCCAGAGTTATTTACTTTGAACAGGAGAAGTAGAGATACTATTTTGCTGGCTCTTATTTTAAGAAGCTGCTTTTATTGAATATCCAGTTAGTTAAGATCAGAATTCCCTCGGTGTTCTGAGCAGTTTCTTCCTAGTTAAATAAATGGGAACTATAAAGAGTGCTAGATAGATTATGCTAGTTGCTCAATCTTTCCCAACCTCACATTGAATTTGTAGAAACCCATGCTGGGTGGGAGTTGTGTAATTTCAAAAATAAAAATAAAAATCAGATAGCGGAAGGTTGCTACAGTATATGATTGAGAGACAACAACAGAGATATCCTAAATCAGGGCTGTCAAAATCCCGGCCAGTGGGCTGGATGCATCATGTGCTGGCTATGCTCATGCCTGGTTTAGTGAAGGGGGGGGGGGAAAGTCCTGATATGCCGTGATGTCACCATAACAACATGAGTTTGACACCCCATCCTAAATTTTTTGCAATTGATTTTACTATAAATCTAGTCCAGGAAATAATGTCTAATAACACCTTCTATAGAGTGATAAGAACTCATTTGCAGTTTTTCTAAAATGTTTAGAAATGTTTTTAAAAGCCTTTTTTAACTGCTCAAGCCATTTATAAATAGTGTTTATAACACTATAATATTTATAATATTAGGTACCAGAAAAAAATGGACTTTTTGATGTATTTTCAATAATGGGCAGCAGAAATTATTATATAATTTTGCATGCAATTTCAACAAATTATTGACATCAGGATATATATAGTATTCTTGTAGCAAATGTATATTTTTGGACTGTATTACAGCAATACGTTAATATCTGATTTTTCCTTATTTCTCTGCTGAGACAAATGTATTAAACACTATTTCAGCTCTCTTGTCTTTTCTGTTACATCTTACACTTCCCTTCTGGCAATTTGAGGCTTTGTATACATACACATACAATTTTTTTCACTTTTTATTTTTTCGTTGGTAGCTTTTGTTTAAACTTTGTGTAGCTATAGTCGGAAGATAATCTGTGCTAAATTTATGCCGATAACCAGTAAAAGTAAGTTGCTTTACAATAAACCAGTAATTATTGTCTTTCCATGATAACATAGAATAGAATTAGAATTAGAATAGAATAGAATAGAATAGAATAGAATAGAATAGAATACTTTGGCCAAGTGTGATTAAATGTACATTTGTCTCCAGCACAGAAGCTCTCAGTGTACATGCAAAGCAACAGAGTAATAATAACCATAATAATAATACAAATAAGAGGGTGTAGTAAAGAAGATAAGAAGATAATGTTAATACTATTAGACACATATTAGGATAAAACTGAATGTATGTTCAGATTTAATCCAAATCATAGTCTTAACTGTTTAAGTTAATATTTGTTTTGAATAAATGGATATTTTCATTTCTTACTGTGCATTATAGGAATCTCTCTTAGCCATCTTTATAAGAGACTAGCCGATAACCCGGCATTGCCTGGGTATTTATACCAATCCTGTATTAGACAGGAAAATCCTGTAGTTGGGACTCACGGTGTTGTACTGTCTGTGAAGCTACTGTCTCTCTTATTCCTTTAGTCAGGCCGAGGAAGCTCGCTCTCCCAGCATCACATGTTAGAGGGAACCCCTTTGTGGAAATACTCTGAACCCGTTACCATGACGACTCCATTGTTTTTAAGGCACCAAACCCCCCACCCACCCCCGATGGGTATTAGGGGAGTCTTACCCCCACAGTATTTGTTTCCAAGAGGGTAAGTCACCTGTGTACCAAATTTTGTTGAAGTTGCTCGAGGCGTTCCAGAATTCTGCTGGAACATTACACACACACATCCGTTTTTATATAGAGAGGAAAATGAGGCAATTCTCCATTCGCAATTATCTGTGAATTGCACCTATCTAAAGAGTTTTTATTTCATGGTTATCAAAAGTGTACTAGGCACTTCCTCTCTAGATATTAGTTTCCTGCGAAATTGAATTAACTAAATCGTAGATCAATCTGGTTACTTCAATCAGAGGCAGCAATATTGAATTACAGGCCTGCTTAAAAGATCATAAATAGTTTTATTTCATTTTCCTAACACATTGTAAGTTCCACAATAAGGCTGAATCAGGAATTGTAATTTAATTACTTTTGTCTCAGAATACTTTTTTTTTACTCAATTTACTTTTTTTTAAAGCTCAGTCTAACAATCTGCACAGAATAATGGTGGGAAGAACTATGTAACAAGAATTGTTGCTTGGTTTATTTAACTATGGATATGTTCCATAGTGTTACTGATGATTACTTCTTGCCTCTTGTAGGCTTTATAACTGGAAAAATATTTTTTCAAAATCTTAATTGCTTAAGCTATGTTATGGAATAAGAAAAAGTATTTGTTGCCTGAATTGTTGCCTGGTAACAATATATTTAATAAAACATTTCAAACTATTGCATGAATAACTAATGTGAGTTATTCCTGTGATTTTTTTAATACTTTTGAGAAAGTGTAGTCTGGATTCATAGAGTAGTTTATATTCTTTAAATTTCCCTTCCTCTGCTATTTAATTCATATTATTCTAATGTATATCAGCGTATATCATGGATGCAACTTCTGTACTGTTTACTTTGTAAGATATGTTATTCCAACAATATATTTTACCTTCATTCTTTGAGCATTTCTGCATTTGATCTTGACTGTTAATATGGTTATTATAAATGAAGCAATATCTTTTTAAAAGGTATTTCCAGTTTTGTGTAAATAGAGTTTTGGAGCTGTCTCAGGTATAGGCTTAAAAAGTATCTTTCTGAAAGTTATTCTTCATCTTAATGGTTTTTTTTTATTTCTGTTTCTTCTACTAAATTCAACTCTTTATTAATATTTGGGTATATTTGAGAGCATATATTAAAGTGCTTGTGCTAAGACTATGAGACAGATAGTAGAAAACAGGCAAAGATAGGAATTAAGAATCAATTGGTGCTCCAAAGGCTTTAAAGGATTGGTTTTAGTAGACAGAGAAGAACAAAACATGATCATTGCTGGACCTCTTGGCAAACATGTACATAACTTAGGTGTCATATAACCAGAATGAATGAATGCTATTGCCATTATTTTCTGAGCCAAGCTGTTTCAATTGCCCTGGGAAGAATTGTGGGGGAAGAAAAAAATCAAATGTTTGGGAGGAACCTAAACCTTTCTTGCTTTACTCTTAGAATTCCTTTTGGCTAGAGCCTGGGTTAAATGCTTTACTGAGCTAGTTTCTGGCAGTCTCTACTTGGAGATCCCATTCTGTCATGCTTGTCAGATGTTGCAGCCAGCCTATTTTCCTCTTTCCATATCTGTGGGAAGCTTAGTTTGTCATGGAGGTGGTTATGATAATGTTCTGCTCTACTCCCTAAGCTGTTCTAGAAAGAACTGAAAATTTTCTGTCAATCTGTCTCATCAAGGGTGCCTATAAAAAATCTTATCACTTAATCCTTTTGAGTTCATTTCAAGAAAAGAATTCTCAATTATTTCAACTAACAGCCATAAAATATTAGGGCCGCTATACTTTGTTGCAAGATTGGTCAGATCACTTCAGTTTGACAGACCTATTCTTTTAAATAAAAGTAGGACAATTGGATACAAAATTGGGTTTCTCTGTACTTAGAACTGAGAATCAGGATACCTGAGACTGTATGGCAATAATATTTTCCCATGTCTGAACTAAATCTACATTCCTTTCATCCTAGGATTCAAATCTCTTTTTCTGTGCAAGAGGGATGGGGTCAGCATTTTGCAACCACTCAGAAGAGTTTAATGTACTACAAACCTTGCAATTATCGGCAAATCTATCATCTACACATAGGTTTATTAGTCTTATCGCTTAGGAAGTAAATATCTTGGCATGTGTTAAGCCTGGGTTCCCCAACCAGGGTTAGGTAGACAAGCTAAACAGAATGTGCAGCGTTAGTCAGATAGGCACACAGATAAATGAGTGAGTTAAGCTTGTATGTTTATTAACATACAGTAAAAATAACAGATACGCTTGTGCTATCAAGAATATAGTTTATTCCATTATAAGTTCATGGCATAGTCAAATAACAGTCCAATAGTCATGTATCAAGTAGTCAGTCCATTCAGGGATATTCAGTTAGCAAAGTCCATGTAGAATATCCTATGTCAGTTCACTTACAAATCAGTCCTTTGTTGTCTCTCCCGTTCGAGCAATGCAGTCTTGATTCCAAGCAGTAATCAGGGATCATCAAAACCAGAGAGAGAGTGAGCAAGCTGTAGCCTTGCTACTTTTATATTGTTTTCATAACCACTCCCTTAATTACTATTCCACAGTTAAAGCTGCAGACACTTTAACATACACAACTATGATTCATAGTTATTATTTCACCTAAACCAGTTAGGGTGAACAATGTTATCCCTAACAGCATGTCTCAGCCAGTACTCAAGGGGTCAATCTAACTGTAATCTAACTATGTTGACTTCAGTGGAGAAATAATGATTACAGCTTTTACCTCTTTTCCTTTAAAATTTGGGGAATCACCAGGAGTTTCTGATAGTGTGTATGATTGGATGGATTGGTTGCTTTCATGTTGATCATACATTTGTGCATTGTAAATTACTCAATGCCATATTTTATATGGATATGTAGCTTAAGGTCAACTCTGCATTATACCCAGCATTGTACCTAATGCACGATGTAGTGCATGTTATGGGACTACAACAATTTATAGGCTACTGCATTTTGGACCCCATACAGTCTGTGAGTTGTTTAGCTCTGAAAAGATCTCTAGCCTTCAAAGAGCAACATCTGCCAGAAAGGGAAATTTTAACTTCTGTTTTGTAAAGGGTGGAGGGTGTTCAGGATCTAAAACTCTCTATGCCTCTGTAGATTACAGTCTCAAAGAGCAGTGCATCAAAGTTGAATCTATCAATATTTACACAAGAGTCTTCTTGCTCTTGTGAGATTCTGAACAAATGATTGGGGGCAATATGTTGATTAATTAAACTGCTTAGAGAGGACTGCAAAGCACTGTGAAGTAGTATCTAAGTCTAAATGCAATTGCGATTTAAAATCTTATAGGGATACAGGTACAGAGCTAGTGATTTGGCCTGAACATCAGTCAGCATTGTACTCCTTCAGCATACAAAGGGAAAGTAAAATTCAATGCAATTGACTTTCTTCTGTCTCATGTATCTTTCAAGTAATATTGTTGATTCTTCTATCACTTCATTTCTTAACACATTGTGCTACATTTGACAACCAAATCATTTTATAAATTAAGACAGGTCTCTTGAAGGAAATATATTCATATGATCCTATTTTATGTTAGGACAACTAAAAATTAGTTCAAGAATTTAGAAGAGATTCCAGAAACAAGAGTTCTGTGTTTAAGAAACAAAAAGAAAAAAAAATACTATTTCGATGTGCCAGCTTTAAATAAGACTTAAAAAGGGAAGGGAAAGAAAAATAAAAGGTTAGACATTTCACACTTTTAGTTGTAAATTAATTCCTACATGTCAATCATTGTTTCCCATTGCGTTCATCAACATTTTATTTCAAGAAAATATGCTGGTTTCATTTTAGTTCTTGGGAAGATTCCTTAGCTAATCAGCTTGCTTGAAAATCAGAATATTTTTAGTTTTAAAAATAGCATACTTATCTGTAGAACAAATATGTTGGCATATGCTCTTCAGAAACTGTTTGAATGAGTAATGATCAAGCAGTGCTCTACTTATAGCACTGTATTGCTTAAGGAAGAAATAAAAAATAATTCAGTCTCCAATTTTTTTCAGTGCTAAATAAGGTGCGGTATTTGTTCATTAGCAAAAATAGAATCTTAAAAATCTTTAAACTGTTTAAACTGGAATTCCAGTGCCAATATGAGTGAATGTTATATATTATGTAAGTGCATATTTTGAAATTCACCTCCAAAATGAGTAATCAGTCAGATATAAAACAAAGATTTACAATATAATGTGTCATCCCTTCAGAGCAGATTTTCTTGGGGGTAGAAAAGTTAATTAAATCTTGTCCTTCCCTTTTTAAGAACTCTGGATCCATTGAGGACTGACAGTTGGAGTTCTGAAATGCACATGATTTATGTAACCTAAAGGAGAATTGCCTTGTTTTGAGCAAGTTAGATAAACAGGTGGACTTCAACTTATGACCCTTTGCTTAATGACAGTTCAGATGCATGCGTCTCTTCTCGGAGGCTTGGATTTTGGCAGGGACAATTTTAAATTCTTTAGGAGGAAGAAACATTCATGCAATCTGCGCTTTGTCGCCCTCAGCCTCTGAGGCACCTCTGTGCTCCACTTAACATTGCTTGATAATCACCACTGGGAATGCTGGGTTTGTGGTCACTGAACAAATCAATAATGTGGGTATCTTGTTTAATGACCATTTTGCTCAGTGACCGAGATTCCAGTCCAATTGTCATAAGTCAAGAACTGCCTGTATTGGTTATGGTATCGTGCTTGAAACTGGGAGACCATGATTTCTAGTCCTGCCTTTGGCACAAAGCCACTTGGGTGATCTTAGGCCAGTCATTTTATCTCAACTTTAGGAAGGAGCCAACAGCCTACTGTTTCTGAAAAATCTTACAAGAAAACTGCAGAAACATGTCCAGGCAATCTCCAAAAACTGGACACAATTGAACAGTAGATGAAAAAAGCCTCATTCAATTTTTATTCAGTAATTTCCTTCACAGATTGTGGGTATATTGAAAACATATATTGATTTTGATGAAACGCTATGTTGCTCTGATAAGCAATCTGATTAGGCGTGGGTAGAAAGGCACAATATCAATGGATGCCTGGCTGGGCTGAAAAATTATACTCAAAAGAATGTTCAACAGTGGATCCCCATCAAATCCACAAGATTCAATCTTTTTTTTTTAAGAGGTGGAAAGAATGATTATCACATTTGCAAATCATACAAAATTGGGATGTTTTTTAACCACAAGATAATTTCACTCTAGAATAAATTACTTATAGAAATGATGATGCTAAGACACTTCCCACAGATGTACTGGTATTTAAGCAGAAGCTGAATAGAAATTTATTGTTGATTCCTTAATCCAGGTTTCTGCACTGAGTAGGCATTTAGGTTTGATTACTCACAGGCTCTTTCCAACTCTGATTCCATGCTGAGGAGGGTAGGATTGTGATTAAACTAGGGCTACTGTAACTGAATGACAGGGAAATGATGCATACTGTAAATCTTTTATCTCTTGATGTTTGGAGCCCAAATATGACATCCCTAATTAAAAGTAGAAAATATGTTTTAGTTTGAAGTATTTTAAGGTTTGCATTCAAAGAAATATATTAATGTGGTGTTGAGAAATCAATGAGATAAAGAATGAGGTAATCATGTTTTATCACTAATACTTTTTCTGTGCTGTAACAAGAGACTATTTTAAGAAAGACTTTTTTAAAGCATCCGTTCGAAAACGCGATGTACTCACTGCCTCCGTTTTGCTTCCTCTCTATCTGTCCAGCATCCGTTTATGGACGTTTCATCCGCTCAAAAAGTTTTAGGCTGCCTAAAACTTTTGCGCGGAAAATGTATCCAGTTCGTCCGTTCTGCATCCGCTACGCATCCGCTATATCTGCTTGGCGTCTGCTGCGCATCCGCGCAACTCGCATCCGCCCGGATGCAGGGAGGAAGCGGAACGGATGCGGAACGGACGCAGAACGGATGCAGAACGGATGCAGAACGGAAACAAAGCGTTTAAAGCAGAAAAAACGTTCGCAGAGGGGATCTATCTCGGATATTAAGGATGTCTACAGGATGCCTAGAGGATGCCTAGAGGATACCTAGCGGAAAACCTATACTGCCTATAAAAAGGGGGAGCAACTCGCCTGCTTCGCACTTTCAGACCAGCAACCCAGCGGTGCAGACCTCTGCAGCCTTCATCTGCTTCTTCCTCTTCCATAGCATCCAGTCATGTCCACTGTGGATTGCAACAAAATCCTTTCGGCAGCCAACCTCCTTCTGCAACACTGCGAAACCATCTACAGTCTCTGTGAACAGTACTACGGGAAGAAAAGGAGGCACCCAAAAAAAGTCTGGCTCTGAAGATGGTTCGCCAGAAGAGCACAGTACGTACTTAACGACAAGCTGATGGTGGACCTCAGGAGCGAAGACCTTCGGGCGTTCCAGAACTTCATGAGGATGCCTCCAGTCATGTTTGACGAAGTTGTGCAGCGCCTGACACCCAGGTTGACCAAGACAAACACCAACTTCCCACCCAGCCTGGACCCTGGGCTCAAGGTGGCACTCACTCTGCGCCACCTGGCCTCAGGGACCACCTACATGAGCATGCAGTACAGCTGGAGGGTGCCACCCAGCACCATCAGCTTTGTTGTCAGAGAAGTGGTGCAGGCCATCATCGAAGAATACCTGGAGGAGCTCCTCCAGTGCCCCTCCACTGCATCCTGCACAATCTCATGCGCACCCGCTACCCAGTCTTGCAGAACAGGCTCGTGGACTTCCAGCAAGGCAATGGGGACATGGAGCATGGGGAATGGAGGCAAGGGCGAAACCTGATAGACACCAAGGATGTGCCAGGCCCCAACAGAGCCTCACGTGAAGGGAAGAAGCAGCGCAATCTCCTGAAACACTGGTGCAACTCCCCAGCTGGAGCAGTGGAGTGGCAAGACAGGATGATAGATGATTAATGGATGCTTCCTTCAGCCTGTCTCATCACAATGATGAGATTGGGCCATGTATGTTGGGTGGGCCTACAATGATCAGGGCATTTAATAAAGAGTTGTGTTTGTGTTGACATGTGTGGATGATTATTACATTGTTATTGATAATAAAGCACCATAGGTGTGGCACCTGGGAGGGTTGACCATACAGTCCCACTATGCTTGCACTGGAGGTTTATCTATTCCCCACAACTATTACCCATCCCAAAGGTATCCCTGTTCATTCCACAGGTATCCCTGCCCACCCCACTGCTATCTTAATCCATCCCACAAGCATGCAAAGGCTTAAACCATTTCTAAAAGTTTCCACCAAGACTTTATTAAAAAAAAGAAATGAAGCAAAGCAAAAAGAAATGAATCAAAGATAGACTATTGAACAACAAGCTGTAAAAGAAAAATGACCCAAGTCAAGTGTCCAAATAAAGTCCACAGGTAGCCAGCCAGCCGGTCTCTGGCACTCCTCTTGGTCACTTGGAGGTGTGCCCAGTCTCAGGGGTGAAGGGTCCAGGTGCTATGGAGGTGGGTGCTGCTGCAATGCTGGTCTGAAGCACCACTCGGGTGCCTGGCCCCGAGAGGACAACAGGTGATGGTGTGTTGAGAAAGCTCTCAGACAGCTGGCTCAGACCCGTGATGCTGAGAGGTCCTTCCTCCATGCCATGGGGTGTCAGCCCCAGTACTGATGACAGATGTACTGAGGCCGGGCTTGGCTGTGGGGTGGAGGAAGGAGCAGTATAGTGGGGCTGTCTGGTCTGCAGCTGGGTGAAGACTTGCGTGGGTGGCATCGGTGGCATCGCTGTCGTCAGCATCATTGGCGTGGGTGGCATCGGTGGCATCAGTAGAACCGGTGGCAATGGTGTCACCCGATGACTCTGTGCCTGGACTGGAAAGGGCTGCTGCCTGTGCTGCTGAACCTCCTGGTAGCCGTAGCCCTGGTAGGTGAGGGGCTGTGGGAAGCCTTGGAATGGGAGGGACATCACCTGAGGTGGAGGAGTAGACCTGGACTGGGTGGGAGCAGATTCCTCTGGATCTGGAGGGTTGTGAAGCAGCTCGGTGATCCGGTCCTTCACCACCTGGTCCTGGGGTTCCTCCATGTTCCTGAGGATCTGGTTGACATAGGTGAGGAAGGGCTTGCGGTTGTAGGATGAGGAGTCGGTGTGGACCAGCTGAGAGAGGAGATCTATGCTGGTCCGGATGGTGTCCCTGATCTCCAGGACAGTGTGGCTCTGGCCCTCCTGCTGTCTGGCTCTCTGCCTTTCTGTGGAGGTAGAGCTGGGGGTGGATGCGGGTAGGACTGTGGTGGAAGTGCCGTCTCCTTTCTCCCACTGCACCAGGGAGTCCTCCATGTGCTCCACCATGGTTACAGCATCTGTCCGCCGGTTCTCTGCTGTGGCACGCTCCCCAGAAACCTGCCTGGAGATAGGGACTGACTCTCGGCCGGAAGAGGACTGGCTTTCAGCAGGCTGCCGGAGAGAGAGGGTTGTAAGAGGGGCTCCTGGTGCTCCTCGGTGGCGGATCTCACCCTCCAGGAAGCTGCACCTGGCCATGACGTAGGTCTCTCTGTCCGTCAACTTAACCGTGGCCTGGCCAGATTTCTTCAGGTGCAGCTTCCCGTACCAGGTGTGCATGTTCCACCAGCCGAGGAGCACCTCCGAAGTGTAGCTCATACTCTCTGCCTTCTCTCTCCAAGCAGCTTGCTTCCTTTTGGTGTCCCTGTACAGCCGGTGTCCCTTCTGCCACAGATAGTCATTCTCTCTCAGCCACTCCAGCACCTCATCCTCGTGTTCCTCCTCAATATAGTATTGCCTCCTCTCCCGTTGTCGCATACGCCTCTTCCTCCCTTTGGCAGGACCAGATGGGCCCTCATCAGAGGGGCTCCCAGGTAGTAGGGGCTGCTCCTCCACACCAGCAGCAGCAGCAGCAGCACCAACAGGATCATCATCATCTTCATCATCATCATCATCACCAGCAGCCGGATCATAATCATCATCATCATCAGCAGCAGCAGCAGGATCATCAGCAGCATCATCAGCAGCACCAGCACCAGCAGGATCAGCACCAGCAGCACCAGGAGCACCAGCAGCACCAGGAGCACGAGCAGGACGAGTAGGACGAGCAAGACCAGGAGTATGAGCAGTATGAGCAGTACGAGCAAGTCCAGGAGCACGAGCAGGACCAGCAGAACCAGGAGCAGCTTCAGCAGAGTAAGCACCAGCAGAAGCACCACCGCCAGGAGCAGCTTCAGCAGAGTAAGCACCAGCAGAAGCACCACCGCCAGGAGCAGCTTCAGCAGAAGCTCCAGCACCAGAAGAGCGAGCCCGAGCAGTAGAAGCCCCAGCAGAAGCAAAGTCAGGGACACGGGGCGGGAGGGTGGCCCTGTCCCTCTTGCCAGGGATGGCGGCAGGTTGCTGAGGCTTTCGCTTCTTCTCCATGGTTGTGGGGTTGCTGTCTGGCAGGGAGGCTGGCAGGGAGGTTGGCAGGCACCAAGGCTGGCAGGAAGCCTGGCAGGCAGGCAGGCAGAAGGCTGGCAAGCAGGCAGGCACCAAGGCTGGCAGGAAGCCTGGCAGGAAGCCTGGCAGGAAGGCAGGCAGGCAGGCAGGCACCAAGGCTGGCAGGCAGACTGGCTGGCAGGCAGGCTGGCAGCAAGGCTGGCAGCAAGGCTGGCAGGCAGGCAGAGAGCAAGGCTGGCAGGGAGGCTGGCCAGGAGGCTGGGAGGCAGGCTGGCAGGAAGGCTTGCAGCAAGGCTTGCAGGCATGCAGGCAGGGCAGGCAAGGACTCGATGTATCCGGCAGCAGGTCTTTCCTCTGAATGCTGGCCACGTACGAGCTGCTTCCCTTTATATCCGCAGGGCTGATGCAATAAATCCCCCCCGCATGCGCAATTAACGCAAGGCATCCGCTAGGCTTCCGCTGTGCATCCGGTAGGCTTCCGCTCTGCATCCGCTTCATCCACTGCATCCGCTATATCCGTTCCGCGTCTGCTTTGCTGATCTCCCCCGGAAGCCTAGCGGATGTGCCATCCGCTTCCATCCGCTGGGCTTCCGTTCTGCATCCGCTTTCCATCCGCCGTGCGTCGTCCTCGCGTCCGTTCCTTTCCGTGTTATCCGCTCCGGTTATGCAAATTTTTGCCCCTTTTGAGAATGGATAACAACGGATGGAACATTTTGCTCATCCGTTGTGTCCTTTTTACTCACGTTTTGTATCCGTTGGGCAGTGTGACAGGGCCTTTAAGAATAACAGAGTTGGAAGGGACCTTGGAGGTCTTCTCGTCTGACTAGAAGATGATTGAACAAATGATTGTTCAATCTCTCCCTCCCTCCCTTCCTTCCCTTGCATCAATCCTCCTGCAATGTTATCATTTCTTGCCTTTATGTCAATTTTTCACAAAAGCAAAGATAATTTTGATCACTATTTCTAATTATATATGTGGTTTACGTATGCTTCCTTTCACAAAAATTCTGGCCTTGGCTTCTCAAAGTTGGCCTGCAACTTTCAACCAGCTATAGCAAGAAATTTAAAAAGTTATCAGGAAAATCTTTTTAAAAAGTCAAAATACAATGTCTGTACATTTACTTGATATTTGGCAAGCTAGTTCTTTTTGAAGGGAACACTAGATTTCTTCCAGTTTTGCCAAACAGAAGAAAAGCAGACCTTCAACTGATTTCCATGAAGATGGCTATGCCAAACCACAGGTTCTTGAAATAAGGTTCAAGCTTATCAAACTGTCTTCTGAATCCTGTGGGCAGAACATGCCCTTATTTGGAATCCTATTTATCTAGGCTTCAGTTATGTCAATCAATCAGAATGGAGCTGGAAGGGACCTTGGAGGCCTACTCTAGCCCCCTTCTCAAGCAGGAGACTTTCTGTCCGCTAGACCTTCAGCATATTTATAAGTATGAGATCTGAAAATCAGCAGGAGTTCATCTTGTCTCTAAGACTGTTCTTTAGAAATACAGTTAGAATTGCCTTTGGATATGTCTTCTACTGGCTGGATACATACATCATAATTAATACTCAAGAATGCCAAAGCAACTTATTATTTCTCGTGGATTTTTTTCCCCTCTTGCTAAATTTAATGGCAGTTTGTTGAATAGACTGTTTAAGGCTGCATGCTGATTTTTGAACATCACTTGTGCTCCTCTTTTCTAAATTATTTATTTATTCTCTAGGGGTCTTTTACATTCATCAGTGCTTCCGTCTTGTTCATTTTGCAAGCATTAACTTCTCAAACTCTCCCTATTTCTTTTCTTTTCTATAACACTATTAGAAATGTGTTAGAAAGATGAACAAACTAACCAAAATATTTTCTCTTTATAAAAATGTTTGGGGATCTTTGAAGGATGTAACTCGGACTTTACCCTGATTTTAGAAAAAGATATTACCCACTCAATTGGTGTGCAGTGCCAGTATTTGAATATGCATGCTATACTTCTGGAAAACATTCCTTTTGTTTCTCTCTCTGTTCATATATGCGTACAGAGTGAGTGTGTGTGTATGCGCGTGCACAAAGTTTATCTTTGTAGGTGAACAGCTTGTGTTGCTGTGAATAATATATCATAAAGTTTGAAGAAACTGACAGTTGGAAGCAAATAGTGCTTTAGCACTTAGATCATAACATGATACATGGAATTCATCTGAAGTGGAAGATGCAGATTTGGTAGCTTGGAACAGTCAAATTTCAATTTGAATATCACCTGAACAACATGTATTAAGGATTTTGCCTTAGATTTCAATTTCAAAATGAAATTGCCCTGTCCTGCCCTGTCCTGCCTCAGCTTCAACAACGAATCTTGAACATGTTACCAATGGTTTTTTTTAAAATCTCATTAAAGGCTGATGTCTTTGAGATTTCAAAGCACAAATAACTAGGTGTCTAAATAGACTCACTTTTAAAAGGATAATTAAAAGGAAGTCCTTCATCAAAAAAATCCCAGCACCCAACTGAGCAATGCTGGGTTCTGTAATGGAGAATATCTAAACTCCCCCCCTACGTTTCACTGGAGCCGCCCACTCCTGTATAAATACCACGTCCCACTGTACAATGTGTCTCTGCAGGAAAGCGGAACTTTGCATCTGGTTCAGTCTCTCCAGCTGTTATTAAGTGAAATTTGCTTCTGAAGAATTTTTGAAGGCTTGGAAACATATCCCATTTGTTTGTGGGTTTTTTGACAATTTGTATTTAAACATGCATTGCAATATTTATAGAATTGTTTTTCTAAAACCTTTTTTATCTGGCAGTCGATGAAAAAATAAAATTTATATATCAAACATATTATGAAGTACCCATGGTTTTCCTTGCATAAGATGGCATTATAGTTCCCAGCATCCAAGAATTCCTGCATTAGTGACTGGATAAAATGGTTCATTGAATCTGGTGAGAACAACCTTCCCAAATCGATGGCCTCCAGATGTGTCCAGATAGCTATTTCTGGACTTCTCAATTAGCATCACCAATGGTGGAGAACTCAGTTATAATCCCAAACCAGCTAGAATGCACCAAGTTGGGACATCTAGTATATCTGCTTTAATCAGGACATCATTCAAAGGAAAGTGTCTTTTCCAGTCTTGCTATCAGAGCTTATTAACCGATAAGCCAAAGCAGCAAGGTATGTATCCTGCTATTAGTTTGGAGTCTCAATAATTGCATAGCGGATGACTGAGAATTGAACACATGTGACATACCTACACATCTACAATTGTTTTGTGATTATATCCCATTCTTTGTGTAATTACAGCATTAAAAAATAAAATAAAATTATATAATTGAATCTAAAAGAAACATAACCACCTCCTGGATTTGAAAAACTATGAAAATCTGTAGCTCTGATGGAGACTTGGTGTGAAAGACACATAAATTCTGTCTCTTAAATCAGGAAAATTATGTTGCGGGATAATATGCTGCATTCCTGATATTACCATCTACCTTCAACTCCTGTTGTGCCCTGCCATGCCCTGTCCTGCCATGTATTACCATGTATTGCCTGCTGGTAATTACTTGGACAAAGCTGCAATCTTGCAGTCTTGGCAAGGTTTCAGAAGTGGTTTGCCATTGCCTGGCAAAATGCAGAACACACAGGCCAACTGTACATTTGAACTTACTCCATCTGCATTTCTACTGATTCCATCAAACATTACATCTCTGCAGCAACTTGTTCTGATTTATGTTACTTTCAATAGATTCTTGCAATGATTATTTTATAGCATGGTATCTTGATGTGGCTCATCTTCAGTTAGAAAGAGGGCTTTTCAATTCTTTTTTCTCCTTTTGAAGTTTTGTAGAAAAAGAACTATTAAAACAGTTTTTTCATAGATAAATTGGTGATCTCCTTTGGAAAACCAAGGGTTACTTATACAGAGGAAAGGATTGATTTATCTCCATTTTTATCTGCAGTCGCTGGCATCTTAAGAGTGTTCTTTTGCATAGCAGAAAATACGGTACTTGCATCAGAAGCAACAGCAAAATTGGTTATGACTTCAGGCTGTTGTAAACTTAAGCAAAAGTATGTTTATAAACATAAAAGTATGTTTTCATAAATCAAAGAATCAGGAGGAAAATGAATGAATGATTGGGTAATTTAGTCTTAGTGAATGAACAGTGAGAGAATGTCACCTCTTGATTTACTGTGTGAGTGACATTACACCAGCCATAGCTGGTGGGGAAAGACATACATATGAAAAGGTTTTGTTAAACAAACATAATTAAGTTACATTAAGATTGCCGAAGGAATTATTCCAGCTTTAGGTTGCAAACTGACTGCAAACTCTGGATTTAGACGTTTAACCAGATGCTGCCAATTTGAGAGAAATTGGATATATATAACTCTATTTTATCTGCAGACCAGTAAAAGGTACTTTTACCATTTCCTTTGCAAGAAACCCTTATTTCTTTTGGATTGTGGAACATTTTGCTGCATTCTCAGCTTGTGTGGATTGTTACTATCTTTATTTCACTCAGAGTAGCTTTCCCAGGATGAAAAAAGTTGAAACACGTTTTAAAAATAGTAATATTTCTTACACATAAGGTGAGAATGTAACAAAAATGGTTTTGGACAATAGCAATGTTGATTTCTACAAATTTTCATCAAGCACATCATCTTTTAAATGGATTTCCATTCCAAAGAGACTTTCTTTTAGAGAGATGGGCAGTTTAGAAATATGAAATAATAAATAAATAATAAATTTCAACATTAATGTTACAGTTTTTTTTTTAATTTCCCACCATTTTTCTTGCTTAAGTGTTATATATACACAGGAGTTTTCCTAATTTTGTCCCCACAACACTCTGTGAGAGAAACTAGGATAAGAAACTGACTACTGCAAAATCTCATCACTCAGTGAACTTGAACATTAATTTTCCTAGCTCCAAGTCCAAAATCTCAATCTTTATATTCCATTGGAATGTGATAAACAATTATCAGGATAAGATCTCAATGAGGGCCATGTGTACATTCTGTTTTATCTATTTATCACATCCTTCATTTCTTTACACTATGTACATTGCATTTATTTGAATTTGGCTCTCACAAAGATAATACAATATATACAACTTGCCTGTTGAAAAAAAAAGGCTATTATTTATGTACTGATTTCCCAGGTTTATTGGAGAGGTCTGTAGGTAAGATATGAAAATGATAATTCTCTCCTTTTACAACCTTCATGGTTTCAAGGATGAAGGGAAACTTCAAAGATGCTGTCAAAATTATCTGGAATGGTTCACAGCACAAGAAGGAAAGCGGGGAAGAGCACACAAGGGTAGAGAAAGCTGAACAGGTGGGCAAGGGAACTACGTTCTTTTATAAAGGCATGGTAACAAGCTGTCCAGATCTGAAAATAAAATATTTTTAGCATAGCTGTCTCTAGCAATACAGATTATTAATTTGACTTTAAAACACTACCAAAAAATATTAAACTGAGATTCATAACAGCACCAGTATAAACTAATGTAGAAGTCAGATGTTATATTACCTGGTGCATTTGATCCAGGTTTTAGCAGCATGAGACCAAGGGAACTCTTGATTAATGATTTAATTGACTTGCTCTAGAAACAAATACATTGGGTGGTAAACCTATATTAATATAGGTTTAATATTGATGAGAATAGTCCTTCTTTCCTCTGTCCCTTTCCAATATTTGGCCAGATTTTGCGACCACCAATATTTATGTAACCCAAACATTAACCTATGTGACTAACATGCATATTTTAATTTTTTACCTTTCCTGAATGGAGTCTTCTCCTCACTCCACATATGATTCAGTTGTGTGCAATCAAGTATTTCTTTAATTCATTAATAACAGATCTTCAAGGTAGCTTTCCAGAAAGTTCAACTTATTGATATATCCTAGAGTTTCTGCTTAGGGCAAAGGCAGAATGAATCTGTTATAGCTATAAACAGCGCGACAGAACTCTGCCTTCCACTGAACCCTTCCATTTAATCAATACCAAAGTGTGTGACATTTTCAATCAAATGTTACATAGAAACTGAAGTTAATGACCATAGAAGTATGGACTTGGCAAGAAGCTATATTTAACTGATTTCCACCTTATTTTCTAAATTAAGAAACAGTGATCATTGTCTATGGGTATCTTAGTATGGTAGTATCAGTTATACATCTTAATGCACACTTTTGTGGCCTGTTATTTGGGTTAACACTAGCCTTCACAATTCTGGATGCCACAACATAATTAGTGTTATGAGTCAGTTTCCCTCCAATGAATCAACCATATAGAACTATTTTATGTTTGTTATTGCTCAGTGGCACGCATTTCACATTAGTTTTATAGACACAGCAATAGCTGAACTGCCACCTGATACTGTGCTGATGTTCTGAGTTAGGCCCCACCATAACTGTGTCTTGCCAAAGAAATATGACGAGACACTCAAATGCAGAACTGGTCTTAAATTCCTGTAATTGCCATTAGAAACATTGAATATTC
Organism: Laticauda colubrina; assembly: GCA_015471245.1. Taxonomy (NCBI): domain Eukaryota; kingdom Metazoa; phylum Chordata; class Lepidosauria; order Squamata; family Elapidae; genus Laticauda; species Laticauda colubrina. The sequence goes on along the minus strand of BLBF01000003.1, from coordinate 78,962,274 downwards.
AAGCGATTACTTTAAAAGGAAAAATGGACCCTATTAAAGGGAAGGAATAAAAACAAATACTTGGCAAGGGCAATTAAACAACATCATTCTTAGTAATTACAGGCAAATCACAATTGATTAAAAGTAGAAATAAGATTAATAAACACAGGTTTTAACTTTGAAAG
>BLBF01000003.1:78919461-78961710 GCA_015471245.1 Laticauda colubrina | reverse complement strand
GACCCCACAGTCATGCATAATCCCTATTTTGTTTCTATTTGAATTTCTTACTGTATGTAGGTTACAAGCCTTAAATGATCTTTAGTTATTCTGTTAAAGTAGAATTTTCCCACTTATTGTGATCCCAACCAAGGTAAAATCTCTCAGATTTTATCACCCAAAAGGATGGAAGAAATTAAGAGGCAGGGGAAGGACCTGCAATTAATAGAAACTTTGATGCCAATTAATTTTCTGCTGATTCAAAGAGAGCAGATAGCATTCCAGTTCAGCAGCGGAGAAAGGAATTAAGCTAGAGTATTGTAAAATTGTTTTCTGAGATTAGAGGATGTTTCTGGAGTTTATGAAACTTTATAGTAGATTTACAATGCATAAATGTCATTATTTCAGCAGTTCTGGTTCCTGAATGCAAGCAATCACTTTCGGTATCTTTGGGGGTCATAGGCAGACAGCAGTAGTCACAATATAATTTTCTCAAAAAAGAATCCAATTATAAAACAAGTTTTCATAGTACCTCTTCCAAAGAACTAAAGTAAACCAGACCTTGGATTTTAGAATCTCTCTTTCTTTTTTTTAGCACCTTCCACTAAATTACAATATGTATCTCTTAAGGCAAAAGGCAAAAAATTCAGGAAGGGGGGCAGATCCCAGCTTCATCAGCACAGAGTGCTTCATGGCATTATTTAAATATGTGCAAATAAACCATGCAAAGACTGGCAAGAATGCATCAGAGTTCGACTGCATATATTTTTTTTAATCAACGCAAGCTTTGCTGTATAGTGAGTTGAACTGCTGAAATGTATACCCGTACTTTTAATATGTAGTCTGAAATCATTTATCATACGCACCCCAATCCACACATGGATGTTGATAATAATTGACTCGTGGAAATCCATACACATTCTTTTTATTTACATCTTTTTGAAATCATCTTGCACATGCAGAAAAAAGTACACAGGTGTATGTGAAATAGGTCTCTTTCAGAGATGTTTCGTATTGATGTTAGTTGTCGAAGAGAAAATCTTAATTTGTACAGAGCTGGCTTTATATCCCCATGACAAATTGCATAAGAGAGTTCACCAGATCCTTCTGGTCAGAACAGAGCTTAGCTTAGACCTTCCTCGCACCCTTCTTACTGCCGAAGATTAGACAGCTTGCGTTTTCCATGGGCTCCTAGCTTCTCGCAGGGATCGATCATAAGGAAGTGTAGCAAAAAAAGAATGTTTCAGCTGGCAGTTAATAAAAAGTACAATGATGGTGACAGCCAAGAGCAGGAGGAAGAACAGGACCACATATGTCACCAAGTCTGGCTTATTGATTTCACCTTCTTTTAACACTCTGGCTGTGGACATGTAAAAACCTGAAGAGCTGATAGGTCTGTGGGTGCTCCCTGGATAGGGAGTGTTGGTCTGAACGATCAGGTGGGGGTCGGATGCAGTGGTTGAATTGAGAAGTTCCCCATACATTTTCCTCCTTAAATATTTTCCTTGTGGCTTATCCAGGAACACGGCTTTGGGTTTGTACATGCATGCAGGTAGGTCTGTTATATGACAAAGGAAAGGTTCTTCTAGGTAAGTGAGAGTTGCATTTAGAATTAAAAAGAAGGTTGGGTCCTTCCCTTAAAAAGTGTTATTCAGGAATGGCATCAATGGCATCAGCCATCTAGGGATGTTTTCAGCCCAGAAGAGCTAAAGAGTTTCCCTCCTGGCCCTTTGCCGATGCCCCTGATCGGATTTCTGCTTGCATGGAGAAGCAGAGGGGTCCTAAAAGTTGAGAACTTTTGGCCGAGCAATTCGGTTTGCTCTGGAAAAGGAACCCCCTGGATCCCCTTCTGAAGGATAAGATCCCCACAACAACAACAAAAAAAAAAAGCAAAGAAAGAGGTTGGCGGCGGCGGAGGGGGGTGGTGGTGTCACTCACTTGCTTGGAAGAGAAAACCACCGCGAGGTGCTTCGAAGGAAAGGCGCCCCTGCCTCCAAGGCTTGGGAAATTCACGTCCACCAAAAGGCACCCCGTCTTCCTGGGCGTTTGGCTGAGTTTCCAGAGGCGAGCCCCAGTTTTCTTCTGAAATGACCGCCTCTGCGTCGCATTAGTGGTCTCCTGCTTTCAGGTGGCTTTGCCAGAAGGAAACCCCGCGCTCAAGAGCTGCTTCCTCCCCGGTGGCTGGAGAAGCCAGAGGAGGTCGAGAGAAAGAAGGAGAGGGTCTTCTCGTGGAAGGAGGGAATCGGGCTCCCCAAGATTGCAGTGTGACACCCCCTTTTTCTCCCCCTCCCCTCCCCTCCTCAGCAGAAGCCGAAGCTGCAGCGGCGAGGCTTCACCTTCTTGCGTGGCTCAGCAGAGAAGGGTTTTTGCAGGTGGCAGCGTCGCCTCTTTCTGCCGCTCGTGACATCTTGCAGGACGCGGCGGCGAGAGGCAGCGATGGGCAAGATAAAATCCCCGAGGGCTGTGGCTTCCAGAGTGGAGCGGGAAGAAGAAAGCAGCCAGCCCCTGCGTCCCAGACACAGGCAAACTGCGTCGGAGACTTCGCCTCTCCTCTTGAGACGTGGCTTATGGGCACTGGACCCCCTGAGGGCAAAGAGGCCAGACCCTCTTTCCCACGAGTCCCAGCGCTCTTTGCAGCCTGGCGGTGATGGAGCTAAATCTCTCATCAGATCACCCTCCCTCTCCCTCGCTTTCTTTCCCTCCCTCTCATTCTCACCCTCTCAGTGTCATTAGGTTGTGTTAAACACTGCAGCGAAAGTCCAGAGAAATGAAAGCAGTGGGGTTGGGGGAAGACAGAAGCCTGGGAAAAGATCCCTTTTCCTTGGTGGGGTGCGGAGGGGAGAACAAAGCCCTTTTACCACCTCTTCTCGTGAGGGTTGCCTTCCCCAAGGGTCTTCCCCCGGGGATGCTGAAATGGAACCCTTCGGAAAAACCAGATGGAGGAAGTTTCTCACGACGGAACTGAGACTCGGTGCCGTGGAGCTGGCTGCACAATTAACTGGTGGACAGTGGGCTAAAAAAAGGAAGTAGTGGCTCCTCTTCGACAGAGGACCATTACAAGACTGGTATTGCATCAGAGGTGCGTGCTTGGGAAGAGTTTCAAGATTTCAAAGGGAAGAAACCGGATCTGTAAACTGGAGAGGATGTTTTTGATTTCCTAAAGCCAGCAACTCTTGTCAATCGCAAATGAAATCTCTCTCTCTCTCTCGCCCACCCACCCCCAATTCTTCTCCCAGCTTCCTCTGAAAGAAGTTGCCTATTTTATATCCCTGGACCAAATAATTTATCTCTTAGAAGAAAAGGGCAGTCAAAGAAGGAGAAGGAAGGGGAAAAAAGGAAAGAAGGGAGGAAGGAAGGAAGGAAGGAAGGAAGGAAGGAAGGAAGGAAGGAAGGAAGGAAGGAAGGAAGGATGAGCGTCCCCCCTGACTCACAGCCTGATAAATCTCAAATAATAACTAATTCCACTAAACATCTTGTGCTTCTTTGTCTATGCTGACCCGGTGATCTTAATGAGAATCCTCCAGGGCAGGACAACATGATTGTTCATGAGAAATAATGCCTTTCTTAAGGCTCTGGAAGGCATCCAGAGCAGAGCTGAGATTTCAGTCATGGTTTTCAGACTCATATTAGAAGAAACTAATAAGGTGGAGAAAATAAAGGAAAGATGAATGGAAAGCTGGCACAGCATAAAGAGGTTAGATAACAATGTAGAAATTCTCAATTTGAATCTTAACTGATTGCTTGATTTGTCCGTGGTGGTAGGGAAGACAGAAGAATCAGTGTGCTTTCTTATAGCTTTACATGTGACAGACAAGGTGACCACTGACATCACATTATACACCACATTCCCTTTTTTTTTCTACTCTGTTCCCCTCTTACTTCTTTGGCACTCTCCTAGCAGAAGTGATGAAGCATATTTGTATCTTTGCCAAAAACTCACTACGTAGTATCTTTAAACCCATTACAGTCCAAGCTTCAACTCCACTTCATATGATTCAACCACACAGCATCACTTTTAAGAATATAACGTACAAAAGACATACAGTGTTTTGAATATTTCCAAGGGCTTTCTTTGTTGAATAATGCTGGCCTTTACTTATTTAAACTTAATATATCCTGCTCTCCAGCACAAGCTGTTCATGAAGCACAGTTTATAAATGAAGAGGCCCTGTTGTCAGGCTTCCAAATTAAAAAACTTAGTGCCAGAGGCACCAAGGTTGAATAGAAGGAAGGAACAAACAAATTCAGAGCCTTGTGAAGGGGGGAAGCAGGTCAATTTAAGGCAAGTCCAATTTTATTGCTTATAAATTTATATGGCTACCTATCTCACCAGAAGTGACTCAGGGCAGTGTACAACAATCAACTAAAATAACAAATATATAAAAATAATTATAAAAATATGCAGATCATTATTAAAAATTAAGATTATTAAAATATACAAACCACAAGGTATATGGAGAAAGTGAACATATCAACTACAATAGCAAAACCATTTAAGAATGTCTGGTTCTCTGTAACTCAGATGTCAGGTGCCAAAAATCAGGAAAGACAGATACTTCAACACAGTTTTCTTTACTGTTCCTCTGCCAAAGATACAGCCCCTCCCTCCAGGGAATCCTGACTATATTCTACCATACCCAAAGCCATTGCCAGATTCAAAAGAATAAGAAATTGCTATGTGTGTTCTGTATACATACAATGCTTTGATCATGGGTAGACCTACTGTACATAGCTTTTAAATTCAATTTATATTTGAGCCTTATTGCCATGAGGGGTGGGTTTTTATTCTTTTTTGCTACTACTGTGCCGGCATTTTCTTCTTAAATGATCTCACAGTACACAATTAGTTTTTACTAGTTGGGATACTATGACCATTTATTTATTAATTTTTCTTTGTTTGTTAAATTTGTACCCTGCTTTTTGTACTGGAGGTCATGGTGACATATATGGTGCTTCCTCCTCCTCCATTCCCATGCCTCAATGAGCCTGCTAGGAAGATTGGGCTGAGAGAGTGGGATGTCCCAAAGTCACCCAGGGAGCTTCTGTGGGTGAGACTGGACTAGAACCTGGGTCTTCCTGCTCCTAGTTGACCACAGAATTGCTACATCTCTGCCTCCCCATTTACTGATCATTACCTGGGCAGGATAAATTAATACAAGCTGGATTTCTTCAATGCCTGGAGGGTGAAGGGGAGATAATTTTACAATTGAGGATTTTATTCTCATGATATGAAAAGCAGCCTACAGCAATTCACTTTTAATTTTCAGGAAGCAGCTGCAGAGAAGTTATTCCAATAAAGATGATTAGATAGATAGATAGATAGATAGATAGATAGATAGATAGATAGATAGATAGATAGATAATAGATTTGAATAGATATATAAAAATGGATAGATGCAGATAAATAGGTAAACAAACAAACAGCAGCCATACAAACAAGGTAGTTGTGAATTTTTGTACGTTTCCCCAAGATTTGCAGATCTCTGACTGAATTAGTATAGAGGAATGGTTGTACCAAGACCTCCAGTCAGTTGCACTGAATGACAACACCAGGGTTTTAATAGGTGATGAAGTTTTAATGTCCCAAGCACCAAAAACTGGATACAGAAAAGGACATAGGACACATTGTTCAAAATGATTTACCATAGTTATTTTAATTAAAATATTTCATATATCTATAGTTATATTTATATATAGATTATCTCTGCCTCTGTCTGTCTGTCTGTGTCTCTCTCTGTGTGTGTCTCTCTGTTTGGATAACTACTACAGATATGGACTTAAAGCAGCATTTGTGGGGGCTATGAGGAGAGGCAGGTGTCAAAAAAGTCAAGACAGCAGACGCGAATATGCAGTTAAAGCCCATGTGTTTCATATTACAAAGACGTGAAATGTAGCTATGTGGCTGGCATTTTCCCTTTTCTGATATCCCTCTATGGATGTCTCTGAACTGTATGATGCCATGCCATGTTGTGGAATTCTTCTGAGTTAAAAGTTTGTGGGTTGTTTCCCAAGAATAGGAAGGAGAAAAACCTTGTCCATTGTAGTTCTGTAAGGGAAAAATTGGTCAGCTGTTTCCCCCGAGCTGTTGGAAGCCTTGCTTTCAATGTATCTTCCTCCCCAATAAAATTATGTCATGTCGAAATAATGGTGGGCATGCACAATACAAGAACATTTCCTTCCTCATCATAACAGTAGATTGTGTGGATAAAGCATCCATAACCAGCCACTAATTCTGCCATTTGCTGGCCCAGCTTTCTGCTTTTTGTTCCCATGTGCTTCACTTGCCCTGTAGCTGTAACAATTTATACATAATCAGTTTAGAGCAGGAACTGCTAATTGTTGTGCTTTAGCTACTAAATCTAATTTGGGGATAAAAAAAGCATTAAATTACAACTATCTTGTCTGTATGCTATATTATTATAGTGTATTAATTCCTTTCTGGCATATTCTTAGCAGAGACCTATTTGTGCTAATAAAAGAGATGATAAGAAGTATTCATGTTTGCCAGGCATAATTTGAACCAAAATCAATAAATCCCATCTTAATTTGAGAAATAGTTTTATTTTTGAAAGCCCATCTTTCATTGTCTTTTTATTAATTTAGCAGAAGAGTGGATACAAGAGTTAAAATTGTGCTTAAGTTTTCAGAGGCTCATAGGCCCTATTGTTTTAATGGAGTTCATTTCTTAGCTAATATTGGTCCACAGTGTTGCATCTGGTTGTAAACAAAAGACCTATTCTAAAACCTGCAGAATTTTCTCCCATATGATAGAGCATTTCAGGCGGCTTTAGGAGGAGATTCTAACCCTAGTGGCTATTTGCCGTTTCCAAGATGAGAAGCAGATTTTGAGTTCTGATGGGAGCACCTCTTCAACCTGAGCCCTTTGGTCTTTTTGTCTGAGTAATTGAAATACAACAACTTGCACGCACACTTCAGATGAGAAATATATTTTTGAAGTATTCTAGCCTACAAGCCAGATGTAAGATTCAAGATAAAGCAAGCAAAAATATCTGGTCATAATCTTCTCAGTAGGGACAACCAACTTATATTGGCACTATTATATTTCCAGAACAACTGGTTTCAATTGAACCTTGGCAAGGCTTGGGCTCTGCTGATTGTAGGACTGTGCCATCTTTGGTGCTGGATGCAGTTGCATCACCTCAGACAAACCCAGCTGTAATCTGACTCACAACTTTTGCTTTAAGAATGGGTGGCAGACATGCCTTGGAAGGGGGCTTCGCATAGCTTCATCTTGTGTGCCATTATGCCTGCTCCTAGTTTGGAAGGCTCTGTTCAGAATCACTTGTGAGATTGGATTTCTGTAATGCACTGTACACAGGGCCACTGTTGAAACTTCTGGAAGCTTCAAATGGTACAGAACGCAATGGCAGAACGCAATGTGTGTTCTTAGAATAGCAGGGGTGGGATTCTACCAGTTTGCACCTATTCTCTAAAACCAGTTCGGAGAACTGGTTATTAAAAGAAATTACTGGCCTAATCCTGTAAAGAAGGCAGGAAGGAAACATACTGGTGTTGCTTACAGAAACTGCCTCTCCATTAACCCTTATTACATTCTTGGCAAGACTAGTCTTCCTGTCTTAGGAATGTTTCTGGAGTTTTTTTCTCCTCCTTTGCTGGTACTTTGCTTGTGTGGAGTGACCATTCAAAGTTACAATGGCACTGAAAAAAATGACTTATGAACATTTATCACACTTACGACTATTGCAGCATCCCCACAGTCATGAGAGACTAGGCGAGGAGATGCGTGCCTCGATGTGAGTGATATTGAGTTGGCCACACCCAGCCAATAACACCCAGACAATAACATGACCACCAAGCCATGCCCACCACCTAAGCCACGCCCACAGAACTGGTTGTTAAAAATGTTGAATCCCATCCCTGCAGAATAGCACATATCAACTGTGCTCCATGAGTTGCATTGGCTGTCAGTTTGGTTACCGGTCCATTTCATCATGGTAGTTTTAATCTCGAACACCCTTCATAGCATGGGTTTGGATTATCTGAGGGACTGTTCTCCCCAATTATATCAGCCTTTCCCATTACAACTGGAAAAGGAAGCAGATACCATCTGCTAGGGACTTATATCTGATAAGTCTCAGGAGGTGAGCCTCCTGTGCTGTGGTGTCTGCCTTATTGTAGAGTCTCCTCCCATGCCTGCAAGTCAGATTAGCTCCTTCCCTGCTTAATGTTCTGGTAGTTCCACAAGACCTGGCTAGATCATGAAGTGTCAGCTGGTGCTCCATTCAAAATCCAAGAAAGAAATACTTAGACTCCATTAATTAGAGAAAATATATCTTTTACTGGAAATCAAGTGGTAGCAAGAAAAGAATTCTGAATCTGAGAAAATGGGCACGTAAATCACATACACAAAGTGATGTCAACGTTCCCACCCCCAAGAGTTCAATTGGCTCATCCAGTTAAAAGTTGTGTATATCATCATGTGGGCATCTCCAGGTGGTGATGAGGCCTCTGTCTGTTGACCTTGACATATTTTGATAAAGAGTTGCAGCTGTGCACAGCATAGGATAGAAGCCTAAGCAAGAAGCTTCCTCCCCCAACTTATACAGTTCTTTTTTGTAACACCTCCAGCTCACTTCCCATAATCATATCCCCCCTCCTCCCCCTGTTACTTATGACAGCCAAAAGATACAAAGCAAAGGGAGAAAATCTTGAAGGCTGACATTTGGTCATCCTGCAAAAGAGACATTAGTCCTATAAAAGTTGAAAATTGAAGGTAACAGAAAATATACATGTAACACCATAATACTATTTTTTAGGATTTATCAGGATATTTAGTATGAAATGCATTGATAAGCAAAAGAGCTCTTGCATCCTTCTCATTCACCCATTCAGAGCAGGAAGGAGGAAAATGTTTCCAAACAATCAAATATTGGAGTCGACCCCTTTGTTTTCGAGAATCCAAAATTTCTTTAACTTCAAAATGTTGTTCACCTTCAATTAGCAATGACATGGGGGGATCGACCTGAGTTGGTCTCAATTCGGAGGTATGTTCAGGTTTTAATAAACTAACATGGAAAATAGGGTGGATCCATTGGAGGGTTTTAGGTAATTTCAGTTGGACTGCCACAGAGTTCACAATTTGTTCAATTGAGAAAGGTCCAACCTATTTAGGTCCAAGCTTTTTTGACTTTTGTGTGGTCTGCAAATATCTGGTGGATTAAAAGACCTTGTCACCAACTTGATATGGTTTTTGTGGAGTTCTCTTTTTATCTGCAAATTTTTTATGGGCTTGATGAGCATCATGTAATGCTTTACGGGTAACCGGCCAGGAAAGCTGAACTGTGTTATCCATTCATATAATGACTGAATATTAGGTTCCTCCTGTGGAATCTCGGGTATGGATACAAAGTCTTGTCCTGAAGCCACTTTAAACTGAGTAAACTCAGTACTACTATGTACTGAATTGTTATATGCCACCTCAGCGAATGGCAATAGGTCAGCCCAATCATCTTGCTGATAATTTATACAACATCTAAGACACTGTTCCAATACCGAGTTGGTCCTCTCATAAGCCCCATTGGTTTGTGGGTGGTGGATGAAGCATAAGCCCTGGGTGGAGCCCAATAACGTCAGGAACTCCTTCCAAAAGTTTGAGGTAAACTGGACACCTCTGTCTGAGATTATGAATTCAGAAACCCCATGTAACCTGTAGATATGTAAAATAAACAGTTTAGCCAATGTTTTCACAGAAGGGATTTTTAGACAAGGTATGAAATGTACCTGTTTGGAAAACAAATCTGTTACTACCTGTGATGACCCGTAGTCTCTCAAAATAACCCCAAACTCAAAACATGTATTAAAGTCTGGTAAGGCCTTGAACTTAAGTTCACTGTTTTATTAGGCACAGTTTAAATTCACAAAAGTAAATAATGAGGCAAACAGAAAACCAAAACAAACCGCATTGATGAGAGTTCCGAAGCAAGCCAAGATAACTAATCATAAACTCCAGGAAAATAACTGAGAAAAGTCCATGGGAAGAACACCAGCAAAGATAAACCTCTTTCAAGGTGAACACTAAATTGCCTGCTGCAAATTCTAACTGCGCAGTTGCGAACTTATAGACATAGCTCCCACCTGCAAGCCATGAGGAGGATCATGGTAATCTCCTCTTGAGTAGACCTCTCTTTTCCCTGATCCTCTCCTCCCTGTGTGACCTAGGATGGATAGGGGATGGGCCTGGATCCTCCTCTGACTGCTCAACCAGCTTCTGCCCTTCCCCAGCCTCCTCCACCACCTCTGGAGCCATACTCCCACTCCCTGTTGGCTGTTCCTCCTCTTCCTCAGAATCAGTCTCCATGTTTGGAGACATTTTGGGCATGACACTACCCCCCAAAATGTATTTCCCCCACTTTCAGGTAATTCCACTATAAAATCCATAGATATTTCCTTCCATGGAGCAGTTGGTCTAGCCACATTTTGTAGTAAGCCTGCTGGTTTACCAGGAGGCTGTTAGGCTGAGGCACAGAAAGGACAGCTAGCCACATAAGGTTCAATGTCCTTTTTCAAGATAATCCACCAAAATTGCCTTTTAACCAAGTGTAAGGTCTTCACGAATCCAAAATGTCCAGCAGCTTTAGAGTCATGAGCTTGCTGTAATATTTGGATTCTCAGCTTTGCTGGCACATATAATTTGGCCCCTGCCCATGCCAATACAATCTCTAACCATACAGTTATTTGAGTGAGCAAGGAACCAATCATCAGGTTTTAGAGCTTTTTTTAATTGTGCAGTTAAATCATTTGATAAATCAACTTCCTTCTTTTTCTGGGCTCTGGTAACCACTGGAGCTGCCAACTGTTTGGTTGGGACAGTAGACCATACCACTTCTTGATGAGCACTATTATATTGAGGTAATCTAGATAAAACATCCGCCATAAAGTTCTTCCCCTCTGGAATGTACTTCAATGAAAAATTAAAGTGCTTAAAGTACTGAGCCCAGCGAGCTTGCTTGGGAGACAGCTTCCGAGGCATTTTCAAGGCCTCCAAATTTTTATGATCCGTCCACACCTCAAATGGTTTTGCCCTTTCTAAAAATGCCTCCAAGATAACAGAACCCAGCGAACTGCAAAAGCTTCTTTTTCCCAGTTGGCCCATCTTCTTTCAGTTTCAGTTAGTTTACAGGAAGTATATGCACACAGTTGCAGAGTCCCCATCTACTTTGCTTGCAGTAACACTGCCCCGACTGCTATGTCACTTGCATCGGCTTGGATTGCAAAAGGAGCGTCCATGTCCAGGTGCTTGAGTACTGGTTCAGCAGCAAAAAGTCATTTCAGCATCTCAAAAGCGGCTTGACACTCCATGGACCACTCCAGTGGTTTACTAGGCTTTGGTTTCACCTCCTCTTTGGTTTTTAGGAGATTTGTGATAGGCATTGCAATTTTCGCAAAAGCAGAGATAAATTGACGGTAAAAATTAGCAAATCCCAAGAAACTTTGAAGTTGTTTCCTGATGCGGGGAGGGGCCCATTCCAAAATGGCACGAACTTTCCCCGGATCCATTTCTATGCCGTCATGCAATATGCGATAGCCTAAATAGTTAATTTTTTTCCTGGTGGAATTCACACTTGGACAACATTGCGTACAGCTCAGCAGCTTGAAGTTTTTCCAGAACTGACCATACTAGTTTCACATTTTCATCACGAGTCTCCATGTAGATAAGAATATCATCAAGATAAACCAACACCCCTTTGTATGAATGTTCATGCAACACCTGATTGATCATTTGCATGAATACTGCATGGGCCCCCTGTAGGCCAAGTGGAAGAATGTTGAATTGGAAACAGCTCATTGGGCAGTTAAAAGCAGTTTTACATTCATCCCCTTCCTTAATTCAAACTCGGTAGTATACTTATCTCAGGTCGAGTTCCATAAAAAAATTTTCTTTGGCAAAGTGGGCCAACATATCCTTCATTAAGGGAAGGGGGGTACATGTTCTCCACCATAATAGTGTGAAGGTTTCTATCATCCACACATAAACGCAGAGAGCCATCTTTCTTCTCACTGAACAATACTGGGACTGTTCCTCAGGGTCTAGCAGGTTGGATGAAACCATGTTCCAAATTTTTATCAATAAATGACCGCAGCTCTTCTAGCTCTCGCAGTGTCATTGAGTGCAGTTTCAATTTTGGGAGTTTCACTCCTGGCAAAATTTCAATGCTGCAATCTGTTGAGAGATGGGGGGGGGGGGGAAACTCGTCCAAGGCCTTGTCACTGAATACCTCCTTTAGATCCCAAGATTTAAAATTCCTCTGGAATTTTCTCCTCCCCCCTCAGATTCTTGGTGCCAATGGAGGCCAGCTCAGTGGGATTCTTGGGTTTCAGTCGAGATAGCCTCTCCCCTTTGGGGGTTGGTCAGTATGTATGCACAATGATCCCCTCCTCCAGTCAATGTGGGGGTTCCATTTATGGAGCCAGGGCACACCCAGTACAGGGGGCACTCCATCCCAGGAGCCACAATAAAACACAAAGTCTCTCTATGCTTCCCCATCATCATTTCAACTGGTTCTGTTATGAAATATGCAGGGCCACCCCCAGCTACCAATTCATCCAGTTGGCAAAAGGCCATGGACATTTTAAAAGTCTTTAGCCATGTTCTCTACTATCTCCGAGCTGATTATGTACCTTGTGCACCCAGAGTCTAACAAGGACAACATTTCCCCCTTGGCTCCTGACGTGGGTACCCTTAATCTCACTGGAATGGTCTTAGGGCTTTGTTTGGACTTACCAGTGAGTTGTCTTCCAATTTGGATTCACTCTCTTCAGAAGAAGTTGGAATTCCCAGCTCCTCTCCTTTCGGAGGGGCGATCCCTACTACCTCCTCTGCTTTAAGCGCCGTTTCACGAGGCTTTGCTGGGGTTTTTTCAGGTTTTCTTCCTCCTCCTGGCACCCCCTTTGGCTGTAGCTTGGCACAGCAGTTTGCAGCCTGGTGACCTTCTTTCCCACATTGGAAGCATGCAGTAGTCTTGGGTTTTGCCGCCATTCCTCCCTTTTGAGGTTTTAAGGCTTCTCGAGTGCTGGTGGGGGAGGACTTGCTCCAACCAAGGCCCCCCGGTGTTTGTTTCAGGTCAGATCAATTTCCACCTCTGCTGCCAGCACGTACCACAGCTGCAGCGCACTGAGGTCTCTTCTGGCAATACAGCTTTGATATACATCTTCATTCAACCCATCTTTAAAAGCTTCTATCAGGGCTCCCTGGGACCAGCCTCGAATATGACATGCCAGCTGTCTAAATTCCTGGGTGTAGTCGGCCACTGATCTCTGCCCCTGATTTATGGTCTTCATCCTAATTCTGGCCTTACGTTCAGCAAGTGGGTCTTCAAACCTGGCCTGCAGCACAGTCATGAACAGGTCATAATTTATCAGCTAGGGGGCATTATCATTATGCAAAGTCACCATCCACTTTGCAGCTGTTCCCTCCAGAGCCCTAGTAACACATCTAACTTTGGCTGCTTCTGAGAAAAAATCCTCTCCATATTCCTCCATATGGCTCCAGACTTGTGCCAGAAAGAATCCTAACTCCTTGGGATCTCCCCCATATTTTACTTCCAATGAAAGCACCTTTGGAGTTCTTGAAGGCTGACATGAAGCCTGGGAATCCCAGGGAACCAGTGACATTCTAAGAGGGCGCCACTATTATAGTTAATCGATTCACTGTCTCTATGTGGTTTGTATTTTTTATTTTTAATAACAAAATTGTTTTATATAATGATTGTTTCTATAGATTTATTGTTTCACTTGATCATTCTACCTGGCCCAGCATCACTTCTTGTAAGATGGGCAGCTGTATAAATCTGATAAATAAATAAATCACTTGATACTTTCAAGAAGAGATTGAATTGCCATTTGTCAGAAATGGTGTAGGGTCTCCTGCTTGGGTGGGTGGGGGTTGGACTAGATGACCTACAAGGTCTCTTCCAACTCTGTTAATCTATAATCTAAATAATCTTAAGGATTTACCCAACAGTTTCTGGATCTATCAGATGGAAAAGAATCAAAAATTTCAAAAGCACATGGGACCAGCAGAGAATACTCAATTAATCATTTATTCATTTAGACCTCATTCCAACTCACAGCAGTAAATTATGTTCAACACAGTGAGATTCACTTCTGGGCAGAAATGCATAGCCTAGTAGTTAGTAAGTTAGTTAGTTAACCCTGGAAGGCTGCCTGGGTAGAAAAAGGAGCTATAAATAACAGGCTCTTGAAAAGCATTCATGAAATATCTAGTCAATGTTTTCTCTTTATACCTGCAATCGAATAACCCAGCCACTCCAGATTTGGAGAGGTATCCAGGGAATTGCCAGGTGAAGTGAGGTGTGGTGGCATTCACTATTGGACGCAGCTTGAACACAATAACATTATAAAAGCAATTACCATGTTGCAGGGATTCCACAAAAGTCTACTGGAATCTAACAAAAAACAAACCAAGATTGATTAAAAACAAACCAATTCTTAATATAACACCTGGGAACATAGAAACTATGTTTACACTATTTTAACTCCTAAAATAAGAAGGAACGTGCTTACAATGGAACAAAATGCTATACCTCTTCTCTATATAGAGCCATAGTGCCTTCTTTCCTCATACACATACAAATAATCAGCACAGCTGCTCTAGAATCCCTACTGCTCAGGAAAATAGAAAACACAACATAATATACAGCAGTGGCTGAAAATGTGTTTAATATTTAATTGACTCCAGTTTGCTGAACATTTCACTGTTATTTTACTGTCCTGGTTTTAACCTGGTGCCTGCCTACCTGCCTTTTGCAATTTTAAGACGTTTTGATGTGGGTTTTTGAGACTTTAATATTTTTTAATTTTATTTCCTATGCCCCCTTGAGATGGTCAGGATTATAATGGATTTTAATGAAAGGTGGGCGGTAAGTGATAATTAATAAAAATGCACTTATCTATCCTTTCCAACATATGCATTCAGTTCAATTGAGATCGCTGGAAAGTTGTTCTCAATTCAATGGCGCATTATGGTTAAAGGGAGATAAAACCCTTAGTGACAAAGCCTTCACCTTAAAACCACAAGCAAAGAAAATTTAAGGTGCTAGTTATTGCTTATTAAAGCCCTTTGTATCACAGGGCCTGGTTATTGGAAGCCTTGTGTTCTATAGTTTCTGTCTATCCTATATGAATCAACAAGGTTGCCGTATTCCAGGTCCCATCAATTAACAGTGTCACCTGACCCAAGAATGGGCCTTCTTGATCATAGAGAAACCCTAATGGTTTCAAAAAGTTGCTTCCACTCTGACCTTATTAAAAACTACCTTTTTACAACACTGTAATCCTTTAATTCAGGGTAGAGTCAGGGTGACTGGCTAGAGCTGAACATTTACTGAACAGCAACTGCCTACAAAGGCTTCAGGATTGGGCTGAAAGGTGATAGCAGAATGCTCTGTCCATAATTGGACAGACCAGGTTGCCCTGATAAACTGGTCTCCCCAGAAAAACACACTTACTCTTTTACTTGTTTATTTTTCTTATTATATATTTTGTATTATTTTATGTTGAGAAGGAATCAGGCAGCCTCTACATTTAACATCCAATCAGTCAATCAATCAAATAAATTATTGTTTTGTGCTTCACTTCGAAGGGTTAATTATTGGGTGTAATGTGTATGAAAGTGAGAGAGAAGGCAATGTTGTTGCTAGATATATTTTATTATTTTTTTGCCTTTGAGAGGAAAATGTGTTTGTGCTAAGTTTGGGCAAATTAACAATTTTAACCAGTGAAATAAGTAATGAAAAAGAAATCTTAAATGGATTGCTTTGAGTTTTGATTATTTGAGTTGACAAAAATTAAAAAGAAAAGGAAACACACACACCCTCTATTTATCACAAGGAATTTGTGATGGTTGTCAATGCAAATAACATCTTTTAGAGGGGAAAGAAGAGGAAGGAGGAAGATTCTGTAAGCTTCTTTCCATCTTCTTGCCATTTTATGGACCTATCTCCACCTTGATGATATGGCTAATAAGCTGAGTGGAGGTCTATGTTTTCCTGCAAGTAAATCTGTTGCAAAAATTGGAATGTACCTTTTATTAGAAGACCTTTGCATCTTACTGAATGTGACTGCAAATGGTTTATAAATGGCTTTATCATATACAGCAGGCAGAAGTGGCCATTTGTGTTGCCGCTGTTTCTTAATGGATTGTTATGCCAATCATAAAAAAAAAAAATCAAAAACTTATCTCTCCATTCATATGTCATTTGCACCCTTTAAGTACAGTCCATTCAGTATCTTTGGCTGCTAACTCTTGAGAATTGCATTATTAGAGAATTTCTGGATGATAAAAATTGAAACCAGGGTTAAGGAAATTAAGATGAATATTGCTAATATTCTGCACTACCAGCAGAAGGATATAGATCAGAAATTATCTATTCAGAAGGGAAGAAATGGAGAGAGTACTGCTAATCCTTGACTTATCGCCAGTCTGGTCAGCAACTGTTTGAAGTTATGAAAGACCTCTTCAGGGTACTTATGACTTAGTTTTGGTTTTTGGCCAAATTGGTCCATAGTAAATATAGTGGCATTTGCTTAACAACTGCAGCATCCATTTTATGACTGCAGTGTTCTCCTAATGACCACTACAGGGAAGATTAAAAAATTGGGTTGGCCACATGGGTGACCAGCTTTATGAATGTCATGACTTATGACCATAATGGGCAGGCTCCATTATGGTTGTAAGTCATGGACTACACTGAAACTTTTGCCAGATGCTTGTGTTTTTTTTAGTTTCAATTCCTTCTAAACTAAGCACATTCTTTTCCTGTCCTTATCCATTTCAAGACTAACTGAAGGTGTTGGTGCCAAGGAGTAGTGGAATGTTCTTTCTCAGCAGATCAAGTCTTTTTTAATTTCTGTTTCATTCCAGTCACTTTCTGAAGGATTTAGGACTCTCTCATTCTGCTGATGCTTCAGATGTGTTACCTTTAACTGTTATTGTTGCAATAGTATGAGTATGTTGTGATTTTAAGGCTGCTTTAGGAAAGGTAATATGAATGAGAGAAAGGCAGAAAATGATTAGATAACAGCTTGTTTACTCCCATAGTTTTAAAGGACTGCCTTTAGATTAAGGGATATAGTTTTGATTTGGATCTTTAAATGAGAAGTAGTGTAGTTCCCATGAAAAGCAGGATGTACAGCAGGTGTGTCAAACTTGCGGCCCATAGGCAGGATGCATCACATGCTGGCCCCACCCCTGCCTGGTTTAGTGAAGGGGGAAAAAGTCCCAATACGTCATGTGATGCCACTGTGACTATGTGAGGTTGACACCCCTGATGTACAGCAACAAATAAATAGATTATACAAATAATCCATGTTCTGGTTGGAAGTAAAAAAAAAACCCTAAATGTTCTTGATCTTTGATTCCACATGGAGTTTAACCCCATAAAGTATGTGAATTGTTATGAATGATGTTTGTATTCAAATATTTATTTGGATTTATATAGTATTCAGAAAGCTCTGACACAACTTAAGAGATAATCAACACAGTCCTTCTCTGACGTGTTATCTTCTGGACAATTTTCAGTCAGTTTTAACCAATGGAATTACTAGCTAGGAATGA
Source organism: Laticauda colubrina (assembly GCA_015471245.1). Classification (NCBI taxonomy): domain Eukaryota; kingdom Metazoa; phylum Chordata; class Lepidosauria; order Squamata; family Elapidae; genus Laticauda; species Laticauda colubrina. The sequence goes on along the minus strand of BLBF01000003.1, from coordinate 78,944,114 downwards.
TTTCAGAATCATCATTCAATACATCTGGATTTCAAGAGATGATTAAATATTGATAGTAACATACAAAATGGATGAGTATAACGTGCAGTGTGTTACATGAAAGGAAATATTTTTCTGATTTTAGAGAAAGGATTCTCCCTTTTGTGACGAGAAACAGAAAGCCTTTTTTTCTTCTGCAAAGGGAACACTGTCTTGCCGATATTAACATTCTATTGTATATATTATTAAAGAATAAACCAACATTGCTGTGAATGACAACCATGGGACTTTTTAAATTGAAATTACTGATCAGTGGCTATCTCTTAAACAGTTTGTGCCAATGTTCCTGCTTTGTTTTAAATTGCTTTCCCTGTGGGCTAAATAAAGTGGTCTGCTAACTACGAATGAACATTAATTCTGAAAGATGCAGAAAATGTTTTTAACTGAACGTTCTAGTAATTATTTCCTTGTCCCTTATTTTGGGAAGGATGGGTACAGCAAGATCGAGTAATCTCTTTTCTAAATGGCTATGTGATTGTCTCTGAAGGAAGAATACACAAACACACGCACATATACACACAATCCTACTTTGCCTAGTTTCTTTGAATTGGCAATGTGGCAATTTCCTCCATTCAGGTGTATTTGGAGATTTAATTCTTGTGTAATAATAATCATATCTGTGAGGTCCTCTGAACAAACAAGTCATCCACACAGATAGTATTAGTAGGGCAGTCTAACATAACACACTGAGAACAAATGATGGCTGAGTAAAACCAAGAAACAGTGGATGGCCTTATATTAGTTAATGATTAGTTAATGATTAGTTAAGCTGCAGGTCCGGTTTCCTGGACCTGCATCTTCACTTTAATTAAGAGATCAAGTGATTAAAGCTGTGATAGAGAACTTGAAATTGTTTAGTTATTATTAGACCTCTCCTTTCCTCCATGAGCTTTCTTACTTTTAGGATGCTAGGAATTATTTTTGCCCCTTTCCCTGTTCTATCAGGAACTTGTTCCAATCTTCCTGATCTTTTCTTCAAAGCACATTGTCCTTTATACAACATTATTTATCGTGGATTAATGCAGAAATACACTTGGTCACCCAACCTCCCTTCTGATGTCATGCTTTAAAGGTGTGACTTGAAAAATGCCTAAAGTCTGAATTCAAGAGATAAAGAAGAGACCAAAAGAGAGTCAGGATGCTTCACCAAGAAGAGATCAGAAATAAGAAATTAGTACAACTCACCAAACAATGTTATATGACCTATTGTGAAATGCTCAAGATTGTCTGAACCACTTAATTCTGTTTTTTAATTTAATGTTTTATTAGAATTTTATGGTACAATAAAACATAAAAAATAAATAAAAGGGAAAAAAGGGAAGTAAAGAGAAACAAGAAGAGGTAAAAAACATGTAATGTTCGTTTCCCCCTTTCTTTCTATTGAGTACTGTAATTTCTATCTTGCTCTTTCCCCTCCCACTTTATCTCTTTATAAATCCAAAATTATCAGTTCAGTTTTTCTTTTGTAAGCAAAAAGTTCAAATAAGGCTTCCAGGCTTTTAAAAAAATATTAATCATTTTTTCCCCTTATGCTCACACTACTTCATTCTGGATAAGCTGAAGTTTCAAGGGCAGACCCATGCAGGACAGTAAGAAAATCTAAGAAGGAGTTGACCCAAGCTTGAATTACTGTGAATAGGGGCTCCATTAAAAAAAATGAACACAATTGGGACTTGAGATAAACCTTTGCAAAAGCCCACCTAGCCTGGGCTGCTACCTGCTCTTCAAGCATGAGCTGTGAATCTCTGAGGCAATTCTGTAGGATTTGTATAGTTAGAATTCAGTTCTAAACAAGCTGAGGGATTGTATCTGACAGTTGCATAGAATATTCTTCATCTTGGGCTAGTAACTATTTCTGTAGTCCCACCTTATTTGGAAAGGGAATGGGAATTTTAGTTCACTGTTCCTAAATTTGGCCCGCTTGAAAATATATGGATTTCAATTCTCAGACTTCTCTCAGTTGAAGTCCACAAATCTACAAGTTGCTGAAGTTGAGAAATTATCTAGACAGAGCTGCCATCTGGCTCTCTATAGATAGGAGAAAGGTGGGGAAATAATTATACTTCGCTGCCATTATAGCCATGAAGTTATCCCTAAGAAAGGGTGTTCCCCATGCTGAGTTGGGCTCATTTTTTGTTTTACACCTATGGTACGCTAGGGACCACAAATGAAAGGAAAAAGTGAAAGAGATCTATGAGTGTAGTGCAAACTAGAGACCAGAAGAGAGAAAGAGAGAAAACTGATTCTGCTCTTAGCGATATTAATATTTCCCCACATAAATTTAATGGGTACTGAAATTTAGAGGATGCTAATATTGTGTAGGATGAAAAAGCAAAATGCTTAAACTAATGGGCACATATGCAATCCAGAGGGCCATCAAAATTGTGTTATTACAAAATGGTTGCCATGGTAGGCGTAATGAGTTGTAGAACATTAATTTCCTAGAAGGCAAATTAGAGAGGTTGTCCTTCCAAAGAAAACTCAGGGCATTTTGATTTATTTAACCTAAGAGTATAAATAGATAAACAAATACATCAATACAGTCAAGGAATCTAGGTTTATGTTAATGGAGAACAAATAAGTGGAGTTTATAAACATATGGATACCTACAGAAATCAAGTTGATTGTTGATATTCTTGTTTATTATTTCATATCTAGTTTATATAGAGATGTTATGAATAATCTATCACAATCACAATATTTTGTGCAAATTGTTTCTTTATTCTGCCCTTATACAGAAAAAACAAATTACCCATAACAATAAGGAAACTTCAATCCAAAAATAAATCACTTTGGTGGAAAAAGAAATCTGGTCATATTGCCAACTTCAAAAGCAAATACAAAAAATTATGCCACCAGATAAAGACTGAATGCACCAATTATCATATTAAACAAGAGGAAAACCTTCTATGAACCAATTCCTCCCGTGCATTCTACAATTTTGTAAACAACAAATTAAAAGACTCAATGTCCATCCCAACCCTGAAAGGACCTAATGGTAAAGACTGCGATGAAGACACCATTAAAGTCAACCTCTTAAACACATTCTTTGGCTCAGTATTTGTAAAAAGCAATGGATCAGGCACAGTATTTCCCAGTCAAACCACTGACAACTACAATGATCTAATACATATCAATTTTACAGAAGACAATGTTGAAAAAGCACGATGCAATTTAAAATCATCTCTATCTATTGGACTGGATGGAATATGTGCCTACTTCTTTTTTTTTTTTAAGAATTTTATTCATTTTAAAAAAACAAACATATACAAACAAAACACAAAACATAAAGAACATAAAACATCTTTTTGGAAAGCAGTTTGATCCCGGGTTACATCTTTTTGAACAGACATAAATTCAAGTTCATGCTTACTTTTATAAAGCATTCCATATCTTATTTACCATTTTACATTTTCTATATGTCTTCTCCCCTCTTTTCACTCTTTTAATTCTATTTTATTTATTTCATCTCAATTGAAATTATTATATTTATATCCTTTGTCTGTCCTGTTTCAGCTGTCTATTATCTTTTCTCATTAACACAACATTTATTCTGTAATAACTGATTAGAGTATGATGCCTTTATATCTTTCCCCAAAGTTTAACACTTAAAATAATGCATAATTTTCATTCGGATTCTGCGTAGTACATTCTAAAGCTACACTCAATATTTTAAAATAGGAAAAAAAAATTATATATATATAATATAATTAAAACAACAATCCATAGCAATTGAAATTATATCATTAAAATTGATATTAATTTAAGTCTTAAACATTTTACACATTCCTTTCCAAATAAGTATCATGCTTCTATGGGAACACTTATAGATTTTGCTTAGTTACTTCCCCCCCATTTCACTTATATTTTAAAATATTATGTAATGACAATGTTCCCATTCCTTTTTAGTTCAGTTCTCTCATATTTCATTTCATTTATTTTATTAAAAAAAAAAAGCTAAATTACATTAAATATTTTATCCCATTTTATAATCACATGTTGTTCCAATTTTCTAACATTATTTCAAATACAAATACAACAATACACTGTTATGTACCTTTTTTCAGTCATATTTTTACCCATTATCTCTAAATAAATCCTGTTTCTTTACATCTTGTTTCAAACCTTTGTAGCTTCTCTTCCCTTCTTTCCTCCCTTGCTTCTCCACTCTACCCTTTTTACCCCCTTGTCTCTTAATCTCCACCCTCATCTGTATTCCTCTTTTCTGTTGCTTTCTGACGTTGTGTCCACTTTTTACCTTCCCTTTTTTGCTTGTTTTTTTAAGTCTTAAATTCTCCATTCTCTTTCCCCCCCTTTCATCTTTCTTCCCCAGATAAAGTTGCTTGTTCATTAAAGATGGCTTCTTCTTCATCCCAATCTTCTTGTTCTTGTAGTTTTTCATATGTAGAAATCGCCATTTCTAAAAAATGAAAAACAGAGCCAAAAGAGCCCTTCCCTTCTTGTTCCTCTTCTTTATATTTTATAAATTCCATGTTCAGTTCATCCACAAGTAATGCCATTGTAAAAAATTTTTTAAACAACCCAGATGATTTTAATCATTCAAATAAGAATTTCCAAAAGTCCCAAAGTCACCAAGCAATCCAAATACACACAGTCTATTTCATTTAACACTTTCTTCTTTTTTTCACTTTCTCTTCCTAGGGTTGTAATTCAGCTACAAAGTTCTAGTTAAAATGTATCTTTTAGAATTCTTGTTATGATTTTGTTTTAATCTTTTAAATTCCAAACAAACTCCTCCAGCCAAATCTTAATCTTAATTCTTATCCTCTCCCTTCTGATTTACAGAATAAAAAAAGTTTTTTTCCAGTGTGCAGAAATCTTTATTGTCCCCTTGGCTTTAATTTTCCAGTTTGATTACCTGCTGATGCCAAAGTGGGTTTTTCCAATTTCTCATTCATCTGCTGTCACCGTAAGGAAGGACAGTGAGAAAAAACAAACTTTCCCTTTTCACTTTCATTCGCTGCTTCCAGATCTTCTTAGGGAGCAATGTATCTTTTTCCAAAATTTAAATTCCAGGATATCTTGGATGTTGCTTCTCATCCAGGTCAGCCAAAACTTTCATTTCTCAGCTTCCTCCTGCACATTTTTTTCCGGATGAAAGCTTCTTTGTGGCAGCCATTTCTGACCGCCGCTTTACCGCTTTCGGAAAAGGGAGTTAAGCTAGCTGAGGAGGGTGTGTGTGACTTCCCCCCGACCTCTGCTAGGTTTCCCCTGTCTTCAGCTACCTCTGTGGGGTAGCTACCTCTATGGGGTTGGCTCGGGGCACTCCAGCGGCGAACGCAGCAGAAACCACACACGATCGCGGATTCCTGCCGCCGCTGAGCCTTGCAAACCGGAAGTCCCCTGGAATATGTGCCTACTTCTTTAAAAAGCTATCCATTGCCATAGCTGAACCTCTAAGCATAATCTTTGAAAAATCTTTCAGGACTAGCTCCTTGCCAAACCTATGGTCACTGGCTATAGTCATCCCCATCTTCAAAAAGGGAGACCCCAGCCTAGTTGAAAATTACAGACCAATTTCTTTATACTGCATCACCTGTAAAATCATGGAATCAGTTATTAACCAATCCATTATCCTCCACTTAGAGACAAACAACCTACTCTCTAACAAACAATTTGGTTTCAGAAAAAAACTATCCTGTATTCTGCAACTCTTACACTGCAAAAACATATGGATTAAAACAACTCGATCAGGGCAAAGCAATAGACTCAATTTACATAGACTTCTGTAAAGGCTTTGATTCAGTGGTACATGGCAAACTACTCCTAAAACTAAAATCTTATGGTATCTCTGGACACCTGCTTAACTGGCTAGAGGCATTCCTGTCAAATAGACAACAAATGGTCAAAATTGGGAACGTCCTATCAAATTCTGTACCTGTCAACAGTGGTATCCCCCAAGGCAGTGTCCTAGGACCAACTCTCTTCATACTCTACATAAATGACCTCTGTGATCATATTAAAAGCAACTGTGCTCTCTTTGTCAATGATGTAAAGCTATTCATCACCACTGACAATACTGATACCCTTCAAAAAAACTTTGACAATGTATCTGAATGGTCAAACAAATGGCAACTTCAAATCTCAACAAATAAATGCTCTGTCTTACATACTGGCAAAAAAAAAAATCAGAAAATAACATCCTAGCTGAATAGGCAAGACCTTGTTGATGATCCAAACTCTGTCAAGGACCTTGAAATACTCATCTCTAATGATCTAAGTGCTAGAGCCCACTGTAACTCCATAGCCAAAAAGGCATTAAGAGTTGTTAACCTAATCCAACATAGCATTTTCTCTGGTAATATCACACTACTAACTAGAGCATATAAAACATTTGCTAGACCAATACTTGAATACAGCTCATCAGTCTGGAACCCGCATTACGTATCTGATATTAACACAGTTGAGAAAGTCCAGAAATATTTCATAAGAAGAGTTTTCCACTCCTCTACTTTTTGCAGAATTCCTTATGCCACCAGACTCAAAAGTCTAGACCTAGAAAACCTAGAACTATGCCACCTTCAGTCCGATCTAAGTATGGTACATAGAATTATATATTGCAATGTCCTACCTGTCAATGGATACTTCAGCTTCAACCATAACAATACAAGAGTACACAATATATAAAAACTCAAGGTAGATTGCACCATACTTGATTGTAGGAAATACAACTTCAGTAACAGAATGGTCAATGTCTGGAATACTCTACCTGACTCTTCCCCAAATCCCAAAAACTTTAACCTTAGACTGTCTACTATTGACCACACCCCTTTCCTAAGAGGTCTGTAGGGGGCGTGCAGAAGCGCACCAATGTGCCTACGTCCCTGTCCTATTGTTTATTTTTATTTTTCTTATATGTATCCATTTCATGTATTTATAATTATGTTTATAGTTATACCTGTTATCTTATAATTGCTTGACAAAATAAAATAAATAGATAAAAAATAAAAAAAATGCTGAGTTTTAATCATATTATGGCTATCCTCCATTTAGCTTGCATCTGAAAGTAGGATTTAATCTTACATATGCTTAGAAGCACTTTAAATTTACAATCCTTGTGAAGATTAAATAATACTTTGATTAAAGTGTGCTTTTTAAAATAAAAAATGCAACTGGTTGGTTATTCAAAGGGATAATATTTGAATGAAGTCTGGACACATTCTCAGAGACTGCTTAACATTTTCTGCAAACAGGCAATAATTTTACAGGCATTTTTTTCTTCTTCCTGGGCCATTCTCTATCTCCTTTTTCCATTTGCCTCTAAGCTCTGTTTGCTTTATTGTAGCAATAACTGCCTCCCCTGCATTGCCAATTATTTCTGTCAGTTAGATTCTGAAGTACATTCTTGCTAAAAGCCCTGTCACACTGCCCAACGGATGCAAAATGTTTGTAAAAAGGACACAGCGGATGAGAAAAATGTTCCATCCGTTGTTATCCACTCTCAAAAGGGGCGAAAATTTGCATAACCAGATCGGATAACACGGAAAGGAATGGACAGGGGGAGGACGCAGAGCGGATGGAAAGCGGATGCGTAGAGGATGCGTAGAGGATGCAGAGCAGATGCAGAGCGGATGCGTAGAGGATGCGTAGATGATGCGTAGAGGATGCGAAGAGGATGTGTAGAGGATGCAGAGCGGATGCAGAGCAGATGCGTAGAGGATGCAGAGCGGATGCAGAGCAGATGCGTCGCAGATGACGCGGATGCATAGCTGCATCCGCTTTCATCCTTTCTCTGTCTGTGCTACTAATGCTGCACGTCCGTTCCGCTTCCTCCCTGCGTCCATTTACCGCTGGAACGGATTTGAGTTGCGCGGATACGCAGCGGATGCCTAGCAGATATAGCAGATGCATAATGGATGCAGAACGGATGTCCCCCGTATGCCCAGAGGATGCAGAACGGATGCATTGGATACATTTTCCGCTCAAAAGTTTTGAGCAGCTCAAAACCTTCTGAGCGGATGAAATGTCAATAAACGGATGCTGGACAGATAGAGAGGAAGCAAAACGGAGGCAGTGAGTACAGAACGGAAGCATCGCGTTAACCAACGGATGGCAAGTGTTTTTCTCCATTTTACATCCTCTTTCCATGCGTTGGTGCAGTGTGACAGGGGCTTAAACTCAACTTGCTTCTTGCTTGCAAAGATGATTGCAGCTTTAATTTCTTATAGAAATTGGGAGTTGGATTGTTTCAGACATGTTAATATGCAACTCTTAAAGTGACTGTTGAGCTTTCTCTACCCATGCATGAAGGAAAATCTTGAAAATAACCTATGGGGGGAAATATATATTGGCCACATCAATGAACTTCCTACATCATCATAAGAGATAAATGGAAAGTGATAGTCCAAGGACATGGATAGCCTAGTGGAGTTCTTGAACTCAGTATTAAGCAACATTTCTTACTTAGAAACTTCTACAAAACACTTTCACATTGACTTACAATTACAATTGAGCCTAATTTGCTTCTGTTGCTAAGCAAAATAGTTGTTAAGTGAGTTTCTTGCCACAGTTATTAAATGAAGAACTGTAGTTGTTAAGTTAGTAATGTGGTTGTTAAGTGAATCCAGCTTCCCCATTGACTTTACTTGCCAAAAAGTCACAAAAGGTGATCACATGATCCCAGGATAGTGCAATAGTCATGAGTCAGTTGCCAAGCTTTTGAATTTTGATCATGTGACCATGGTAATGCTACAATTATTGTAAAGGTGAAAAATGGTAATACATCACTTTTTTAAAGTGTCATTGTAAGTTTGAATGGCCACTAAACAAATGGTTATAAGTCAAGAACTATTTCTACGGAATGTTTAATACTTTAATATCTTTTTTTTTCTTTTGATACTAGCACCAGACCTGGTTCAAGACAGATTTTGGTAAAATGCATATCCTCAAATTGTCTTGTCCCATATCTGTACTCTCCTAACAATGGTGATATCAACAGCAGCAATATTCATATGAATACCAAATTTTCATTTTCATAGTCTAGATCCTAGTTCAGGCTTCCCTAATCTAGACCCATTCCAGATATTTTGATTTCAATTTCTAGGATGTTTAGCAGTTCCTATAATTATTGGGGAATTCTTGGAGTTGAAGCTTACATCACTGGATGGCATTCAAATTGGGAAAAGCTTTCTGAATAGTGTCTTGCTGCAGAGCACCATTGGAAATTAAACAGTCATCGGAATCCTTGCCAATTGGACAAATATTTTCCAGCAGGAGCCAAAACAGTTATTACAGTGATGATGATAATAGGCTACCCAAAACAGGAATTAGAATATGCATTGCGGGTTGTGCTTTATGGACTAGGAGAGAATCAATAGTGGTTGACCTAAGAAGGGACTCTGCCCAAGGTTGCAGCCAATGGGAAGAGAAGCAAAATCTGAATTCAGGTGCATCTTGTTGCTGACATAATTTTTAGCAGGCAACACTTAGAGTAGTGGTGGCTAACCTTTTTGGGCTCTTGTGCCAAAAATTCTGTGCATGCTTGTGTGCGCTCGCTCACATGTCAGCACCCAGTAGGCAATGTGTGCGCCCCCACCCCCTGCATATGTGTGCACAATCCCCCTGCTCTCTTACCTGCACTGCACCTACCAGCTGATTTTAGGCCAGTTTGAGACCTTTTGCAGCCTCCCAGAGGCTTGAGGACAGCTTCTGCAACCTTTGCAGGCTGAAAAATAGGCCCATTTCATCACTTCTGGTATTTCCGGAAATACAGGAAGTGACAAAATGGGCCTATTTTTTCGGGCTGCAAAGGCTTTCCTCAAGCCTCTGGGAGGCTGAAAAGGGTCTCAAACAGGCCAAAAATCAGCTGTGAGGCATGCACATGCACAGTGAGGTAAGTTTACCTGCAGCTCGTGTGCTGGCACAAATGGCTCTGCGTGCCACCTGTGGCACGTGTGCCATAGATTCGCTATTACGGGCCAAGAGTAATCAATAATTTGCTGTCTTACATTATTCTATTCAGGGAGAAATCTCACAATTCATACCAAAGTACTGCTTTATAATCACACCATCCCACCTAAACAATAAGATGTTTGATCTCTCCTGCCCATTCTAACTCTAAATTAACAGAGCAAATATATCTAACATAAATAACCATACTTCTATTTCAATGAGCTGAATGTTTCAGCTGTTTGCTTTTCCGTTGTTAACTTCCGCTGCTTCATCCAACTACTTGCAATGATAACCTTTCTTTAACCTCCACAGATGGAGAGTTTGTGGCATTCAGATGTTGCTGAATCTTCCAGCAGCCTCAGTGTTCATAGTGAATGGAGAAAAATGTTAAACATTTTAGTCTAGTTTAACAACTTTTGGAAAACTATAGTTGCATCATTGATACCAGTGCATCCATCATTGATTAATCTACACTGATTTTCTTCAATCTGATGCCTTTCGTGTATGTCTTTTTACTTGTAACACTCATGAGGCAATAGATCTTATAGTCCAAAGCATCTGAAAGTTTGGGAAGGATGGCTGACATAGGATTATAGATACCAAAAATATGCTGTCTTAATGTATTTCTATCTTTTAATGTCTCTTTAGTGTTCTCCCCAAACATCACCCCCCAGTAATTAAATAATTGCATCTGCTGCCTTTTGTAAGATGTTCTATGGTCCTCTCTTCCCCTCTCATTGATAACTAACTTAAAATAAATTCAGAAGAACTATTCTACTATACCTCTACAGATGGATTGTTGTTTTTAGTTGCAAAGTCATTTCTGACCCATCACGACCGCATGAACAATGTTCCTTCAGGCTTTCCTATCCTCTTCCATCCCTCCCAGGGTCAATTTAAGCTCATGCCAACTGCTTTAGAGACTCTATCCAGCCATCTCCTTCTCTTTTGTCCCCTTCTTCTTTTGCCCTCAATCTTTCCCAGCATTAGGCTCTTCTCCAGTGAGTCCTTGGTTTTCTTTAGGTGCCCAAAGTATTTGAGTTTCATCTTCAGGATCTGGCCTTCTAAAGAACAGTTAGGGTTAATCTCCTCTAGGATTGACCATTTGATTGCCTTGTAGTCCAAGGGACTCACAGGGGTTTTCTTGAGCACCATAGTTCAAAGGCTTCAATTTCTTGGCACTCAGCTTTCCTTATGGTCCAACTTTCACAGCCATACATTACAACTGGGAAAACCATAGTCTTGACTATATGCACTTTTGTTGGCAGGTGCTGTCTCTTCTTTTTAGTATGTTGTCTAGATTTGCCATAGCTTTCTTCTCCAGGAGCAAGCATCTTTTATTTCTTGGCTGCAGTCCTCATCTGTGGTGATCTTGGAGCCCAGGAAAATAAAAAATGTCACTACCTCCAGTTTGTCCCCATCTATTTGCCAGGAATTGAGAGAGCCGGATGCCATGATCTTAGTTTTCTTAATGTTGAGTTTCAAGCCATCTTTTGCACTCTTTTTCTTCACTCGCATCAAGTGGATGGATAGATAAACACAAAATAAAACAAAACAAAACCTCCAGCACATTATCCCAACATGTGGTTCTTCCTTATGGTTCAGCAAACAGATTTAGCCGGGTGAACCATCGTGTTTTATTTGAATGCTCAAGCTTTTGGAGGATTTATGATGCATGCTAGTGTTACAGTATAAAGGACAAATTACATGTGATTCTAAGTTACATGCAGTCTTTCTTTCTTCCCACCTTTCTTGAGAGCAAAATGTTCATTGCCAATGCTTTCATCTCTGCTGAAATATGTTCCCTAGTGCACATGCTCTTTCCTCATGGGAGGAAAGATAATATGGAAAGATAAATATAAGCAGCTGGAGTTATTTTCACCAGAAAAAAAATGTACCATTGAGGACAAGGTTATTCCTCACTGTATGAGCCTTCAAATTCAGGTCTTGTATTCCATATGTGTGCTTGTGTGCACATCTACATGCATGTGCATGTGTATTCCCCAGAGAATCATAGAAATGGGAGTTCAGAGTTCATTTAGCCCAATCCCCTACTTAGGGACTTATTAGTCAAGGAGGAAATGGATATATACACACATATGCAAATAAAAGATAAATTAAAAAAACAACAAGAAAATGCAAAAAACAAATTAAAGATAAGAAATATATGTCATTTTTAATCCTCTTTTTAACAGATAATTACATGTTGTTCCGTTGTCCTCTTAGATGTTATACAAATCCTTCAGCCCATCATTTAAGTCACATCATTCTTAGTCTTCAAATCCATGAATCATTTCATTTCTTCCTTCTTTCAGCAAATGTTTACATAATTTTTTCAATCTTTCAAAAAAAAAGTTCTTGTTTTGTCATTTCTGTGAATTCTGATATTTTCACAAGCCATTCCTCCACTGAAGTGATTTCATTATTCTTCCATCATTGTCATTTTCTGCAGTTATATAGCTATAACAGTTTATCCTAGGTCTTTTCTAATTCATTATTCATAAGTTCCAATAAAAAGAATTCTTGTTTTTTGAAATATTAATCTTTAGAATCCTTTGCATCATCTTGTGAATTTGTATCCAACATTTCTTAGCTTTCTCACAAGTCCACCATACACACAAACTGTTCCCACATGCTTAACACATTTTCAACACTGACTTGACATACTTGTAGCTTACTGGTGCCATATACCAAATATACATCATTTTATAAATATTTTCTCTTAAATTATAACCCAGTGTAAATTGAAAACCAATTACCCACATTCTCTTTCAAGGGTCAAACCTCCATGTTATACCCAAAATTAGTAGCCCATTTTGTTATGCAATCTTTCTCTGTTAAATCTTACTACATTTTATATATTTTTGCTATTGCATTTTCATTCTTTATACATAATTCACATTTGTTTTTATCTATATTAGACTTTTAACTGGACTTATTAGAATCACTGAAAATGATTTCACTTTATCAAACTCTAAAAACCAATGCCAAAAAGAGGAAATGGCTTCTCATTCAGTCTTGCATATCATTGACCCCAAAGACAGCTTTCCCATACCTGTTGCCCTTGAGTTGTGTGGGTCTGTGACTCCTATAAATCTTAATATTTATTCCAACCAATGAGTGATACTGACTGGACCCAATGAGTGATATAGTCCTACACATCATGATAAGGATGACAGGCTGGGAAAGATGGCTCTAAGTTTTAAAAACTGCGAAAACTGTCCCAAGGTTATTTATTTGAAACAACTGCCATTTCTTCAGTCTTGTTCTTTTGAAAGATATGGTAGAATTCCTGATGAGTAGTTGCATTTCACCTCAGACCACGGTTTATTGGAGGATTTGTAGAACACAGTTCTTATATTTATGCTACAGTGGCTATATTCACACAAGAAGCCTATAATATGTTTGTAAGCTCCCTAAAGTTTTAAAAACATTCTAAAGCAGAGGTGTCAAACCCAAGGCATCACATTGTCATCATGTGACATATCACAACTTTTTCCACATTCGCTATACTGTGGCGGTGGCGGTGACCAGTGCATGACGCATCTGTCCCGCAGGCCATGAGTTTGACACTCATGTTCTAAAGCATAGAGAGAGATCTGAAATTAATCTCCAAGTGGGCAGAGAGAAGGCCAATAAAGAGAGGCTGTTTTTATAGCTCACATAGGCTTCATATGTATGAACAAATAAAAGGCTATATGGACTGACACTATCCAAGACTTCCAGGTTCATTAGGCTAAGTAAAGGCCCTGTCACAGGGCCCAACAGATGCAAAACGTTAGTAAAAATGACACAACGGACGAGCAAAATGTTCCATCCGTTGTTATCCGCTCTCAGAAGGGGCAAAAATTTGCATAACCGGAGGGGATAACACGGAAAGGAACGGACGTGGGGAGGACGCAGAGCGGATGGCAAGAGGATGCGGAATGGAAGCCCAGCGGATGGAAGTGGATGAGAGCGGATGGCACATCCGCTAGGCTTCCGGGGGACCTCAGCAAAGCGGATGCGGAATGGATACAGCGGATGCAGAGCGGATGCCGAGCAGATGAAGCGGATGCACAGTGGATGCACAGGGGATGCACAGGGGATGCACAGGGGATGCACAGCGGAAGCCTAACGGATGCCTAGTGTTAATTGCGCATGTGGGGAGGATGCATTGTGTAAGCCCTGCGGATATAAGGGAAGCAGCTCGGAAGCAGGTCACCATTCAGAGGAAAGACCTGCTTCCGGACGGATTGACAGCCTTGCCTGCCCTGCCTGCATGCCTGCCTGCAAGCCTTGCTGCCAGCCTGCCTGCCAGCCTTGCTGCCTGCCTGCCTGCCAGCCTTGCTGCCAGCCTCGCTGTCAGCCTTGCTGTCTGCCTGCCTGCCTGCCTTGCTGCCAGCCAGTCTGCCTGCCAGCCTTGGTGCCTACCTTCCTGCCAGTCTTGGTTCATGTCTGCCTGCCAGCCTTAGTGCCTGCCTGCCTGCCAGCCTTGGTGCCTGCCTGCCAGCCTTCCTGCCAGCCTTGGTGCCAGCCTTCCTGCCAGCCTTGGTGGCTGCCTGCCTGCCAGCCTTTCTGCCAGCCTTGGTGCCTGCCTGCCTGCAAGCCTTGGTGCCTGCCTGCCTGCCAGCCTTCCTGCCAGCCTTGGTGCCTGCCTCCCTGCCAGCCTTCCTGCCAGCCTTGGTTCCTGCCAGCCTCCCTGCCATCCAGCAACCCCACAACCATGCGGAAGCACAGCAAGCCTCAGCCATCTGCTGCCAGCCCTTGCAAGAGGGACAGGGCTACCATCCCGCCCCCTGGCCCTCACTCTGGTTCTGCTGGGGCTTCTGCAGCACGGGCTCGCTCTTCTGGGGCTGGGGATTCTGCTGCTTCTGCTTCTGGAGGAGCTGATGACAAGCACTCCAGCACCAGCCACCTCCACAGCACCTGGACCCTTCACTCCTGAGACTGAGTGACCAAGAGGAGTGCCAGAGACTCATTTTTATTTTATAGCTTGTTGTTAATAAAGTCTATTTTTGATTCACACACTTGCTTCATTTCTTTTTTTTAATAAAGTCTTGCTGGAAACTTTTAGAAATGGTTTAAGCCTTTGCATGCTTGTGAGATGGGTTAAGATAGCAGTGGGATGGGTTAAGATAGCAGTGGGATGGGTTGAGATAGCAGTGGGATGGGCAGGGATACCTTTGGGATGAGTAATAGCTGTGGGATAGATAAACCTCCAGTGCAAGCATAGTGGGACTGGATGGTCCACCCTCCCAGGTGCCACACCTATGGCCCTTTATCATCAATAACAATGTAATCAATCATCCACACATGTCAACATAAACACAACTCTTTATTAAATGCCCTGTTCATTGTAGGACCACCCAACATACATGGCCCAATTTCATCCGTGTGATGAGACAGCCTCAAGGAAGCATCCATTAATCATCTATCATCCTGTCTTGCCACTCCACCGCTCCAGCTGGGGAGTTGCACCAGTGTTTCAGAGGTTGCGCTGCTTCTTCCCTTCACGTGAGGCTCTGTTGGGGCCTTGCACATCCTCAGTGTCTATCAGGTTTCGTCCTTGCCTCCATTCCCCAGGCTCCATGTCCCCATTGCCTTGCTGGAGGTCCACGAGCCTGTTCTGCAAGACTGGGTAGCGGGTGCGCATGAGATTGTGCAGGATGCAGCAAGTTTCCATGATCCTCCTCACGGTCTCTGGGCGATGCTGCATGGTGGTGAGAAGTACCTGAAACCTGTTGGCCAGGATGCCAAAGGCATTCTCCACCACCCGCCTTGCCCTGGACAGCCTGTAGTTGAAGATCCTCTCTTCACGGGTGAGGTATTTGGAGGTGTAGGGCTTCATGAGGTGTGAGGGAGAAGGTGTCATCCCCCACGATGAAGTAGGGCACATCTTGCGTGTCGTTGGGCAGGGGTTCTGGATCTGGGAAGCCCACGATTAGGTTGCGTTCCAGCCCCTCCTTGAGGTCACTTGCGTTGTATACCTGGGCATCTGAAGATGAGCCGTTGCCTGAAGCATCGATGTACATGAACTTGTAGTCAGCATCGACCATGGCGAAGAGGATGATGCTGAAGAAGCCCTTGGAGTTGTGATAAGAGGACCCTGAGTTGGCTTTGCAGGCCACGTGCTTGCCATCTATGGCTCCAACGGTGTGGGGGAAGTTCCACTTATGATACCACTGCTCTGCAACTTTCCTCCATCCTTCTTCAGTGGAGGGGCACTGGAGGAGCTGCTCCTTGTATTCTTCGATGATGGCCTGCACCACTTCTCTGACCACAATGCTGATGGTGTTGTGTGGCACCCTCCAGCCGTACTGCATGCTCCTGTAGGTGGTCCCTGAGGCTAGGTGGTGCAGAGTGAGTGCCACCTTGAGCCCAGGTTCCAGGCTGGGCCGGAAGTTGGTATTTGCCTTGGTCAACCTGGGTGTCAGCCGCTGCACAACTTCGTCAAACATGGCTGGAGGCATCCTCATGAAGTTCTGGAATGCCCGAGTGTCTTCATTCCTGAGCTCCACCATCAGCTTGTTGTACAGTCCATCCTCTTCGTACCCAGATGCTTCTTGGCCGCCTCTTTTTCTTCCCGTAGTAGAGTTCACAGAGCCTGTAGATGGCTTCGCACTGTTGCAGAAGGATGGTGGCTGCAAAAAGGACTTTGTTACGATCCACGGTGGACATGACTGGATGCTGTGGAAGAGGAAGAGGCAGATGAAGGCTGCAGAGGTCTGCACCGCAGGGATGCTGTTCTGAAAGTGAGATCCAGATGAGTTGCTCCTCCTTTTTATAGGCAGTATAGGTTTTCCCCTAGGTGTCCTTTTGCATCTTCTAGGCATCCTCTAGACATTCTTAATATCCGAGATAGGTCCCCTCTGCAAACGTTTTTTCCGTTTTACATGCTTTGTTTCCGTGCTGCATCCTCTAGGCATCCATTCTGCATCTGTTCCGCATCCGTTCTGCTTCCTCCCTGTGTCCGTTTACTGCTGGAGCGGATGGAGTTGCGCGGATGCACAGCGGATTCCTAGCAGATATAGCGGATGCGTAACGGATGCAGAACGGATGCCTAGAGGATGCGTAGCGGATGCAGAACGGATGCATTGGATACATTTTCCACTCAAAAGTTTTGAGCAGCTCAAAACTTTCTGAGTGGATGAAACATCAATAAATGGATGCTGGATGGATAGAGAGGAAGCAAAACGTATGCAGTGAGTACAGAACGGATGCATCGCATTAATCAACAGATGGCAAGTGTTTCTCTCTGTTTTACATCTTCTTTCCATCCGTTGGTGCAGTGTGACAGGGGCTTAAAACATTGGGCACTCAAGGTTGCAGTTTGAACTATCTCCATCTAATAACTCCTGTGGAGGCCTGTGGTGTCAATCTGGGGAGCTTTTGTGGGAGCAGAGTTTAGCCTAGAGATTATTTCAAGTTTATTCACTGATCCCATGCAAACTATTCTAAACTGCAATTCTTTAGAACACTTTCACAGAAAGAGGAGCTTCCTCCATTGATGCAAATGAAGTAATTATCAGATTTGTGGCTTGTTAGTTTTCAGATTGTCACTGGCACTTGAACCATGGGACTAGAAAAACCCTGATTTTCCCCCCAGAAAAACTGAAGCTGTGAATCAAAGTGTCTCCTCAAAACCTGTGCAATTGACACAATTATTTAGAAAGCCATTTGGAAATTGCTTGCATTCTTAGAAGTGAGTGTTACCATTGCTGCCTGGGAAATATTGGAATATATTTATCTGAACAATTTTAGTGCCAAGGAAAACAACCCTAGGAAGTTTGCTGCAACAAACTGCCTTTTGATCTGAGCTGCAATCCAGGGATTGGGAGCTTTAGCAGGTCAACTCAACTCTGATTCTACAGCTAGTTTGATTTTGTTATATGAAGTGTGATTTGGCTGTGTCTCACAGAAAGACTCAAACATCTTGTCATGTGTCTTTATACTAAAAGGCCAGGAGGCTGTATTATAGAAATGATTTCATTCTCCTCCCACCTCATGCTTTTTTAAATGCACGGTAAAATAGCATCCACTTTAAGAAATTTACCTCTTTTATTGCACTTGAAAACCACTTTTGGACTCTGTTGAGGTGGGCAAAAAATTAAACTTTGAATTTGGGTTTTGCTGATTAGACCGGTTTGCTGTTAAAAATGGCTAGTGTGTGTTATGTAAAAGTAAAAGTTGAAGTTGCATGTTATTATCCCATTCTATTGCACTTCAAGGATTTGAAAGTCAATCCTTTCTTTCTTTCCCTGCTTTTGCCCTACACATTTTACTCATCCCTTCCCCCCCCCACTTTCCCACTATTTTCATTTTTCTTTGTATTTTATATTTTAATAAACCAATGAAAAATTTGGAACAAAAAAGAAATTTACCTCTTCCAGAAACTGAGATGCTATGTAAGGCACCACCAGGAAGATTGGTAATGGCAAGAGAACCTAGAAAGACACTGTACCATAAGAAAGGAGGCTAGAAGTGGAGTGAGAACAGAGCTTTGAGGTCTTTAGCTCTCAAGCCTGTGAGCTCACCTGCTCTTCCTTGTGGAATTGCCTTCTTTATCCTCTCTAATGCTTCAATCTCTTTCTTCTTGATCCTTAGCTATCACTGATTTGCAGGTGAGGCCTATGCAGGGGTGGGATCCGACTGGTGTTACTACTGGTTTGGTGATTTTACTTTTTGCGAGTAGTTAGGCTTTTATGGGTGCTTAGTAAAGGAATCACATGTAGTGATTGTAACTGTTTACTAAGCACCAAGACATTTGAGTAGAATGGCAAGATCTAAATGGAATAGATATTAAACAATAAAAAACCCAACAGTCAAAATGCATATTATTTATTTGAATCCTTGTACCAGATATGCTGAGTCTTTTGGCAGTCTGTTTAAAATTAACTGCACAACCATGGTGGGTGGGGTGGGGGGAGGAGAGAGGGGTAGAAAAAGATGGCAGATAGTGTCCAATGGATTAGCGATTGACAGGGATGGATTCCATAGTCATATCTTCATGTAACTCATCATCATCTAGAAGGAGCCATTTCTTTTTTAGAATCTACAGTATGGAAAATCAAGACGAGAGAGAATGAGATACACACAGAGAGAACATTTGGTTCATTTGCTTCCTGCAGCTTTTAATCTTAGAATGTTTGCATGTAATGGATCGATTTTATATTGTCTTTATTATAAAACCAGATTTTATTTGTGCATTTTAAATAGTATTTTATCAAATTTCATTTTGAATTGCTTTTATTAAATTTTAGTAACAAATTGTTGCTGGAACTTTGCACTTTGATATGGGCCAAGGGCTAATCAATAAAGACTTATTAAATAGATATTAAATAGAATTGTCTATTATTAGCTTTGCTTTTGTTTTCTTTAAGTTGGATTTGTTGAAATAAATGCTGAATTAAAAGTAATATGTGCTATCATTAGGAATCAAAGCTCATTATCTTTTGTACTTAGTTTAAGAAAATACTTCTGCTCTCGCCAACATGCAGCAACTTTTTGAGTATTTAAGAGCACTTTAAAAAAGAAAGAAAATTAACTTGTGGAGATAAACACATCACATTTGTATTTTTCCCATTCCCAACATGCCATTTGAACATCTCCAGGGCACATGGCAGTTTTGTCTGTGCTGGGTGACCCACTCATGCCACGTATGCTGTCTCACTGTGTGACAGAATATACACTGCAAAGCCTTGCGGCCTTTTCTATTAAATTAATAGCTTTTTTCCACTGATTCTCTAGGAGAAAAACAACTGTGCCATGTCATTTATTATTCTTAAAATGGCATTTATACCCTACCTATACTCCAAGGCAATGTTCACGGATCATTTAAACATTTCCTAGCAGTGTGGAAGCAGTTTGTGGATAAGCAATTCTGAAATAATGGAGAAATTGATTGAACTAGCTTGGGTGTTACATTCTGTGGCTTGAATAAGGACAATACCTACGTACGTACGTACGTACATACATACATACATACATACATACATACATATATATATATACATACATGTATATACATGTATATACATGTATATATATATACATGTATATATTCTTAAGTTTTCGCGGGTACTTACATGTATGGTATTCAGCTTTGTTCGGTTATTTTCCCACGTCATTGTAGTTGTGCTTTTAAAGTTGTAGCAATGTTTCAGCAGAATCTCATCTGCCATCATCAGGTTTCTGTATTGTGTTCATCTATGAGTCAGGGTATTACAGCCGTTTCAGTTTTAAATTTGAGGCTAGCCTACGCTGTGCCAGAATGGTTTTTTTCTTCATCCTGATTGGTTGGGAGTCTTGGTCTCCAATAAACCAATAAACACAGACCAATAAATACAGACCAAGACTCCCAAGCAATCAGGATGAAGAAAAAAACCATTCTGGCACAGCGTAGGCTAGCCTCAAATTTAAAACTGAAACGGCTGTGATAGCCTGACTCACAGACGAACACAATCAGAAGGGTCATTGTGGTTGTGCTTTTAAAGTTGAAGCAACATTTTGGTAGAATCTCATCTGCCATCATCAGGCTTCTGATTGTGTTTGTCTGTGAGTCAGGCTATCACAGCCGTTTCAGTTTTAAATTTGAGGCTATCCTACGCTGTGCAAGAATGGTTTTTTTCTTCATCCTGGTTGGTTAGGAGTCTTGGTCTGTGTTTATTGGTCTTTGAGTTTGCTGTGTTCTGCTTGGTTGGTGTTTCTAAAATCTTCTGTCTGTGTTGTGGCTTTTTTTGTGTCTTGATTGGCTGGTAATATTGTGTTCCTGTATTGGAGGCTTTTAGTGCAGCTTGGCTCCAACTAAAAGGATGGCTATCTTTTGTTAGGAAGCTAGGTTTCATCTGGGTGCCTGGTTGGGGTGTGTTAGAGCTGGAGGTATCAGAGGGAGTATGTTTGTGCCCAGGTGTTTGCCTGGCTTGTGGTGTGGAGATCTTTCTATTTCAGAGTGTAGGCTTCCAAATGATTGACAGTCTGGTGGAATCTTCTCTTCTATTCATGCTTTCAGGTCTTTTTTCTATGGCTTCTCTATGGTCTTCTTTCTATGGCTTCTCTGATGATTCCGTGGCTGGGGTTTTCTATAGTGGCTAGGGTTTTGGTGCCATTGAAGTTGATGTTATGACCTGTGGTTTTCATGTGTTGGAGTAGTGAGGAGGTGGGTTCCAGCTTTTTTACTGCATTTTTGTGTTCATCCAGGCGGGTACTTATTCTTCTATTGGTCTGTCCAATGTATGTGGCTGGGCATGATGCACAGGGAACTTCGTATATGCCTTGGTTTTCCAGGTCAATTTTATCTTTGGGGTTGCTGCTATTTTTTTGTCTGTTTTGAAGGCAGTCTTAATGTGATGCCTGTGTATTATCTTACTGATTTTGTCTGTAGTACCTCTTATGTAGGGCAGGACAGCTGTTCCATAGGTCTATTCATCTTCTAGGTCTCTATTATGTCTTAGTGTGTTTTTGTGGATCAAGCTGGTGATTTTGTTTTTGTGGAAGCCATTGGCTGTCAGTACTTTAGTCAGGGTGCATAGTTCAGTCTTTATATGTGTCTTGTCTGCCAGGCGTTTGGTTCTGGTGATTAATGTTTTGGCCACGGAATTTATCTGTGCTGGGTGGTGGTGGGATTGGGCGTTGAGGTAGCGGTTGGTGTGTTTTTTCTTCAGGTATACAGTGTGTCCTAGTGTGCCATCTGTTCTTTTGTAGATTAGTACATCTAGGAATGGTAGTTGTTTGTTTATTTCCGTTTCCAGGGTGAACTTGATTTTGGGGTGTGTGCTGTTTAGGTGTGTTAGGAAATTGTTTAGGTTTTCTTTTCCATGGGGCCAAATCACAAATGTGTCATTGATGTTTCTTAGCCATAGTTTGGGCTTGTGGGTGGCATTAGCCAGGGCTCTGGATTCGAATTCTTCCATGAACAGGTTTGCAATGACGGGTGACAGTGGTGATCCCATAGGGGCTCCTTCAATTTGCTTGTATCTTTGTCCTTTGTATATGAAATATGTTTTGGTTAAGCAGTGTTCTCTTAGTTCCATGAGGTGCTTAGCTGGTTGGTATTTATTTTTGATGATTTCAAGAGTTTCTTTTATCAGGACTTGAGTGAATAGTGAAACCACGTTGAAACTAACAAGCAGATCTACTTGTTCCACGTGTAGATCTTTGATCATTTCTAAGAAGTGGTATGAGTTTTGTACATAAGAAGCTGCGGTTTCAGCATGGGGCTGTAGTTGTTTTGCTAAGTGTTTAGCTAGGTTTTGTAGTGGTGCTCCTTTGGAGCTGACTATGGGTCTGAGAGGTGTGCCTTCTTTGTGTATTTTTGGGAGGCCGTATAGTTTGGGGCATCTGGAAGATTTTTCTCTTGGGATGATCGTCTGTTGGATTTCTTTGCTTATGTGGCTGGTTATAATTTTCTTCTTGGTTAATTTTTCCAGATATGTGGTTGGGTCTGTGTTTTTAGGTTTGTATGTGGAGTCTTGGAGTAGGTCTGTCAATTTCGTTTCGTAGTCTTTTCTGTCCATTACTACTGTGGCATTCCCTTTATCTCCTGGGAGTATGATTATGCTGTTATCATTTTTCAGGATTTGTAGCACTTTGAATTCATCTTTGTGCAAGTTGCTTTTGGGTGGTTTGCTTGTGCATAGGATGTTGGTAACCTGGTGTCTTATTCTATCAGCTTCATCTGTATTTAATTTGGTTAAGCCCCTGTCACACTGCACCAACAGATGCAAAGAGAATGTAAAACGGACAAAAAAGCTTGCCATCCGTTGGTTAACGTGATGTATCCGTTCTGTACTCACTGCCTCCGTTTTGCTTCCTCTCCATCCCTCCAGCATCTGTTTATGGACGTTACATCTGCTCAGAAAGTTTTGAGCTGCTCAAAACTTTTGCGCGAAAAATGTATCCAATTCGTCGGTTCTGCATCCGCTAGGCATCCGCTAGGCATCCGTTCTGCATCCGTTACGCATCCGCTATATCCGCTAGGCATCCGTTACGCATCCGCGCAACTCGCATCCGCTCGGACACAGGGAGGAAGCAGAACGGACGCGGAACGGATGCAGAATGGATGCCTAGCGGATGCAGCACGGAAACAAAGCATTTAAAATGGAAAAAACGTTTGCAGAGGGGACCTATCTCGGATATTAAGGATGTCTAGAGGATGCCTAGAGGATGCAAAGGGACACATAGTGGAAATAGAAGATGCAAAGGGACACCTATACTGCCTAAAGAAAGGGGGAGGAACTCACCTGCATCTCACTTTCACCCCAGCAGCGCAGCTGTGCAGACCTCTGCAGCCTTCATCTGACTCTTGCTCTTCCACAGCATCCAGTCATGTCCACCGTGGATCGTAACACAGTCCTTTTGGCAGCCACCATCCTCCTGCAACAGTGTGAAGCCATCTACAGGCTCTACAATGGGAAGAAAAGGAGGCGGCCAAGAAGCGTCTGGGTCCAAAGATGGATTGGGAGAAGAGCAGAGTACGGTCTGTACAACAAGCTGATGGTGGAGCTCAGGAACGAAGACACTCATGCATTCCAGAACTTCAAGAGGATGCCTCCAGCCATGTTTGACGAAGTTGTGCAGCGGCTGACACCCAGGTTGACCAAGGCTGTTAGGGATAACATTGTTCACCCTAACTGTTTTAGGTGAAATACTAACTATGAATCATAGTTAGTGTATGCAGCTTTAACTGTAAAATAGCAACTGTGGGTGTGGTTATGAAAACCATATAAAAGTAGCAAGGCTACAGCTTGCTCGCTCTCTCTCTGGCTTTGATGATCCATGATTACTGCTTGGAAGCAACACTGCATTGCTCGAACGGGAGAGACAACAACGGACTGATTTATGTGAACTGACAATAGGATATTCTACATGGACTTTGCTAAATGAATATCCCTGAATGGACTGACGACATGGTAAATGAATATAGGACTGTTTTTGACTATGCTATAAACTTATACTGGAATAAAATATATTCTTGATAGCACAAGCGTATCTGTTATTTTTACTGTATGTTAATAAACATACAAGCTTAGCTCACTCATTTATCTGTGTGCCTATCTGACTAACGCTGAACATTATGTTTAGCTTGTCTACCTAACCCTGGTTGGGGAACCCAGGCTTAACACTGGTTATGGACCCAGAGGCTGCAAAGTCAGTTTAACTAGGTTAAACAGATTTATGTAAAAAGTGAGAGTTTGTATTGTTATACATTACAGTAAACAGACAGCTGTGTTTTATTAATTATATTTTTATATCCATATAAGAAAAAACATGGCACAAGTCAATTTACAAAGTTTGTCCCTTATATCCAAGCTGGATGGAACAAACTATGTATCATGGTCTACAAAATGTAGTCTACTTCTACAAAGTGAAGGTCTGTGGAACATAATTGAAAATCCACCAAACGGAGAAGAATGGGATCCAGAGGATGAGGAAGACAGACTAAAGATAGAAGAATTTAAGCATAAAAATCAACAAGCCATTTGCATAATTGCGTTAACCTTAACTGATCAACAGCTTGTTTATATCCATGGAGAGAAAACGGCTTTTGGCTGTTGGCAGAAGCTGAAGAGGATTTATGTCCGAGATAAGGTTGGTGCTCATATAAATCTAACACGGAAGCTTTTCAGGACACATCTCCAAACAAATGGTGATATGCAGAGTCATTTAAAAACTATGCAAAGCATTTTTCAAGAATTAAATGAAAAAGAACTTATATTCCCTGA
>BLBF01000003.1:78900936-78919451 GCA_015471245.1 Laticauda colubrina | reverse complement strand
TATGCACTGATTTGATTTTCTACAAACAGTTGTTGTTGGACATGGGAATAACTATAAAAGATCCCATTATGGTATATGAGGATAACCAATCAGCTATAAAGTTAGCTACTAGTATTGCTGTAAAAACTAGATCAAAACATACTGACCTAAGATATTTGAATGTAAGAGAAGCAGTGAAGAATGAATTGATAAAACTGGTATACTGCATGTCAGAGGAAAACATAGCAGACCAATTTACAAAAGCTCAAGGAGCAACTAAGTTTAAAGAAAGTTGCGAAAAATATAATTTAAAGTTGTAAATGTTTCATAGTTATTATTGTAACCTAAAAGGGGAGAATGTTAGGGATAACATTGTTCACCCTAACTGTTTTAGGTGAAATACTAACTATGATTCATAGTTAATGTATGCAGCTTTAAATGTAAAATGGCAATTGTGGGTGTGGTTATGAAAACCATATAAAAGTAGCAAGGCTACAGCTTGCTCTCTCTCTCTCTGGCTTTGATGATCCCTGATTACTGCTTGGAAGCAAGACTGCATTGCTCGAACGGGAGAGACAACAACGGACTGATTTATTTGAACTGACAATAGGATATTCTACATGGACTTTGCTAACTGAATATCCCTGAATGGACTGACGACATGGTAAATGAATATTGGACTGTTTTTGACTATGCTATAAACTTATACTGGAATAAACTATATTCTTGATAGCACAAGCGTATCTGTTATTTTTACTGTATGTTAATAAACATACAAGCTTAGCTCACTCATTTATCTGTGTGCCTATCTGACTAACGCTGCACATTCTGTTTAGCTTGTCTACCTAACCCTGGTTGGGGAACCCAGGCTTAACAGGCATCACTGTCGTCGGTGGCATCATTGGCGTGGGTGGAATTGGTGGCATCAGTGGAACCGGTGGCAACGGTGTCGCATAATGATTCTGTGCCTGGACTGGGAAGGGCTGCTGCCTGTGCTGCTGGACCTCCTGGTAGCCGTAGCCCTGGTAGGTGAGGGGCTGTGGGAAGCCTTGGAATGGGAGGGACATCACCTGGGGTGGAGGAGCAGACCTGGACTGGGTGGGAGCAGGTTCCTCTGGATCTGGATGGTTGTGAGGCAGCTCGGTGATCCAGTCCTTCACCACCTGGTACTGGGGTTCCTCCATGTTCCTGAGGGTCTGGTTGACATAGGTGAGGAAGGGCTTGCAGTTGGAGGATGAGGAGTTGGTGTGGACCAGCTGAGAGAGGAGATCTATGCTGGTCCAGATGGTGTTCCTGATCTCCAGCAGGACAGTGTGGCTCTGCCCTCCTGCTGTCTGTCTCTCTGCCTTTCTGTGGAGGTGGAGCTGGGGGGGGGGTGGATGCAGCTACGGCTGTGGTGGACGCGATGTCTCCTTTCTCCCACCGCACCAGTGAGTCCTCCACGTGCTCCATCACAGTTACAACACCTGTCCACAGGTTCTCCGCTGTGGCACGCTCCACAGAAACCTGCCTGAAAACAGGGACTGACTCTTGGCCGGAAGAGGACTGGCTCTCAGCAGGCGGCTGCCGGAGAGAGAGGGTAGTGAGAGGGGCTGCTGGTGCTCCTCGGTGGCGGATCTCACCCTCCAGGAAGCTGCACCTGGCCATGACGTAGGTTTCTCTGTCCGTCAGCTTAACCGTGGCCTGGCCAGATTTCTTCAGGTGCAGCTTCCCGTACCAGGTGTGCATGTGCTTCCACCAGCCGAGGAGCACCTCCGAAGTGTAACCCATGCTCTCTGCCCTCTCTCTCCAAGCAGCCTGCTTCCTTTTGGTGTCCCTGTACAGCCGGTGTCCCTTCCGCCACAGATAGTCATTCTCTCTCAGCTACTCCAGCACCTCATCCTCGTGTTCCTCCTCAATATAGTATTGCCTCCTCTCCCATCCCCGCATACGCCTCTTCCTCCCTTGACAGGACCAGATGGGCCCTCATCAGAGGGGCTCCCAGGTAGTAGGGGCTGCTCATCCACAACACCAGCAGAAGCAGCACCAGCAGGATCATCATCATCAGCAGCAGCAGCAGTAGCAGCAGCAGCAGGATCATCATCATCAGCAGCAGAATCAGCACCACCAGCAGCAGCAACACCAGCAGGATCAGCAGCAGCACCAGCAGCAGCAGCACCAGCACCAGCAGCAGCACCACCACCAGCAGCAGCATGAGCACGGCCAGGAGCATGAGCAGGATGAGCAGGATGAGCAAGACCAGGAGCACTACGAGCAGTACGAGCAAGTATGAGCAGGAGCATGAGCAGGACCAGCAGGACCAGCAGGACCAGGAGCAGCTTCAGCAGAGTAAGCACCAGCAGAAGCACCACCGCCAGGAGCAGCTTCAGCAGAACCTCTAGCACCAGAAGAGGAAGCCCGAGCAGCAGAAGCCCCAGCAGAAGCAGAGTCAGGGACAGGGGGCGGGAGGGTGGCCCTGTCCCTCTTGCCAGGGATGGCGGCAGGTTGCTGAGGCTTTCGCTTCTTCCCCATGGTTGTGGGGTTGCTGGCTGGCAGGAAGGCAGGCACCAAGGCTGGCAGGAAGGCTGGCAGGAAGGCTGGCAGGAAGGCTGGCAGGAAGGCAGGCAGGCAGGCACCAAGGCTGGCAGGCAGACTGCCTGGCAGGGAGGCTGGAAGGCAGGCTGGCAGGGAGGATGGAAGGCAGGCAGAGAGCAAGGCTGGCAGGGAGGCTGGCCAGGAGGCTTGGAGGCAGGCTGGCAGCAAGGCTGGCAGCAAGGCTTGCAGGCAGGCATGCAGGCAGGGCAGGCAAGGACTCGATGTATCCAGCATCAGGTCTTTCCTCTGAATGCTGGCCACATGCGAGCTGCTTCCCTTTTGTATCTGCGTGGCTTATGCAATGCATCCCCCTCACATGCACAATTAACGCTCGGCATCTGTTTGTCTTCCGCTGTGCATCCGCTAGGCTTCCGCTGTGCATCCGCTTCATCTGCTGTGCATCCGCTGTGCATCCACTATATCCGTTCCACGTCCGCTTTGCTGAGGTCCCCCAGAAGCCTAGCGGATGTGCCATCCACTCCCATCCGCTCCCATCCGCTGGGCTTCCGTTCCGCATCCACTTTCCATCTGCCCTGCCTCCTCCCTGCGTCCATTCCTTTCCGTGTTATCCACTCCGGGTATGCAAATTTTTGCCCCTTTTGAGAGCAGATAACAATGGATGGAACATTTTGCTCGTCCGTTGTGTCCTTTTTACATACGTTTTGCATCCGTTGGGCAGTGTGACAAGGCCTTTACGCTGGATTCTACTGCACATATGATGGATTCTGTGGGGATTTTTTGGGGTGCTATAGCATAATTGAATCCTTTGGTTAGGACATCTGTTTCTGTTTTGGTGAGTTCTCTGTTGGAAATGTTATATACTAATTGTTTCAGGTGTTGTTGTGAGTTGTTGGGGGGTTTGTTGTCATGTTCTAATTTCTTTAGTTTCTTCAAGAGTTTTTCATTTTTGTAAGTGGTTTCGGTTTCAGCTCTCCAAGTTGTAAGTTGTTTTATCTTATCCCAAAGTAGAGGTTGGATTTTGTTGCTCAATTCCAGGTGTAGTGCTAGCAAATCTTTGTTTAACTGATCCTATTGGAATCTCTTACTGTGGACCTCGTTCCTGAGTAGAGCCATTTCAGTTCTTTTCAGGATATGTTTAGTAGCTGCTGTGCTGTGATGAAATGTTAATTTGAAGCAGGTTGGTGTTGCATTGTTGTCTCTGGAGCTGTGTAGGAATTTCATGTTACATAATATTCCTGCTCTTTTAACTTCCAGCTTCTCATAGGTTTTGCTCTGGCTTTTTATTTCCTCCCTGTGGAGGTCTGATCTTTGTTTTTTTAAGTTTTCGCAGGTACTTACATGAATGCAGTTCAGCTTCCTATCCCACGTCATTGTAGTGCTTTTAAAGTTTTAGCAACATTTCAGCAGAATCTCATCTGCCATCATCAGGCTTCTGTATTGAGTTTGCATGTGGGTCAGGCTCTCACAGCCGTTAGTTTTAAATTTGAGGCTAGCCTACTGTTGTCCCAGGATGGTTTTTTCTACATCCTGATTGGTTGGGAGTCTTGGTCTGTGTTTATTGGTCTTTGATTGGTGTTTCTGGTTTCTTTTATCTGTTTTGTGGTTTTGATTGGCTGGCAACACTGTGTTCCTGTGTTGGAGGATTTCAGTGCAGCTTGACTTTGTGTAAAAGGACGTCTGTTATCTATTAGGAAGCTAGGTTTCATCTGGGTACCTGGTTGGGGTGTGTTTGAGCTGGAGGTATCAGGGGGAATCTGTTTGTGCCCAGGTGTTTGCCTGGCTTGTGGTGTGGAGATCTTTCTATTTGAGAGTGCAGGCTTCCAAATGATTGACAGTCTGGTGGAATCATCTCTTCTATTCATGCTTTCAGGTCTTTTTTCAATCTCTATGGCTTCTCTGATGATTCTGTGGCTGGGGCTTTCACAGACGAACACAATACAATGTTCGTCTGTGAGTCAGGCTTTCACAGCCATTTCTAACAGAAACAGAAATGGCTGTGAAAGCCTGACTCACAGATGAACACAATACAGAAGCCTGATGATGGCAGATGAGATTCTGCCGAAACGTCACTACAACTTTAAAAGCAGAACTATAATGATGTGGGAAAAGAACCGAACAAAGCTGAATACCATACATACATACATACATACATACATACATACAAACATACATATGTTTATTTTCACAGGTATGCAGGTCTTGTCATGTTTGGGTCTTTTCCCGTGTATGATTGAGAGTATCTTGGCGATGTTTCAATGAGGTCCCACTCACCATCTTCAGGCTGGTGCTTTCAGGTTCGTGCTTGTGCAAGCAAAGCATGATCAGAGCTGCCGTCTCTTTAAATACTGATGGGGAGGTGTGATGTGTTGGCTCTGTTGTAAGCGGGCTGGTTGGCTTTGTTATTTCTTGATTGGTTGATGGTGTTGATGTTTGCACATTGGTTGGCTTTTTTGTAAGAACCTATGTGGCTGAGGTGCTGGCTGTATGTCTATCAGTCTCTTGTGTTGTAATGACCTGGGTAATGGGCTGTGTGATGACCTTCTGAGTTCTATTGTTGTGACTTCCTGGGTCATTGGCTGTGTTGTAACATCCTGAGGTTTTGTGGTGTAACCTTATGAGTTCTGTGATGTGATATATCCTGAGTGGGTGGCTGTGATGTAACATTCCAGGTTTTGATTTGAGTCTGAGTTTGAGGTCTGGTTAAGTGTTCATGGCATGTGCCAATTTGCTTGATTTGGGGGTCAGGGGATGTGGCAGCTGGTGGTGCAGCCGTGGTTTGGTTTCTGGATGGTGGTTGCCTTTTGTCTATGCGATGGGTTTGGGTTTGAGTCTGGTGAGGGAGATTGGTGGTGGAGTCATGTGTTGTTTTGGGTGCGGTGTTGGTTTTCATGGCTGCAACTCCTTTGTTGATAAGTGCTAGTTTCCAGATGTCTGGTAGGTGGGAAGTATCATCCCATTTGTTCATGTTATGGGAGTGTTTCTCTATTTCGATGGCTTCCCTGATCATTCTCTTGTTGAAGTGTTCAGTATTGGAGATTAATTTAGTACCCTCAAAATTGATTTCATGTCCTGTGGCTTTAAGGTACTGATAAAGGGAGGAAGTATTTTCTTCTTTTCTGACTGCATTCTTGTGTTCTGCGATGCGTGCATTTGTTCTCCTGTTGGTTTGGAAATTACATTTCTGTTGATGCAGCCAGTCATTGCATTGTCTTTTATAATAATCACTTCACACTGCTGGCTCAAATTTAGTTTCCAATCAATTACTACTTCAAATCTTTTTCATAAATTCTATTACCAACCTCTATTCTTTAGTTGCACACCTGTTATTTTGTTTCCTAGGGAAAGAGTTTTATATTTTATTCACTGATTTGTCCCCCAAAGCAATATTCTGTTGACAAAATTTTGATATTTATATTTTTCATCTTAAGTAATAGATATTCCATTCAATTTTGTGTCATCTGTAAATTTAATATCCGTCCCCTCCATTTCTTCTAAATTGTTAATAAAAGCATTAAAGCTAAAAGACTCAGAATCAAACTTTGTGGATGATACTTCTTTCCATTCATTGAATAACTGTTGATGAACATTCTTTAAATGTGAGATGAAGTCAGTAATGCAGCCTCTTAATTCTCCTGGTATCCTACTCACATTTTACGAGGTTGCTAATAAAAAAAGTTATGATGTACTTCAAATACTATTTTATTTGCTAAAATAAAATTATATTATGTCCATAGCAGCTGTGATGTATTAAATTATTTGAAATTTTAAAATAAGATTACATTCATCAGATAAAATTTGTTGTCCATGCTGATTTTTTTAGTTATAGGAACTTCTAGATCAAATTTTCATGGTTGGCTTGATAATTCCATGAGGCATTCATCTCAAATTCATTCATCTCAAAGGAACTCTCATGCCCCTGTCGGAGTCTGAATATGAGGAGGAAGATGAACAGTTGACAGGGAGTGGGAGTGTGGCTTGGTTGGCTGTGGAGGAAACTGTGGAAGGGCAAAGTCCAGCTGGGCAGAGCAGGAAAGAGGTAGAACAAGGGAGAGGGAGTTCAGAGGAAGACCCAGGCCCACCCCCTCTTCTTCCTAGAGCACACAGGGAGGAACGGAGAAAAGAGCAAAGTGGGTAGCATGGCTTACTAGGGAGGAAAGGGCCCCTTCATTAGGCACACCTGGGAAGAGAGTTTAAAAGAGATGCAAGCTGAATGCAGCACCTGCTGAGAACAAACGTGAGTTTATCTTGTGTTGACTGTGGTTATCTGTGTTCCTGGAATCCTCCCAACCGGGTTGATTTACTGTCATTCCTTCACATCTGGAATTCCTTCTCTTGCCCTGCCAGACTAATTACCGCATCTTGCCTTGATTGGACTTATAGTTACAGTTTTTGTTGAAACGTTTTGGACTTGAATCACTGCAGCCAAATGCTGTTCCTGGGAGAGTTTTTCTCCAGCCCAGAAGGTAACCAGGACATTGGGGCAAAGTTTGAGAAAATAAAGGGACTCCTATTTATTATTTGACTGTTTTGCCTTTGTGCCATACCCCGGATCATCACAGGAACTGGGCATGGCTAGTCTAATGAAGAGAAGGACCAGGACAGACATGATACCAGTGTTCTAATATTTGAAGGGCTGTCACAGAAAGGAGGGGGTCAACCTATTTTCCAAAGCACTTGAAGGCCAGACAAGGAATAATGGATGGAAACTGATCAAGGAGAGATTCAGTCTAGAAATAAGAAATAAGAAATTTTCTGATAGTAATAATAATCAACCAGTGGAACAGCTTGTCTTCAGAAGTTGTGGGAGATTCATCACTGGAAGCTTTCAAGAAGGGACCGGACTGTCATCTGTCAGAAATGGCATAGAGTCTTCTGCCTGAGCAGAGGGTTGGATTGGATGACCTACAAGTTCCCTTCCAATTCTGTTATTCTATTCTAAATGAACTGACATGAGGGTTTCCTGAAGTTTCCTTGTTCCTCTTTAAAGATATATACATCATTTGCCCTCCTATAGTCATCTCTCTCTTCCCCACTGATTGCCAAATTCTTTGTGAATTTCTCAATTATCTTCTCAATATATAGTGTACCTCTCTTGCATTTACCTTTATTTTCCTTCAGTCCAGTGTAATCCTTTTAGTCCAATATCAGTTGAGTTGCAATTTTACATACCTTTTCTGACCCAATAATGCCAATAATTTGAAGCTGGGGAAACTAGAACAACGCACGGTATAGTTTTATTCAGGAGTGGGATTCTACCAGTTCACACCTATTTGCTAAAATCGGTTGTTAACATTCTAAGCAGTTCAGAGAACTGATTGTTAGAGGAAATTACTGGCCTAATCCTGTAAGGAAGGCAGGAAGGAAACATTCTGGTGTTGCTTACAGAAACTGCCTCTCCGTTAACCCTTATTACATTCCTGGCAGGACTAGACTTCCTGGCTCTGGAACTTCTCTGGAGTTTTTTTCCCCTCCTTTGCTGGAACTTTGCTTGTGTGGAGTGACTATTCAAAGTTACAATGGTGCTGAAAAAAGTGACTTATGACCATTTTTCACACTTACGACTGTTGCAGCATCCCCACAGTCATAAGAAGCCAGGTGAGGAGATGTGTGCCTCGATGTGAGTGATATTGAATCGGCCACACCCAGCCAATAACATGACCACCAAGCCATATCCACCCAGTCACATGACCACCAAGCCACACCCACAGAACTGGTTGTTAAAAATTTTGAATCCCACCCCTGGTTTTATTGTATTGTTAATTTTATTTTCAATTGCCTTTCTTGTGATTCCAAGCATAAAATTTGCTTTGTTTACAGCAGCTGTGCATGGCATATAGCTGTCATGAACTGGTTTGTGAAAAGACCTCAGGTGCTTTATTGCAGAGCTGTTAATGCATCCTCTGTATTTCTGTTCCCTCTCACTTTGCTGGTCTTGTCTTACTCTTTCTGCTCCAACGTCCATAGAAGTTGGACGCATGAAAAGGATTTATTTACAATATGTAAATATTTCCATGACTTGCCTCCTCTCTCAATCTCACAGTAAGAGTCAGAGGATGTACAAGTGTTAAAACCAAGACAATGGGAACAATAATCCAAATAAAAAATGTCTGAGATTGCAAAAAAATCCCAAACTGTTCCAGTTTACAATAAGAACATTGGACAGCTGAGATTACTTAACTTCCCTGTCCAAATGCCTGGGAAATAGCCAGATTTTTACAAAAAGTTATCAAAAGGTTAATACTTTTGGAGCCATCTGGATCTCCAGAGGAATGTTGTGCCACAAGGCAGGATGAAGCTGTCTGTAATTCACAGAAGTCTAGATTATAACAACTGCATTCACCATTAAGAATTTTTTAAATAGATGCGAGTGAGTCAAGTCTTCGTTTGTTCTCACCTGCTTATTTATTTCATTAATTGCACCTGTGCAGGCCTGTGTACCCACTTTTATACATTTTATACATGTCAAGTCACTCGGGGAAATTTGTTTACTAATAGCTTTGTTTATGCATGTGATAATTGCAGTGAGATTATTCTGTGCACAAAGATGGAAAGATTCAGCAACACTTACACTGGTGGAGTGGTTGGTGAAAACAATAGAATTTGCTGAGATGACTAAATTGACAATATCTATGTTTACAGCTGACTGGAAACACTTTATGGATTTTTGCGTAAAATAGAAAAAAATGAACTTGTGTGGTTTGGATGATTAGGATAGATTATAGAAAGAAGATAATAATATTGCAAACATAGGGTAAGAGGTACTTTATAATTATACTGAACAACAGTGGTTAAGAAGGTTGGAAGTCACTTCTTTATACCTTTTCTCTTTTGCATTTTCCTTTCTTTCTTGCACTTTTACCTTTTTTTTCTTTCTTTCTTTCTCTTTAGTTTTATTACTTTATATTAGCTTGTATTTATTTTTATGTACCTTTTAATTTTTTTTGAAAAATAAAATTACATTTAAATAGGGGAGTGCGATGTCTCAGCTGTTAAGGATGCTGACAGACAGCTGGAAGGTTGACAGCCTGGGTTCGAGACCCAAGCACCACACAATGGAGTGAGTTCCTATTACTTGCCTCAGCTCCTGCCAAGCTAGCATTTTGAAAACATGCAAATGTGAATAGATAAATAAATAAATACACACCCATACATACCGTGAAAATACGACCTACTCAGAAAATAAGTCCTGAGCATGAGTCCTAGTTTGATTTTTACACCTGTGCCTTAAACCCCCCAAAAGTCCTAATTAAGACCCTTCCCACTCCAGGGTACATGGATAAAAATTAAGCTAGGGTGGAGATGAGGGGTGGAACTGCCCTACTACTTACCTTCGGATATCTGCAGCCAGGCCTCACACAACTCAGCCCATTCTTCTGCAGCCAGGAAGGCTTTCCTGCAGGCTTCTGTAGCTGATAACAGAGCTCCTTCAGAGGCCTTCAGGAAAGCCTTGCTGGCTGCAGAAGAAATGGGCCAAGGTGTGCGAGGCCTGACTGCAAATATCTGAAGCCAAATAAGTTCCTGAAGGCCTCTGACAGTAAAAAAGGAGGTTGGAGGTGATGCGCGCAAATAAGGTGAATCACAACATCCCCCCAAAAATAAAACCTGGAGCCTTTTTTGGTGGAAAAAAAATAAGACAGGGTCTTATTTGGGGGGAAACACACATACACACCACTTTGGTATGAAGGTAACAGTATTCTGTGCATCTTGGCATAGAGTTGTGCTGGCCACATGATCATGAAAGCATCTTTGGACATGCTGGCTCTCTTGGCTAAGAAATGAAGATGAGCGCTGCTCCCAAGAGTTGGACATGACTGGAGTGGGGAAAACTTTATATTTTTTATTAAAATAAATAAATAAACCCACTTTCTGTTTTATAAAACATATACAAACTATTGATGGACAAAAATAAATGTTAGCCTGACAGGAGAACACTCTGGATAATAAAATCTCTTCTCTGCTAGACTGCTTCTGACTAACAGAATTTAGATGTCCTGCACTTTCTATGCTGACACATTTTAAAAATATTGTAAGAAGAGTTAAAAAGTTTCTCAGTGTTTCACAATTTCCAGATTAGTGAGCCATTTATCATGCAAAGGGATTTATTTCTGTCAATTAAGTCCAGAGCTCTTGTCATCAAGTATACTTCCAAGTATGTGATCTCATATTTCATCCTCTTGTCATTCAGTATCATTTCAGAGAAGTTCCTCATTTTATTTAAGTCAGCATGTTCTTTTATGAAGTATAATGTATAGAAACCATAAGAGCATCGAAGCATCTTATCCAGTGGTGGGATTCAATTTTTTTACTAGCAGTTCTGTGGGCATGGTTTGGTGGGCATGGTAGGGGAAGGATACTGTAAAATATCCAGTCAGAGGTGGTATTTGCTGTTCTCTGAATTACTCAAAATTTCTACTACTGGTTCTCCAGAACTGGTTAGAATACAACCTCTGATCTTATCCTAAAATATTAGAATATATGTTAGAATGTTATTTGCATTGCAACAATTACAGAATTATCCAGTCAGTAGATGGCAGCATTTAGTGTGCACCTGTGTTTATGATCTAAACTGGTTTCAATCTGAGAGTTGAAACCATTAAGCAGCAAGGCTTATGGTGACTGTATACTGTCATGGCCTTGTTGGAGCCCTGGTCTGAAGAGGAGGAGGAGATGGAGCCAGGGCTGATGGAGGGAGAAGGCACAGTCTCTGTGGCTCATGAGGAATGACCTGGGGATGAAGCAGTCTCAGGCCCCTCAGGCTTCAGAAGAGTAGGCAGGGAGGAAGAGGGGGTGCAGGATGACTGAGGAGGGAGGGAGGAGATGGAAAGGGAAATCAGTGGGCAGAGGACCATTGTAGCTCTGGAGATGAGCAAATGCTTCCCCCACCTGATCCCCGAGTGCGGAGAATGGAGATAAGGCAGAATCAGGACAGGGTGACCTGACTATGGAGGAAGGCGCTCCACCCCCTCCTTCTGAGGATCACCTGGAGAGCAGCATTTAAGGAGATATTTGGGAAGAGTTTTTTGTCAGGAACAAGTGTTGTATTTCACGGCAACATGCTCCATGGCTCCAAGAACTTTTCTCCAGAATCCTTGCTGGTGTAGATTGTGGTTTGATCCTTTGTTTTGACATTCATCATGAATTTTGCCAAGTTTCAGAACCTATCTTGCCTCTGGAGTGGTGCTGCTCCTGTGGACTGCTGGGAAATTGAACAAAGTGTCTAAAGGCGTGTGTGTTCGAGCCTTGCTCTTGGACCATAAGGGTAACCTGTGAGAAGAGACTTTGGAGAGTTGACCAGGAGTTAACTGCTGGATGGTGGGGGTGGTGGGGGTGTGTGGGGGATGGTGGTTGAATAAAAGTTGTCATCAAGCTTCTGCCTAGCATGTGTTGCTTTCATGCCAATCCTGATTCACAACAATACACCATTCACTTTATTTTGATCTGTATAACTATACATGTAACCAGCCTCTGCTACCAATCTGTATGACCATATAATAATTCTCTGCTACTATTTCTATATAATAAACAGAAGTTATAATAGAAAAATATAGAATCATCAGGCTGGAAGGGACCTTAGGGGTCTTTAGTTCAACTTCCTTCCCAAGGCAGGAGTCCTTATGTCATCCTGGACAAATCATTGACCAATATTTTCTTGAAAGTTTTTTAGTGAAAGAACTCCCACAACTTCTGGAGGCAAGCTGTTCCATCGACTAATTATTCTCACTGTCAGGAAATCCCTTCTTATTTCCAGGTTGGGTATCCCTCTAAGAACTTCTACCCATCACTTCTTGTGAGGGAGAATAAATTGACTTGCTCTTCCCTGTGACAACCCTTCAAGTATTGGAAGATGACGATACTATGCTGAGCAGAATCTGGATTTTTGTGGGTGAATGCAAGCTTCTTCATAGCCTTCTGGGATGACACTTGGGTCTCCAATATCCAAACACATAAGACAAGAACACAAAAGGCAATATTATTATTTTTTTACCAGACAGAAAGGGGTTGGAGAGGTTCCCACTTTATTTTAGCAAGCTCAATTTTTCCCTTCCCAGCAAGACCCATGCTTTCTGGAATGTGTCTATTGCTGACTAATATGATATAGAAAATTCATCTGCTCTTCTTCATCTTTCTGTGTGCCAGGGATTAATGAAATATGGCTTGTCATTGCTTAATCTTCTGTCCTATAGGAATGGTGACAGGAATGATTACTTAAGCCCATGTCACACTGCACCAACAGATGCAAAGAGGATGTAAAATGGACAAAAAAGCTTGCCATCCGTTGGTTAACGCGATGTACTCACTGCCTCCATTTTGCTTCCTCTCTATCCATCCAGCATCCGTCTATTGACGTTTCATCCGCTCAAAAAGTTTTGGGCTGCCCAAAACTTTTGCACGGAAAATGTATCCAATTCGTCCATTATGCATCCGCTACACATCCGCTACGCATCCGTTCTGCATCCGTTACGCATCCACTATATCCGCTAAGCATCCGTTATGCATCCACGCAATTCGCATCCGCTCGGATGCAGGGAGAAAGTGGAACGGACGCGGAACGGACGCGGAACGGATGCAGAACGGATGCCAAGCGGAAACAAAGCGTTTAAAACGGAAAAAACGTTCGCAGAGGGGACCTATCTCGGATATTAAGGATGTCTAGAGGATGCCTAGAGGATGCCTAGAGGATGCCTAGAGGATGCCTAGAGGATGCAAAGGGACACCTATACTGCCTATAAAAAGGGGGAGCAACTCACCTGCATCTCACTTTCAGACCAGCAGCCTAGCTGTGTAGACCTCTGCAGCCTTCATCTGCCTCTTCCTCTTCCACAGCATCCAGTCATGTCCACCGTGGATCGTAACACAGTCCTTTTGGCAGCCACCATCCTTCTGCAACAGTGCGAAGCCATCTACAGGCTCTGTGAACTCTACTACGGGAAGAAAAAGAGGCGGCCAAGAAGCGTCTGGGTCCGAAGATGGATCGGGAGAAGAGCAGAGGACGGACTGTACAACAAACTGATGGTGGAGCTGAGGAACGAAGACCCTCGTGCATTCCAGAACTTCATGAGGATGCCTCCAGCCATGTTTGACGAAATTGTGCAGCGTCTGACACCCAGGTTGACCAAGGCAAACACCAACTTCCGGCCCAGCCAGGAACCTGGGCTCAAGGTGGCACTCACTCTGCGCCACCTGGCTTCAGGGACCACCTACAGGAGCATGCAGTATGGCTGGAGGGTGCCACACAACACCATCAGCATTGTGGTCAGAGAAGTGGTGCAGGCCATCATCGAAGAATACCTGCAGGAGCTCCTCCAGTGCCCCTCCACTGAAGAAGGATGGAAGAAAGTTGCAGAGCAGTGATACCAGAGGTGGAACTTCCCCCACACCGTTGGAGCCATCGCTGGCAAGCACGTGGCCTGCAAAGCACCACCCAAATTGGGCTCCACTTATTTCAACTACAAGGGCTTCTTCAGCATCATCCTCTTTGCCATGGTCGATGCTGACTACAAGTTCATGTACATCGATGC
Source organism: Laticauda colubrina (assembly GCA_015471245.1). NCBI lineage: Eukaryota > Metazoa > Chordata > Lepidosauria > Squamata > Elapidae > Laticauda > Laticauda colubrina. The sequence continues at coordinate 78,905,418 of BLBF01000003.1, read as the reverse complement.
TTCAGGCAGCGGCTCATCTTCAGATGCCCAGGTATACAACGCCAGTGACCTCAAGGAGGGGCTGGAACGCAACCTCATCATGGGCTTTCCAGATCCAGACCCCCTGCCCAACGACACGCAAGATGTGCCCTACTTCATCGTGGGGGATGACGCCTTCTCCCTCAGAACCTACCTCATGAAGCCCTACACTTCAAGACATCTCACCCGTGAAGAGAGGATCTTCAACTACAGGCTGCCCAGGGCAAGGCGGGTGGTGGAGAATGCCTTTGGCATCCTGACCAACAGGTTCCAGGTACTTCTCACCACCATGCAGCATCGCCCAGAGACCAAGAGGAGGATCGTGGAAGCTTGCTGTATCCTGCACAATCTCATGCGCACCCACTACCCAGTCTTGCAGAACAGGCTCATGGACCTCCAACAAGGCAATGGGGACATGGATTCTGGGGAATGGAGGCAAGGGCGAAACCTGATAGACACTGAGGATGTGCAAGGCCCCAACAGAGCCTCACGTGAAGGGAAGAAGCAGTGCAACCTCGTGAGACACTGGTGCAACTCCCCAGCTCGAGCAGTGGAGTGGCAAGACAGGATGATAGATGATTAATGAGTGCTTCCTTCAGCCTGTCTCATCACACTGATGAGATTGGGCCATGTATGTTGGGTGGGCCTACAATGAACAGGGCATTTAATAAAGAGTTGTGTTTATGTTGACATGTGTGGATGATTATTACATTATTATTGATAATAAAGGGCCATAGGTGTGGCACCAGGGAGGGTGGACCCTACAGTCCCACTATGCTTGCACTGGCGGCTTATCTATCCCACTGCTATCCTTACCCATCCCACAGCTATTACCCATCCCAAAGGTATCCCTGCCCATCCCACTGCTATCTTAACCCATCCCACAAGCATGCAAAGGCTTAAACCATTTCTGAAAGTTTCCACCAAGACTTTATTAAAAAAAAAGAAATGAAGCAAGTGTGTGAATCAAAGATAAACTTTATTGAACAACAAGCTGTAAAACAAAAATGACCCAAGTCAAGTGTCCAAATAAACTCTACAGGTAACCAGCCAGCCAGTCTCTGGCACTCTTATTGGTCACTTGGAGGTGTGCCCAGTCTCAGGGGTGAAGGGTCCAGGTGCTGTGGAGGTGGGTGGTGCTGGAGTGCTGGTCTGTATCGTCATTGGGGTGCCTGGCTCCGAGAGGACAACAGGGGACGGTGTGTTGAGGAAGCTCTCAGACAGTTGCTCAGACCCGCGATGGTGAGAGGTCCTTCCTCCATGCCATGGGGTGTCAGCCCCAGTACTGATGAGAGATGTACTGAGGCCGGGCTTGGCTGTGGGGTGGAGGAAGGAGTAGTGTAGTGGGGCTGTCTGGTCTGCAGCTGGGTGAGGACTGGCGTGGGTGGCATCGCTGTCGTCGGTGGCATCATTGTCGTGGGTGGCATCGGTGGCATCAGTGGAACTGGTGGCAACGGTGTCACCCGATGACTCTGTGCCTGGGCTGGGAAGGGCTGCTGCCTGTGCTGCTGGACCTCCTGGTAGCTGTAGCCCTGGTAGGTGAGGGGCTTTGGGAAGCCTTGGTATGGGAGGGACATCACCTGGGGTGGAGGAGCAGACCTGGACTGGGTGGGAGCAGGTTCCTCGGGGTCTGGAGGGTTGTGAAGCAGCTCGGTGATCCGGTCCTTCACCACCTGGTACTGGGGTTCCTCCATGTTCTTGAGGGTCTGGTTGACATAGGTGAGGAAGGGCTTGCGGTTGGAGGATGAGGAGTCAGTGCTGACCAGCTGAGAAAGGAGATCTATACTGGTGCGGATGGTGTCCCTGATCTCCAGCAGGACAGTGTGCCTCTGCCCCTCCTGCTGTCTGGCTCTCTGCCTTTCTGTGGAGGTGGAGCTGGGGGGTGGTGGATGCAGGTACGACTGTGGTGGACTTGATGTCTCCTCTCTCCCACCGCACCAGGGAGTCCTCCATGCACTCCACCACGGTGACAACAGCTGTCCACAGGTTCTCCGCCGTGGCACGCTGCACAGAAACCTGTCTGGAGATAGGGACTGACTCTCGGCCGGAAGAGGACTGGGTCGCAGCCGGCTGCCGGAGAGAAAGAGTAGACAGAGGGGCTCCTAGTGCTCCTCGGTGGCGGATCTCACCCTCCAGGAAGCTGCACCTGGCCATGATGTAGGTCTCTCTGTCTGTCAGCTTTCCTGTGGCCTGGCCAGATTTCTTCAGGTGCAGCTTCCCGTACCAGGTGTGCATATGTTTCCACCAGCCGAGGAGCACCTCCAAAGTGTAACTCATACTCTCCACCCTCTCTCTCCAAGCAGCCTGCTTCCGCTTGGTGTCCCTGTATAGCCAGTGTCCCTTCCGCCACAGATAGTCATTCTCCCTCAGCCACTCCAGCACCTCATCCTCATGTTCCTCCTCAATGAAGTACTGCCTCCTCTCCTGTCCCTGCATACGCTTCTTCCTCCCTTTGGCAGGACCAGATGGGCCCTCATCAGAGGGGCTCCCAGGTGGTAGGGGCTGCTCCTCCACACCACCAGCAGCAGCAGCACCAGCAGGATCATCATCATCATCATCATCATCAGGATCATAATCATCATCATAATCAGCAGCAGCAGCAGGATCATCATCATCATCATCATCATCAGCAGCAGCAGCAGCAGCAGGATCAGCAGCAGCAGAGTAATCACCAGGAGCCCCAGCAGCACCAGCACCAGCAGCACCAGCAGGACCAGGAGCATGAGCAGGATGAGCAAGACCAGGAGCACGAGCAGGACGAGCAAGTCCAGGAGCACGAGCAGGACCAGCAGGACCAGCAGCAGCTTCAGCAGAGTACGCAGCAGAAGCACCACTGCCAGGAGCAGCTTCAGCAGAAGCCCGAGCAGAAGCAAAGTCAGGGACAGGGGGCGGGAGGGTGGCCATGTCCCTCTTGCCAGGGATGGCGGCAGGTTGCTGAGACTTTCGCTTCTTCCCCATGGTTCTGGGGTTGCTGTCTGGCAGGGAGGCTGGCAGGCACCAAGGCTGGCAGGAAGCCTGGCAGGAAGCCTGGCAGGAAGCCTGGCAGGAAGCCTGGCAAGCAGGCAGGCACCAAGGCTGGCAGGCAGACTGGCTGGCAGGGAGGCTGGAAGGCAGGCTGGCAGCAAGGTTGGCAGGCAGGCAGACAGCAAGGCTGGCAGGGAGGCTGGCCAGGAGGCTTGGAGGCAGGCTGGCAGCAAGGCTGGCAGCAAAGCTTGCATGCAGTCATGCAGGCAGGGCAGGCAAGGACTCGATGTATCCTGCAGCAGGTCTTTCCTCCAAATGCTGTCCATGTGCGAGCTGCTTCCCTTTATATCCGGGGGGCTTATGCAATGCATCCCCCCGCATGCGCAATTAACGCCAGGCATCCGTTCGTCTTCTGCTGTGCATCCGCTAGTCTTCTGCTGTGCATCCGCTTCATCCGCTGTGCATCCGCTATGCATCCACTGTGTCCATTCCGTATCCACTTTGCTGTGCCCCCCCGGAAGCCTAGCGGATGTGCCATCTACTCCCATCTGCTTCCGTCCGCTGGGCTTCCGTTCCGCATCCACTTTCCATCCGCCCTGCATCCTCCCCACGTCCGTGTTATCCCCTCCGGTTATACAAATTTTTGCCCCTTTTGAGAGTGGATAACAACGGATGGAACATTTTGCTCGTCTGCTGTTTCCCTTTTGCATACGTTGAGCAGTGTGACATGGGCTTTAGCTTTATCTAAAATTGATCTATGCTCAGTAATATTTCCATACTTTTCCTTATTCCTGCTTGGCCAGGAACTGCTCAAAATTTATTGATATTACTAGAACAAAGGCAGAAGAAAGGCTCTTTTTGCTAAAGCATGTACCTTGACTCCAGGATGAAGGGAAGGAAGGATTCCTGACTTGTAAATCTTAGTTGGATTGACCAAATCTTCTCTCCTTTGTCAGGAATGAAGGACTTCTGAGCCCTTGGATTAGAGATATGGAAAATTGGTTATCACAATGCAATAGACCATGAAAACCACATCCGTTGTGCTACTTTCTTCACTCCTTTGAGGAAAGCAGAAAAAAGAGGAAAATAGGAGGCCAACTTTGAAAAGGGGAAAGCAAAAGTTGACTTCTCGAACTAAATACTGAATCAAGGAAGTTGTATCTTAATTGTTAAACCTATTAAAACTCCTTGCATAATTTTTTGCAAATGTACGAGAAGCTGGCAAAAAAGAGTTTATATCATGCATATTTTTTTTACTTCCAAACAGCTGACAAGTTGGATTGTATAAAGCAAAAAACATGGCACAGTACTTGAAAATATAAATATTTGCATGTTCATAACTATCCCTCTCCTTCTGTACTTTTCATAGACCCAGGACACTGAAAATTGAGCATTTTTTTAGTTTTCTATGTTCTTTCTCTTCTCCCTTCTTAAAACACTTCTTCCTTCCTTCCTTCCTTCCTTCCTTCCTTCCTTCCTTCCTTCCTTCCTTCCTTCCTT
>BLBF01000003.1:78861024-78900926 GCA_015471245.1 Laticauda colubrina | reverse complement strand
CTTCCTTCCTTCCTTCCTTCCTTCCTTCCTTCCTTCCTTCCTTCCTTTCTTCCTTCCTTCCTTCCTTTCATCTCCCTTCCCTTCCCATCCCATCCTATCCCATCCTTTCCCTTGATGGTGGCTGGGAAATCTTGAAACTGTATTAATACATTTAAAAAGCACCATTTTGGGGCTGCAGATTAAAAAAATCTAATTTTTTACATTAAAAATCTCCTTTCTAGTATTTATTATACTGTATTGTAGGATACATGTTCAGCAATATAAATCTTCAAATCTTTTGATTTAATGAAGCTTTGATTGAACCCCTTTCTTCAAAGTGGACCTTGAACTGAACCAGAGGTAATAAAGAGCTTCATAACTTTGGAACATCTTCATGGATTTGATAACTTTTTTTGCTGCTTCTGGGTTGTTACAATATTCTATATTCTATATAGTGGACAATATTCTATATTCTTCCATTTAATGGAAAACACTGTGAAACATTGAAAGTTATGGTGAAGTCTAACATGCATATGAGCAGCCAATTAGTTTTAGTATTAATAAAAACTCTCTGCTTTTAGCTTCATTCATCTTCTGAGCTCTTGACTTCTTTAATGTGGTTAGTCCTAGCTTTAAGTTTGCTCCTGTAATAACAGAATGTGGACTTCAGACCGGATTCTTCAGGGCAATTGGAAGCTTGACTCAACTCTCTGCATTTGAATATGGACTTGACCAAAGCTAACCACACTGACAGGCTTAATTCTTAACAGCAAGTGAATGGATACCTGCCTAACACAGATGCTGGTGCAGACACCTACTGTTTTGAAGAACAGAAGAGTGGAAAAGTTACAAATTACACTTTCTCTCTGCCAACCTTTTTTGGGGTGCCATGGGGGATTCTGGCATTGCATGTTATTGCTCTAGTTTACTTCTTCTGTCTCTGCTAATTAACTTATATATTTCTACAATATCACAAGCTTAACACAGCTAAGTTCAGTCCAGAAAGTGACTTTCCAGTGTGGCCTCAGTCTGGAATTTCAGCAGAGATAGAGCTGAGAAGGGAGTCAGCTTCTCAACCAGCAATGCTATCTTGCCGGAACCCCATGGAATTCAATTATCAGTGTCATCAAAGCTATAGGAACCCATATGAGTAAGTCCACTGTTATTCATCAGCAACAAGCACATAAGGCTGGAACTTCAGAAAACATGTGTTAAATAAAGTCTTAAATACTATGGGGTTTTGTTTGTTTTTATTCTTAATTTTGACCTTATACTCTTTGCAAGTTGCTGTGATCTCCTTTCCTTATTCTTACAAATTCAAACTTAAAAGAATGGCAGGGCAAATTTTTCAAAATGAATTGCAAGATAATATCTGTCTGAAACTTGAAAGGTTACTGTCCTTCCAACAATCTATTTTCATCTTATGTTGGCTCAAACTGATGCATGTACAAGAACTTTGCTGCTTCTCCATTGTAACATATTGAGTTTTATTCCCAAATAGAAACTTGACACCAAATCTCAAATCTCACTGTACAATTATGATTTGAATCATCCCAATTTTGAACCCCAAATCTCCCATTTCTCCTAGGTGGCTAGTGTGTGACCGGATTTATCAAATTGAATTACTTAAGGATATTGTATCAACTGATCATTAAAACTTGCAATATGCAATATAGCTGATATATTCATTTGGGAGGAGGGGGAGGAGGAGGAGGAGGAGGAGGAGGAGAAGGAGAAGGAGAAGGAGAAGGAGGAGAATATATTTTTATACATTGCCAAAGTTTGATATATTTGGATTTTTTATAGAATTATACCACTCCATTCTGGAACCATTTATCTCAATTAGTTGAAGTCCCGTCTCCTATTCTGTAACACCAATAAAGCATTTCACATGTTATTTGCTTATATTTTGCACCAAGCTTTCCAGTATTAGGATGCTGGAGGGAAGATATAGGAAGCGACATTCAGTACAGCCCAAATATCCTGAGTTAGAAGCATCTGTTTTGGGGGTGAGATGTCTTTATAGAGAAAACTACACCCAAAATTTCAGCTATTCTCTTCCCAAAGAGTGGAAGAGTTACTAGATCCTGAATATGCACTTGTGTGTTTGATACAGTGGTTTTTGAGCTAGCTTGCAGGCAAATAAATACAAAGCCCAGAACATTGTTTTCTTCTCTTTTTCTGAGATACAAATTCCTATCTCCCTTTCCAAAGATTAAATTGCTTTGGTGTCAGTGAAGTGCATCTAGAGGCTCAAAATACGGTCTGACAATTACTGTTCAAATGTTACTGTTATAAATGCTGCCAATTCACTCTTACGGCAAGCATTCTTCCGTTTATTGAGTTCTTTGACATTTGATTTTGCAAAGCCTGTAATTGAAAACTCTACCTTTTTTACTCACTGCCGAAGCCTGAAGCTGCACAGATTAATGCTGAATTATTTTTAGTATATATTTAAGTTTATTCATGCTGAAAGGTGGTATTTATCTTTTGTAATTTTAGAGCAGTGCTTTGAATAAAAACCTTAATATTGTTCTACTTCAAACACCATGTGACAGACATTTGGGAGAAGCCTTAATCTATTTTAGGATGTCCAAATGTATATACATGTGAGAATATGTTGGTTTGAACCATATTTATCGATTTAGATATCCCATTTAGGTTCCAGACCACATTTTCTTCTGCAGATGTAAAGTTCTGCAAACCACAGAGTTCAATTCAGGTTATTTACCTTTGTATGGTAGCTGTTTGAGCTCTTCAACATTAATCCCACTCAGGTGCAGTACACATCTGTCAGGTTGCTTTCAGAAGACTCAAAGACTTTCTAGCAGTGCAGAAAAATATACAACACTGTTGGGGTTAGCAATCTGTAACTGGTTATTGGGGAACAGAAGCCTCCTCTGAGTGTTTGTGTACTTGGGTCTATGTGCATGTATGTGAGAGAGACTGGAAAAATTAGGTAAACTATAAATCTCAGTATGGTTCCTATCTGTGCATGGGCAAGAGAGATAGATGCTGATTATATGAAAATATATTAGTAAATGTTCCTTTGTACGAATTGGATGATTGCATAATGATAAATTTCTGTGGAGTTTCTGAGTCATCCAGGTCATAGTTGTCTCAAAGTGCTTTTATTAAAAGGCAGCTGGACTGTTTTTCTCTTGAAGAAGAAGTAGTTTCCCTTTTTATCTAAGAAGTTTCATTGGTTCTGGCCAGATGATGGGGTCAATGGAAGGATTAATTCTGACAGGATGGGGGAAGGGTTGGAAGGATCATATTTCTTCTCAGTCATCTGGTCAACAGCACTCTCCTTGAGACCTCTTGAGGCCACTGGGGTTTATCTGTGCTCTCAAGGTGCTAATGACCAGAGACTAAAAAGAAATATGATCCTTCCAATACTCCCATCCTGTCAGAACTAGTCCTTTCATCACCCCCAGCATCCTGCGTGAACTGATAAAGCTTCTTGAGAAGTAAAATTTCCTCCTCCTCAAGCAAAAAACAGTCCAGTTGCCTTTTGAAAAAGCAGCTTTGAGATAATGATAAGTTGTTTTCTTGTTCCAGTATCAGAACTAGAATCAACTTGGGTGTGATTTTTTTTATTATAGTGAAGGTTTCTGATTCCCAGATAAAAACAAACAAACAAACAGAAATTCTTCCAAACATAGCTGTCATTCAGTAGTACCATCAAAAGGTACAGTATATGCCATAATAGAGACTGCATATTGAGTCTTCCAGGAGTTTTCATCAGAAGTGAGATACAGAAAGCAGGAGGAAAGAAAAGCAGGAAATTCCAGAAACCAAAGCAAAGATGAGAAGCTTAGGGCCAGGAGGCTTGCAGATTGAATACATTAGCTGACAGAGCTTACCTGTTTTTTTTATTATTATTATAGTATAGTTACCTTTTGACAATAGCCTGGAATACAGAAAATTTAAAAAGCAGAATATTTATGGAAGAATAGGAAAATAACCTTGAGGAACATTAAATGCAAGGGTGGCCATGGCAGCCTAGCCCTGAAAGAAAGGACAGGGTGAGAAAGAACCTCAGGATTGGCCTGCCTTGATTCACTTTGGTGAAGAGGAGGCACAGGGAAGGAAAGTCAGTCTTTCAAGATTCCCTCATTATATGCTATGATAGAACTATGCAGTAGTCTCAAAAGTGTGAAAATGTTCATCTATAAAATATAAAAACTATATTTTATGTCTGAATTTTGGATCTGGCATAAAATTTGACATTTTCCCTGTCATCAACCATCAAGAATTACTAATAACAGCATGGATGAACAGGTTTCTGTATCAAATAAACAGTCATCTGGAAACAGATACATTAATAGTGAATAAGGTTACAAAACAGACAATATGCGCCAGAAAATTTTTTAGCTGGCTGTGTTTTCTTTTCTTTATCTCAAATAAATTTATGCTAGCCTGTTACTGTTTTTAACATTTCAGCTGTATTTGCTTAAATGATAGAGTTGCTTTGATTCCTATCCTTTACAACTTGCAAAAACTCATCCAGTGTTTTTCTACTGGTTCAATAGCCTTTCAATTTACTCCACAAAGATAATGAAATGTCTAAATGATAAAAAACTCATTTATTCTAGGGCACAGACTGGTGAGAGACGGCATTTCTTGTCTGGCAGAGAAGTCCAGGTAGGAAGGAAAGCACTGAATTTGCTTTCTCCTGAATGAAGATAATGAAGATAATGAAGATAAGAAAAAGTACATTTTATAGTCATATCAGTTCCGGAAAAAAAGTGTTGTGGTTAGTATCAGTAGCATGATACCTCTCTGTCCTTTTCTTCAGTGTGCCAATTGAATTGAGACAGAACAACAAAGTGTACCAGCTTCAATAGAATTTAAAGAAGTAGGAAAATAGCTCTGGGAATATTCTACCAACCCATGGTATATGCTGGAGTATGTGATATGTACTATAAAGCCAATGTCAAACTCTGTATCCTGGACAGAAATATATAGAGAAAAGGGATAAAACATTTGGAGTACAATTCTTTGCACGTCTAGTTAATAATGAGGTTTCTTCAAGGAAAGCAGATATTGGATTGCTGCTTTCGTTACTGCAGTTCTATTTCTTAAATCACAGCTTTCCCTTTAACTTCTGTCTCCAATTTCTCTTCTGTGCTTTGGGGAGGAATGTAAATTCTGCTGAAGACAAACCATTTCTCCTACGTTGTGGGGAACAATAAACAAGAAAAAATATATATTAAACTAGTTACTTGCTGTGTTTGCTTCTGGAAGGAACAAAGTTGTAATTCCATTAATTATCTTTAGCCAAGCACCCCAGCCTTAGATGTGCATGAATAATTGGGCTCCCTATTCAAAAGCTCAGCATTGTTCATTGCACATAGCGATTGAAAGACTGTGCCCAATGGAAACAGCAGGGGAATGATACTAGGATACTTGGAACCCTGCCAATATGGAAAACCTCTTTGCACAGTTTCAGTTCCTAAGTTATATTTATAATACAGGTAAGTTGAAAATACACCATATTAGCTGAAGGGCTTTTGCTGAAGGATAATCTCGGTATGAAAAAATATCCATGAGATTTAGAGGAGCAGAAGGATGTTGATCATCCCTAGAGTGCCAACATGTTGGAGGCTGAAACATGCAAGCGGGAAAATTCCTAACAGTGAGGATCTGACCCGAGCAAGGATAATGAAACAGGTGTTATAATTATACAAGATAGGAGAGCTATTTATGGAAGATAAGTGATAAAGGCAGGCAACATTCAATGGCTACCTAACTGTAGCTCTATCCTATCAAGAGAAGAGTCCAAAGAGCATCTGCTTTGTGTCTGGGAAGAAAAGGCAAAAGGAAGTAACCTCATATGATTAGCAATGTCTTAGATCTGAGTGGTACCAAGACCTTCTCAGGGGTCCACAAAATGAAAATTATTTGCCAACCTATGTTGAAAAAATAATACAACATTCAAATCCCATCAAACAATTTTGAGAAATAATAGTGTAGCAAAAGTCTCAGTGTTAATTTTTTAATGTGGTAAATATAACCCATATGTTAGGGATAACATTGTTCACCCTAACTGTTTTAGGTGAAATACTAACTATGAATCATAGTTAGTGTATGCAGCTTTAACTGTAAAATAGCAACTGTGGGTGTGGCTATGAAAACCATATAAAAGTAGCAAGGCTACAGCTTGCTCTCTCTCTCTCTGGCTTTGATGACCCCTGATTACTGCTTGGAAGCAAGACTGCATTGCTCGAACGGGAGAGACAACAACGGACTGATTTATGAGAACTGACAATAGGATATTCTACATGGACTTTGCTAACTGAATATCCCTGAATGGACTGACTACATGGTAAATGAATATTGGACTGTTTTTGACGATGCTATAAACTTATACTGGAATAAAACATATTCTTGATAGCACAAGTGTATCTGTTATTTTTACTGTATGTTAATAAACATACAAGCTTAGCTCACTCATTTATCTGTGTGCCTATCTGACTAACGCTGCACATTCTGTTTAGCTTGTTTACCTAACCCTGGTTGGGGAACCCAGGCTTAACACTGGTTATGGGCCCAGAGGCTGCAGAGTCAGTTTAACTAGGTTAAACAGATTTATGTAAAAAGTGGGAGTTTGTGTTGTTATACATTACAGTAAACAGACAGCTGTGTTTTATTAATTATATTTTTATATCCATATAAGAAACCATGGCACAAGTCAATTTACAAAGTTTGTCTCTTATATCCAAGCTGGATGGAACAAACTATGTATCATGGTCTACAAAATGTAGTCTACTTCTACAAGGAGAAGGTCTGTGGAACATAATTGAAAATCCACCAAATGTAGAAGAATGGGATCCAGAGAATGAGGAAGACAGACTAAAGATAGAAGAATTTAAGCATAAAAATCAACAAGCTATTTGCATTATTGCGTTAACTTTAACTGATCAACAGCTTGTTTATATCCACGGAGAGAAAACGGCTTTTGGCTGTTGGCAGAAGCTGAAGAGGATTTATGTCCGAGATAAGGTTGGTTCACACATAAATCTAACACGGAAGCTTTTCAGGACGCATCTCCAAACAAATGGTGATATGCAGAGTCATTTAAAAACTATGCAAAGCATTTTCCAGGAATTACATGAAAAAGAGCTTATATTCTCTGAACAACATCAAATTTATATAATTCTATCTTCCCTTGATGAAAGTTATGATAACTACGTAACTTCACTTGAAATTTTGCCAAAGGAAAATTTAACTTTAACTGATATAACTGGCAGATTGATTGAAGAGGCCAGAAGAAGGCATGAAAGAGATGAATTAAGGAGGGAGCAACCTCAAAAAGAAGATAATAAACCTCCTACTGCATACGCAATTAAAAGGTGCTTTAATTGTGGAGGAAGAGGACATTTGGCAAGATTTTGTAAAAAGGCAAAGAGCCAGAACGCTGGCCAGAATACTACAAATCATCAAAAGATAAATAAACATTTAGAGTTAGCCATGTATACTAACGGAGCTGTAAGACATAATTTATGGGTGGTTGACAGTGGAGCATCCCATTGTATAACAAATGATAACAAAAAGTTTATTAAAATGACCCAGAGTAAACAGCAGATATCATTAGCCAATGGCTGGAAACTGAAAGCTAAAGGTGAAGGTATACCATATTGTTCTTTTATAAAAGAGAATGTAAAAATGTTATATGTACCACAACTTAAGTTTAATTTAATTTCAGTTAGAATTTTGGTTAAACTAGGATATGTAGTTACATTTAGGGGAGATAACTGCTTAATTACAAAAGATGATAAGAAAATTACTGCATCTTTAAGAGATGGCTTATATGTGTTAAATGATGATGGTTTAAAGGTGGCTAACACAATTTATGACAAATAAGAAACCTCATGACGAGTGTATTCACTTGTTACCTCGAAGGCTAGGGCATTTAAATTTTAAAATGCTTAAGAAAACTGTTGACTTGTCTAAGGGAATAAGTTTGAAACCTTGTGATAAGTATTTGCAATGTAATGCATGTAATCAAAATAAGAGCAGGGTTATACCGGCAAATAGATTTGATGGATTTACTACTAAAGAGCCTTTAGAAGTAGTATTTGCTGATTTAATAGGTCCGAAAAAACCAAGTGTAGGAGGAGCTCGCCATATACTAAGTATAATGGATCACTATTCTAGACATGGGTTTTGCTATTTAATGAAGAGCAAAACTGAAACATATCAAAATATATTTAATTGGCTAAAATTTGCTGAGAGAAAAACCAAAAGGAAACTGGTAACTCTCATCACTGATAACTCTCAACACTGATGTGTTAAATGATGATGGTTTAAAGGTGGCTAACACAATTTATGAAAACCAGAAACCTCATGATGAGTGTATTCACTTGTTACATAGAAGGCTAGGGCATTTAAATTTTAAAATGCTTAAGAAAACTGTTGAATTGTCTAAGGGAATTAGTTTGAAACATTGTGAAAAGTATTTGCAATGTAATGCCTGTAATCAAAATAAGAGCAGGGTCATACCGGCAAATAGATTTGATGGATTTACTACTAAAGAGCCTTTAGAAGTAGTATTTGCTGATTTAATAGGTCCGAAAAAACCAAGTGTAGGAGGAGCTCGCTATATACTTAGTATAATGGATCACTATTCTAGATATGGGTTTTGCTATTTAATGAAGAGCAAAACTGAAACATATCAAAATATATTTAATTGGCTAAAATTCGCTGAGAGAAAAACAAAAAGAAAACTGGTAACTCTCATCACTGATAATGGCACAGAATTCACAAATAATAAATTTAAAAACAGAATAAAACAATTGGGGATTCAACATAAAATGTCTGCACCATATAGGCCACAACATAATGCCTTTATAGAGAGAAGAGGCCAAACATTACAATCAATGGCACAAACTATGATGTCTGATTCAGGATTACCTGACAATTTATGGGGAGAAGCAATAATGTGTGGTAATCATATATTAAATAATGTTGTTAATTCAACAACAGGTGAATTACCATTCACACTATGGCATGGTACAAAACCTGATTTAAGTTACATGCACACATTTGGAGCACCAGCATGGGTGCATATCCCTAAACAACTTAGATACAAAGGACAGCATAGAGCTAAAAGATTGATTTTTGTAGGTTACACCTCTAATCATCGATCCTATAGATTCTGGGAACCAGGAACATCTAGAGTTTACACCAGTGCTAGTGCAAAATTCCTAGAACATGTAGGATGGAATAGATTAGAGCAAGATTCAAACAATGAAATATTTATTGAACCCTACAAAAGTCATAAAGATGAGATTAGCTGTAAAAAGAGTCCAATTAAAGAAGAAGTCCATGAAGAACAAATAGGACAGGAACAAGAAGAAATAGTTGATCAGGAAGAGTTACATGATCAGGAACAATTAATAGAGGAAAGTCCACTTGCAAGTCCTATAATACCTAGACGTACTACACGTGTAACTAGACCACCTGATAGGTATCAAGCAAGTATAGTTTGCCAAGTAACAAAAGTTCCAACTAGTGTAGATGAACTTAGGATGTATCCTGCTAAGGATCAGGAGAATTGGAAAAAGGCAATGGAAAAAGAACTAAATTCATTAAAGGTAATGAAAGTGTATGAAGATGCCAAATTACCTCCAGGAGAAAAATCCATTGGGTGCAAATGGATATTTAAAGTAAAAACTGGAAATGATGGGACTGTTACCCATAAAGCTAGGTTAGTAGCTCAAGGATTTAATCAAACTGCATCTGATTACGATGAAGTTTTTGCACCAAGCCTTAAAGCTACATCGTTAAGAGCAGCATTAGTGTGGGCAGCTAAGAAAAACTATATCGTTAATCATTTAGATGTAGAAACTGCTTATCTACATGCACCATTGCAGCACACTATATATTTAAGAAAACCAATTGGCATAAAAGAAAATAATATAAATAGCAATGATTGTTGGAAACTCAAAAAGAGTCTTTATGGGTTAAAACAATCTGGGTTTGAGTGGAACCAATATATTGTGAAAGAGTTAAACAATTTAGGTTTTAAATCTGGTTTAGCAGATCAGTGTGTGTTTAAAAGAGAAAATAATGGAACGGTGTCATTGTTATTGTTATTCACTGATGATATTGCTTTAATAACTAAAACTAATAATGAGGCTAATGAGATAATATCATTATTAGCCAAGAAGATAAAAATAAAGCATCTAGGTGAAATTAAAAGATATCTAGGATTGACAATAACTAAAACAAATCATGGTTTTAAAATATCTCAAGAAGATAAAATTTGCCAATTACTTAAAAATTATAAGATGGAACTTTGTAAACCGGCAAAGACTCCAATGAGTCAAGAAGTTTGCCAGATTAATGATCAAAGTCCAAAATTTGATAAATCCATATATCAATCTTTGATTGGTAGCTTATCATATATAAGCAATTGGTCAAGGCCAGATATAGCTTATAGTGTAAATCAGCTGGCACGTTTTAATTCAGATCCAAAAGAATATCATTGGAAATCTTTAAAACGAATATTGAGATATCTGAAGGGAACAATAAACCATGCATTATATATAGAGCCAAAGGGTGATTTGAGTCTTAGTGCTTATGCAGATGCAAGTTTTGCAACTGATATAAACACTAGAAAATCAACATCTGGTATGGCTATATTATTTGGTAAGACACTGATAGGATGGAGGTCAATCAGACAACAGCATATTAGCTTATCTACAATGGAAGCTGAATTTTCATATCTGTCATTATTATGCACTGATTTAATTTTCTACAAACAGTTGTTGTTGGACATGGGAATAACTATAAAAGATTCCATTATGGTATATGAGGATAACCAAGCAGCTATAAAGTTAGCTACTAGTATTGCTGTAAAAACTAGATCAAAACATACTGACCTAAGATATTTGAATGGAAGAGAAGCAGTGAAAAATGAATTGATAAGATTGGAATACTGCATGTCAGAGGAAAACATAGCAGACCAATTTACAAAAGCTCAAGGAGCAACTAAGTTTAAAGAAAGTTGCGAAAAATATAATTTAAAGTTGTAAATGTTTCATAGTTATTATTGTAACCTAAAATGGGGAGAATGTTAGGGATAACATTTTTCACCCTAACTGTTTTAGGTGAAATACTAACTATGAATCATAGTTAGTGTATGCAGCTTTAACTGTAAAATAGCAACTGTGGGTGTGGCTATGAAAACCATATAAAAGTAGCAAGGCTACAGCTTGCTCTCTCTCTCTCTGGCTTTGATGACCCCTGATTACTGCTTGGAAGCAAGACTGCATTGCTCGAACGGGAGAGACAACAACGGACTGATTTATGAGAACTGACAATAGGATATTCTACATGGACTTTGCTAAATGAATATCCCTGAATGGACTGACTACATGGTAAATGAATATTGGACTGTTTTTGACGATGCTATAAACTTATACTGGAATAAAACATATTCTTGATAGCACAAGCGTATCTGTTATTTTTACTGTATGTTAATAAACATACAAGCTTAGCTCACTCATTTATCTGTGTGCCTATCTGACTAACGCTGCACATTCTGTTTAGCTTGTTTACCTAACCCTGGTTGGGGAACCCAGGCTTAACACCATATAAACAAAAGCTCTTTGGAGGTCCTGCATAATTTTTAAAAGTGGGAAGAAATCCTGAGAGGGGAAAAAATATTTACAAATACTGTGTTCGACAAAGAGCAGAATTCTTAATTCTCTATAGTATATACATTCTACTGCCCTCTTCTAGTCAATAGGTCATGAAGTACAGAAAAGTATTATTACAGTAGATTTGAACCTCCAACACAAAAGACAAAGGGGATGCTGCAAATATAATATTTTATTTATTTTATTTATATACCACCTGACTAATTGTTCTCCCCAGCAACTTTTGCTTATTTATTCATTTATTTAAAACCAGCTTGTATAATTCTGTAAACTCAGCATTTGAGAATGAAAATATTCATAGTGATGGTTTTAAAAAATAAGAACAGCAAAGCAACAATGAAACTGCACAGCAATAAAGAATTATTTCAGAATTGCTGTCCATGAGGTTTCCCAAAAGGCTAATCAAATTTCCAAAGAAAGGCAATTCCATTATAATGGGTCCATCAGACTCTCTTTAATTTATGAAAGTTGGAAACCATGACATTACCTGATTATGGAGAATTCCAGTTGGAAAAGAAAGTTCCAAAGTTCCCTGGAAACCCAGCTATACTGAGTTTTATGGGACTTTGAATTACCCCTGGAAACAACTGGAAGCTAATGTAACTTCTGTAGTATGGTTATTTGATGGCTGTCAACACCAACAAATGGACCACCAATTTTTGTGCTTAGTACACTTTTCAATGGTTTTCAAAGGCAATTCAGTAGAGGGTAGATTGTAATAATCCAGGTATGTAGGAACAACAGTATGAGTAACCACTGCCAGGTCCTCCTGCTCCAAACTTAGATTACAACTGGTGCACTAGCTAAAAGTTGATAAAGATCCTTGGGCATGGACTCTTTTTGTCTATCTCGCAGTGAGTATGAGTCCAACATGACCCTGAAGTCAGGGGTGTGATTTCCAGGGCAGTGCTTTCCATTTCATAATTAGTACTTGTAAGGTGACCAACCATCCTCCTTTTGTAAGTTCTGTCCTCCCTCGAAAAGTGTCCTCCTACATGTCCTCCTTTTTGATATTTGAAGACTAAACTGTAAATAACCATATTTGATCGATGCTGAGCCAATCCGTTGTGTGTGATGTGATGTTTTTGTATTTGACATGCCAATTTGTCAAGGCTTGGTCCAGTGCGGCGAGACGCGATTATGAGACGCGTATGCTCCACACAGGAGAATTGTTTTGAGAGAGTATGCCGCGTGCAAGAATGCACCATGCACAAGAGTGCACCTTGTGCAAGAGTGCACCTTGCGCAAGAATGCACCTTGCGCAAGAGTGCACCTTGCGCAAGAGTGCACCTTGCGCAAGTGGCTTTGGTTTTTTTCTTCAATTTATTTGTGTCCTCCTTTTCATTGTGAAAAAGATGGTCACTTTAGTACTAGTGTTGACAGACCACCTCTCAGAATTAAGTCTTGCTAGGATTCAGCTTCAACCCATTTTGTCCTATTCAGACCCTCTTTACTGATTTATACATTCAAACAAGTCTCTATTCCATATGTATTCTAGGTCTAAGTAGATTATTTAAAAGAAAAACAAAAAGTAAAACTTCTCTCTTATGACAGAAGCACCTCCATTGATCTACACAGGTGTCAAAAGCCAGCTATAGCTTACAGACCTCCTGAGTCTATGCCCATTTCCTTGCTTCACCAGCCATCTAGCAGAAGTGTCTTCTGTGCACCAATGAGGACACCCAGAACACTTTGTGAAGGCAAAGTATTGAGACATATGATTCTTGATTTCTCTCTGTGGAATAACTTCCAGTCTTTCCTGTTGCTCAGAGCTTTAGCTAAATGGGCATGCTTCATCTGAACAAACAAGCTGCCTTGAAAAATCAGCAAAGGTGAAGGCTGAACAGTAAAAGAAAACTGATATCCATTTTTTAACTTATGTAGAGAGGCAGATGGAGATTGTTTATGTTTTAAAAAAAACAATGTATGGCAATATATTTTTTTTCTTGGACAAAAATGAACTTTGCAGTACATACTAATGCAGCTGCTTTTCTAGATGAAGGATATTCATCTAGGGCCTTTTAAAGATGCTGGAGGTCTGAAGGAAGAATATTCATTGGAACAATTACTGCACTGATTTGCTTTTGTCATATGCTAGAAACCCCACAGATGAATCATATCAAATATTTGCAGCAGCCAAATTAAAATAACTGTTTCTACATTCAAAACAATGTAAATACTCTTAAAAATGTGTTAAGAAAAAATATTGAGAATCAGAAGCAAACGTTTTGGAAGCTTTAGATATGATGATGATGTTAACCTTTCAATCATGTCTGATTCTTGGCAATTCTATGGACCCACTCACTCCAAATATTTAGACCTTGTACACCTTTTTTCAGTTCTTTTATGTTCCAGTTGGTGTCAGCTTTGATGGTGTCTAGCCACCTGTTTTTTTTCAGACTTGTTTCCTCTTACTGCTGACCATTCCAAACATGACTGCTTTTTTAGCCATGCTGGATTGCATGGTTGAAATAAGTAAGGTGGAATTTTGTGCTTTTTACCTTCCAGTAATATGTCTGTTTTTATACGCTCCGGTATTTCCTTGTTTGTCACTTCTGCTGTCCAAGGAATACCCAGGAGCCTTCTCCAACACCACAGCCTGAACAAGTCGAGTTTCCTTCTTTTCATGGTCCAACTTTCACCAGCATAGAAAGCTATGAGAAACACAATAGTGCAGAATTATATGCATTTGATTGCCAGGCTGATGTCCTTACTTTTCCGTACGCGATTCATGCTCATTAAAGTTGTGCAACCACGCTTTATTTTGGGACTGTGTTCACAATTTTGACCAATCTGCAATCTGAATTCTTGCACACCTTCAAATTCTTCATCATCAACCGTTATTTTGACATAACCATTCCTTGCAGTGATAATGAACTTGGTCTTTTGATGTTCAGGAAAGGTCAAATTTCCCATTTTCTTTTTTCATCTTTTTGGTCAGATATTTCAGGTTTTCTTTGGTTTCTGAGAAGAGAGTTGTGTTGTCAGCATACTGAAGATTGTTAATGTGTCTTCCTCTTGTCTTCACTCTGTCTTTTTAATCTATTAAAGTTCCAGCTTCCCCATGATCACTTCAACATATACATTGAATAAGAAAAGTGAAAGAATGCATCTTGCCACACTCCCTTCTCTGTCTTGAACCAATCAGGGCCTCCATATAGTGTTTATGCAGTAGCTTTCTGATTTCTGTACAGTGACTGTACCAATGTGTTGGCACCCCCAGGCCTTCTAGGGGTCTCCATAGCTTGTCATGATCAACACAATCAAAGGCCTTCTTGTAGTCAATAAAGCAGATGTAGATGTTTTTTTCAATATTCTTGAGATTTTTCCATAATCCAACATAAATTTTCAATATGGTCATGAATCCCACAATCTATTCTGAAGTCAACTTGAAAATTTGGCAATTTCCTTTTGATGGTTGGCTTGAGATATTGTTCTTTGATCTTTGGGCATATCATCAAAAAAAACCTAAACTAAACAATATCTGAAATCCAGACTAATCACTTCATTATTTGTATACTCAGTTTTATGAGAGATTTTTGCAACTGAACAGCAAATTATTAATTTTCAGGATCATATTGACATGGAAGAAATTTTCCAAGAATTATTTAGAGAAAACAAGCAATCAAAAATATTTCTGTGGAGATTGATATTATTAATAAATTGAAACACTCTACTTTCTTTAGATACTATAAAAGCAGTTTGATTTGATCCAGTTTGAATTTACAAAATGAGTTTTAAGAAGATAGGATTTCTGTAATCTATTGTTCACTGGATTACAAGTTGACTAGAGTTATCATCAATAACTTTACTTCTCAACCTCTGAAATTATATCATAGCACTAATAAAGTCATCTCGGGTCCCCTTTAATTTTTTAATTCTGTTCTCAAACTATTGACTATTGTCTATTACAAACTCAAGTTATTAAAGAGGTAGTTGCAGTTGACTTTAAATATACATTATTCTTATATGATGATGGTATTATAGCTCTCCTTGGCAATGATGTAATGTCATTTCCAAAGTTGTACAGCAATATGGCTTATATGCTAGCTATACTATTAATTTTACTGGATTTATTGATTATTGCAGGAAACTAGGATTTACAATTTTTACAGTTTGGGTTTAAATCTCTCCCGAGGTTTATCATGGTATTTTGAATTAAATATGTGTTGGATGCAAATTGATGTTCAAAATTCCTATTAAATCTTTGGGAAAAAATAATGTTATTAAAATGAATGTTACATTAAGATTAATATGTGTTTATCTATGCAAGTGTTGGAAGAACAAGGTGTAAAAATGGTTTTCATATTTGCAAATACAATCTAGATTTGACAAAGATGTTAAAGCAGAAGGTATTTATGATAAGTCGACTGACTTAGATAAGATTTTGATGGGTATCAATGAAAAGATAATTAAAAATCTTTTTGGACAATTAATAGAATTTAAGTTGGAGGAGGAACAAGTTAAAGAAATGATGATATTGCTTGGGGGGGAAATTTTGGATATGAGATTGATTTAGAAAAATGGCAAAAATTGTGGTCTCAAAATTATAAAATGACAATGTCAACTGCATGTAAAGAAATTTTGTATAAGATGTTTTACAGGTGGCATCTACCCCCGACAAGACTTGTGAGAATGTTTAAGAATAAATCGGATAAAAGTTGGAAGTATCATCAGATACCTGGTTCATATTACCATATGTGGTGGACATGCTCGGTGGATACAAAGAAATATTGGAGTAAAATCCACACATGGTTGGAAAGAATGATAAAACAACATATAGACTTTACACCAGAGATCTTTTTATTGGGAATTATACTGGAAACATACAACAAAGTATTGAAATATTTGATTATAAACAGTGGCCAGGATTGTATTTGCTAAGAATTGGGAAAAAAGGTTAAAATACCTATGTAGGAGGAAGTTATTAAGAAAATTATGGACTGTGCTAAAATGAGTAAATTGATATTTGAAATTAGAGAACAAGAAGATAAAATTTTTTATATGATATGGGATTTGTTTTATCAATGGTTGGACAAAAAGACATGGTAATGTAATAGGCTAGATCATTTTGTGATAGAAATTTAATAGATTGATATAAGACATCATATAGACATTTTTAACCATTGGTTGAAAGTATAACATAAATTTTAAGATAAAACTTGGAACATCTCATATAAAATGATGGAATAAATAGTTTAATCATGGATGATTAATAACTGATAAATATACAAACATATGTTAGTTTGACAGTGTGAAAATTGATATAAATTGTGAGTAGATAACTACAAAAGAATAGCACAAAAGATTTGTAACCAACTGACATACTGTATGTATATAAAATGGAAGATGGTTTTGTTTTTATGTTTTGTATTTTGTATGTGTATTTATTTGTTTTTAAAAATAAAAATTCTTTAAAAAAAGATTAATATGTGTTTTAAGAGGGAGTCCAATGTTATTTCAGATTAAATATTTTATGCTGATAAATTAATAAGAAAAACAATTATAGCATGCTAAAGTTCCTGGAATACCTTTATCCAAATTGCAGATATCACATGAATATAACAGCTTATACCTAAATTTTATTTTTATATTGTATTATAATTGATATAATTAACTTATAGAAGTTTAATGATGTCATAGGCCTTTGATCTTAACTTCTATATTTTTCTAGAATGACAATTATTATGACTATTTTCTTTTCTGATGGGCCTCTTTAGAAATAGGCAGGTGAAGAGTATAGATGAGTGGTGGGATTCAACTTTTTTTACTACTGGTTCTGTGGGCGTGGCTTGGTGGTCATGTGAATGGATGGGTGTGGCTTGGTGGTCATGAGGCTGAGTGGGTGTGCTGGGTGGTCATGTGATTGAGTGGAAGTGGCCAACTTGATGGCACTCATGTCAAGTGGTGCCTTGCCTGGCTTCTCCTCACCTCAAAGAGATACAATTTCCCTATTTATTTACTGAACATCCAAAATACACTATTTAATCCTATGTATATATGCCACATGTGTACAAACATATTACATAGTACAGTGTGTGTATAGGCACACAAAAACATAATTATCTACTATATATACTGTAAGTGTATGTACATACCACACACACAGCTCAACTAAAACTATACACATTCAACCTCACTGCGTTTGGAAAAACACACCCATAGTCCACTTTCTGCCACACATTTAACCACACATTTAAGTTCTGTACATTAAAACATTGCACACACCTTCAGATTTACTTCCTTAGCCTGTACATGACCGTTAGACCCAGGAGATGTCATAGATTGAGTAAAATGTGGTGAACTCACTTAACAAGGCTCTTGCTTTGCAACCAAAATTTTGGGCTTAATTGTGATCATAAGTGAAGGGCTATCTCTGCCTTCTTCTGCATGGCAGCCTTGTCCTAATAAACTCCTCTGCCAATTTTCCTCTCTGTTAGAGGCACTGTAAGGTCTGGCAGTACGCTTAAGCCAAAAATGAACCAAAACAAAGACTTAAATGGAGGCTTGTAAATCAAAGAAAGCAGACTTTTCTTCTTTGATTAAAGTTAAAGATCTGTGAAGAAGTTCTTAGCACATCACAAGAGACATGGGAGGAAAATTCTACAAAATACAGAAAAATGCCCTGAACCTTTAAGATTCTTAGATGTGGAGTAACTGCATTGAAAAATTTTCTAACTTAGATTTAAGCCCCTGTCACACTGCACCAATGGATGGAAAGAGGATGTAAAACAGAGAAAAACACTTGCCATCCGTTGGTTAATGCGATGCTTCCGTTCTGTACTCACTGCCTCCATTTTGCTTCCTCTCTATCCGTCCAGCATCCGTCTATTGACATTTCATCCACTCAAAAAGTTTTGAGCTGCTCAAAACTTTCTGAGCGGAAAATGTATCCAATGCATCCATTCTGCATCTGCTAGGCATACGGGGGACATCTGTTCTGCATCCGTCGTCATCCGTTACGCGTTCGCTATATCTGCTAGGCATCCGCTGCGCATCCGTGCAACTCGCATCCCCTCCAGTGGTAAACGGACACAGGGAGGAAGCAGAACGGATGCAGAACGGACGCGCAGCATTAGTAGCACGGACAGAGAAAGGATGAAAGTGGATGCAGCACGCAAAGAAAGCATTTAAAATGGAAAAAACGTTCGCAGAGGGCACTTATCTCGGATATTAAGGATGTCTAGAGGATGCCTAGAGGATGCAAAAGGACACATAGGGGAAAACCTATATTGCCTATAAAAAGGGGGAGCAACTCACCTGGATCTCACTTTCAGACGAGCAGCCCTGCTGTGCAGACGTCTGCAGCCTTCATCTGCCTCTTCCTCTTCCACAGCACCCAGTCATGTCCACCTTGGATCATAACAAACTCCTTTGGGTAGCCACCATCGTTCTGCAACAGTGCGAAGCCATCTACAAGCTCTGTCAACTCTACTACGGGAAGAAAAGGAGGTGGCCAAGAAGCGTCTGGGTCCGAAGATGGATCGGGAGAAGAGCAGAGTACGGACTGTACAACAAGCTGATGGTGGAGCTCAGGAATGAAGACCCTCGTGCATTCCAGAACTTCATGAGGATGCCTCCAGCCATGTTTGACGAAGTTGTGCAGCGGCTGACACCCAGGTTGACCAAGAAGAGCACCAACTTCCGGCCCAGCCTGGACCTTGGGCTCAAGGTGGAACTGACTCTGCAACACCTGGCCTCAGGGACCACCTACAGGAGCATGCAGTATGGCTTGAGGGTGCCACACAACACCATCAGAATTGTGGTCAGAGAAGTGGTGCAGGCCATCATCGAAGAATACCTGGAGGAACTCCTCCAGTGCCCCTCCACTGAAGAAGGCTGGAAGAAAGTTGCAGAGCAGTGGTATCAGAGGTGGAACTTCCCACACACCGTTGGAGCCATAGATGGCAAACACATGGCCTGCAAAGCACCAGCCAAGTCGGGGTCCACTTATTTCAACTACAAGGGCTTCTTCAGCATCGTCCTCTTCGCCATTGGTCAATGCTGACTACAAGTTCATGTACATCGATGCTTCAGGCAACGGGTCAGCTTCAGATGCCCAGGTATAAAATGCCAGTCATCTCAAGGAGGGGCTGGAACACAAACTCATCATGGGCTTCCCAGATCCAGACCCCCTGCCCAACGACACGCAAGATGTGCCCTACTTCATCGTGAGGGATGACGCTTTCTCCCTCAGAACCTACCTCATGAAGCCCTACACCTCCAGATGCCTCACCCGTGAAGAGAGGATCTTCAACTACAGGCTGTCCAGGGCAAGACGGGTGGTGGAGAACACATTTGGCATCCTGGCCAACAGGTTCCAGGAACTTCTCACCACCATGCACCATCGCCCAGAGACCGTGAGGAGAATCATGGAAGCTTGCTACATCCTGCACAATCTCATGCGCACCCGCTACCCAGTCTTGCAGGACAGGCTCGTGGACCTCCAACAAGGCAATGGGGACATGGAGCCTGGAGAATGGAGGCAAGGGCAAAACCTGATAGACATTGAGGATGTGCAAGGCCCCAACAGAGCCTCACGTGAAGGGAAGAAGCAGGACAACCTCCTGAAAAACTGGTGCAACTCCCCAGCTGGAGCAGTGGAGTGGCAAGACAGGATGGTAGATGATTAATGGATGCTTCCTTCAGCCTGTCTCATCACACTGATGAGATTGGGCCATGTATGTTGGGTGGGCCTACAATGAACAGGGCATTTAATAAAGAGTTCTGTTTATGTTGACATGTGTGGATCAATGATTACATTAGTATTGATAATGAAGGGCCATAGGTGTGGCACCTGGGAGGGTGGACCATACAGTCCCACTATGCTTGCATTGGAGGTTTATCTATCCCCACAGCTATCTTAACCCATCCCACAGATATCCTAACCCATTCCAAAGGTATCTCTGCCCACCCCACTGCTATCCTTACCCATCCCACAAGCATGCAAAGGCTTAAACCATTTCTAAAAGTTTCCACCAAGACTTTATTTAATAAAATAAATGAGACAAGTGTGTGAAGCAAAGATAATCTTTATTAATAACAAGCTGTAAAAGAAAAATGACCCAAGTCAAGTGTCCAAATAAAGTCTACAGGTAGCCACCCAGTCTCTGGCACCCTTATCGGTCACTCAGAGGTGTGCCCAGTCTCAGGGGTGAAGGGTCCAAGTACTGTGGAGGTGGCTGCTGCTGGAGTGCTGGTCTGAAGCCCCACTGGGGTGCCTGGCCCCGAGAGGACAACATGTGATGGTGTGTTGAGGAAGGTCTCAGACAGCTGGCTCAGCCCCATGATGTTGAGAGCTCCTTCCTCCATGCCATGAGGTGTTAGTCCCAATACCGAAGACAGATGTACTGAGGCTGGGCTTGGCTGTGGGGTGGAGGAAAGAGCAGTGTAGGGGGGCTGTCTGGTCTGCAACTGTGTGAGGACTGGCATGGGTGGCATCGGTGACGTGGGTGGCATCGGTGGCATCAGTGGCGTGGGTGGCATCAGTGGCGTGGGTGGCATCGGTGGCATCAGTGCAACCGGTGGCAACGGTGGCGTCCGATGAGCCTGTGCCTGGACTGGGAAGGGCTGCTGCCTGTGCTGCTGGACCTCCTGGTAGCCATAGCCCTGGTAGCTGAGGGCCTGTGGAAAGCCTTGGAATGGGAGTGACATCACTTGGGGTGGAGGAGCAGACCTGGACTGGGTGGGAGCAGGTTTCTCTGGATCTGGAGGGTTGTGAAGCAGCTCGGTGATCCGGTCCTTCACCACCTGGTCCTGGGGTTCTGCCATGTTCTTGAGGGTCTGGTTGACATAGGTGAGGAACGGCTTGCGGTTGGAGGATGAGGAGTCAGTGTGGACCAGCTGAGAGAGGAGATCTATGCTGCTCTGGATGGTGTCCCTGATCTCCAGCAGGACAGTGTGGCTCTGCCCCTCCTGCTGTCTGGCTCTCTGCCTTTCTGTGGAGGTGGAACTGGGGGTGGATGCGGGTAGGACTGTGGTGAAAGTGCCGTCTCCTTTCTCCCACTGCGCCAGGGAGTCCTGCATGCGCTCCACCATGGTGAAAACAACTGTCCGTGGGTTCTCCGCCATGGGACGCTCCACAGAAACCTGCCTGGAGATAGGAGCTGACTCTCGGCCGGAAGAGGACTGGCTCTCAGCAGGCTGCCGGAGAGAGAGGGTCGTGAGAGGGGCTGCTCCTCAGTGGCGGATCTCACCCTCCAGGAAGCTGCACCTGGCCATCACATAGGTCTCTCTGTCTGTCAGCTTGGCCGTGGCCTGGCCAGATTTCTTGAGGTGCAGCTTCCCGTACCAGGTGTGCATATGTTTCCACCAGCTGAGGAGCACCTCCGAAGTGTAGCCCAGACTCTCCATCTTCTCTCTCCAAACAGCTTGCTTCCTTTTGGTGTCCCTGTAGAGCCTGTGTCCCTTCCGCCATAGATAGTCATTCTCTCTCAGCCACTCCAGCACCTAATCCTCATGTTCCTACTCAATGGAGTATTGCCTCCTCTCCCATTCTCGCATATACCTCTTCCTCTCTTTGGCAGGACCAGATGGGCCCTCATCAGAGGGGCTTCCAGGTTGTAGGGGCTGCTCCTCCACACCACCAGCAGCAGCAGCACCAGCAGGTCATCAGCAGCAGCACCAGCAGCAGCACCAGCAGCACCAGCAGGACCAGGATCAACAGCAGCAGAGTAAGCACCAGCAGTGCCAGCAGCACCAGGAGCACCAGCAGGACCAGGAGCATGAGCAGGACCAGGAGCATGAGGAGGACCAGCAGGACGATCAGGACGAGCAAGACCAGGAGCACAAGCAGGACCAGCAGGATGAGCAAGACCAGAAGCACAAGCAGGACGAGCAGGACGAGCAGGATCAGCAGGACCAGCAGGATGAGGAGCAGCTACAGCAGAGTAAGCACCAGCAGAAGCACCAGCGCCAGAAGCAGCATCATCAGCTCCTCCAGAATCAGCATCAGCAGAAGCTCCAGCACCAGGAGCAGTGCCAGCAGAGTAAGGACCAGCAGAAGCACCACCGCCAGAAGCAGCATCAGCAGAGTCAGCACGAGCAGAAGCACCACCGCCAGAAGCAGCATCAGCAGAGTCAGCACGAGCAGAAGCACCACCGCCAGAAGCAGCAGCATCAGCTCCTCCAGAAGCAGAAGCAGCAGAAACCCCAGCCCCAGAAGAGCAAGCCCGTGCTGCAGAAGCCCCAGCAGAAGCAGAGTGAGGGCCAGGGGGTGGGAGGGTGGTCCTGTCCCTCTTGCCAGGGCTGGCAGCAGATGGCTGAGGCTTTCTCTTCTTCCCCACGGTTGTGGGGTTGCTGGCTGGCAGCAAGGCTGGCAGGCAGGCATGCACCAAGGCTGGCAGGCAGGCAGGCAGGCAGCAAGGCTGGCAGGCAGGCTGGCAGCAAGGCTGGCAGGGATGCTGGCAGGGAGGCTGGCAGGGAGGCTGGCAGGATGGCAGGCAGCAAGGCTGGCAGCAAGGCTGGCAGGCAGGCATGCAGGGCAGGCTGGCAAGGCACTCGATGTTTCTGGAAGTAGGTTTTTCCTCTGAATGGTGACCTGCTTGGGAGCTGCCTCCCTTTATATCCACGGGGCTGATGCAATTCATCCTCCCCGCATGCACATTGAATGCTAGGCATCCGCTAGGCATCTGCTAGGCTTCCCCTCTGCATCCGCTTCATCTGCTCGGCATCCGCTGTGCATCAGCTTCATCCACTCGGCGTCCATTCTGCATCCGCTGCATCCATTCCGTGTCCGCTTTGCTGTGGTCCCCTGGAAGCCTTGCAGATGTGCCATCTGCTCCCATCCACTTCCATCCGCTAGGCATCCGTTCCACATCCACTTTCCATCCGCCCTGCGTCCTCCCCCCGTCCATTCCTTTCCCTGTTATCCGCTCTGGTTATGCAAATTTTTGCCCTTTTTGAGAGTGGATAACAACGGATGGAACATTTTTCTCATCCGCTGTGTCCTTTTTACTAACGTTTTGTATCCGTCGGCCAGTGTTTCAGGGCCTTTACATCCTTTCTGCAAAAGACAAATCTCTCTCTGTTTTCTGAGGTAAGAAACTCTCTGAGGTAAGTTTCATTCCCAGAGGGTGATGCTGGGGTGAAATGTATCAGTCCAGGAAATCAGATGTATTCAGATTGATTTAGACGGGACAATGATGTGTCTTAATAGGAGAGAGGTGTAACTGATTGCAGGCTTGTGTTTATAATTGTTTTATAACAAGTGAAAGGTTAAGGAAATCTTTTTTACAACTGTGAGATAACAAACATCTATAGAGTAACTCTCTACTTAATGCTATAATATATTTTACTATCTTTCTTTATTTATTAATATCCCCTTCAGCACCATAACAATCCAGATGATACAAGGACTCCTGCTGGAGCAGGGTGTTGTACTAGATGGCCTCCAAGGTTCCTGCTACCTCTGTTGTTCTATGATTCTGTAAGGATCTCCTGCTGGAGCAGGGGGTTGGACTAGAACAGGGGTATTCAAACTTTACAGCTTTAAGACTTGCAGAACTCCCAGAATTCCTCCTCCAGTTTTGTTAGCTCAGGAATTCTGGTAGTTGAAGTCCACAAGTCTTAAACTTTCCAAGTTTGACTCGAAGATTACCTCCGAGATCCCTTCTGGCCCTAGATTGCTGTGCTGTTTCAAAAAGTCTTCTGAAGCCAGGGTTTGTGTCCTTCCTTCCTCTCCTTTATTTTCTCCCTCCTTTCTTCCATGTATCTATCCATCCATTCATCCATATATCTCATTCATTTTCTCCCTCCCTCCCTGCCTCTTTCTTTCTCTCCCTTCCTTCCATCCCATTTTTCTTTGTCTATCCCTTTTCTTTCTTTCCCTTTTCTCTTTCTTTTCTTTCTTCTCTCTTTCTTTCTCCCTCTTTCTTTCTCTCCCTCTCTCTTTCTCTCTCTCTCTTTCCCTCTCTCTTCTACTCTTTCTCTTTCCTTCTAAAGCTAGGAGAGGTGACCCACCTGAAGCAACACAGGCTTTCAAGTGCTTTCAATAACCCTTGCTTATTACAAGGGTTCTTCCCAGCCAGCCTTTGATCCTGCATTGCTCGAAAAAGCCAGCAGGCAAGGCGAGACTTCCTCCCCTCCCACTTTTGGGTCTGGGAATTTCAAGCGAGGTATCTGCTATAGCTTCGCCTCCCTGCTGCCAGCAGCTATGGGCTAGGCAGCTTTCCTGACTGGCTGAAACCTTAAGCCCCTGACACACTGCAGCAACGGATGGAAAGAGGATGTAAAATGGAGAAAAACACTTACCATCCGTTGGTTAACGCAATGCTTCCGTTCTGTACTCACTGCCTCCGTTTTGCTTCCTCTCTATCCGTCCAGCATCCGTCTATTGACATTTCATCCGCTCAAAAGGTTTTGAGCTGCTCAAAACTTTTGAGCAGAAAATGTATCAAACGCGTCCATTCTGCATCCGCTAGGCATACGGGGGACATCGTTCTGCATCCGTTGTCATCCGTTACGCATCTGCTATAACCGCTAGGCATCCGCTGTGCATCCACGCAACTCGCATCCGCTCCAGCGGTAAACGGACGCAGGGAGGAAGTGGAACAGACGTGGAACGGATGCGCAGCATTAGTAGCACGGACAGAGAAAGGATGAAAGCGGATGCAGCATGCAAAGAAAGCATTTAAAACGGAAAAAACGTTCGCAGAGGGGACCTATCTTGGATATTAAGGATGTCTAGAGGATGCCTAGAGGATGCAAAAGGATGCTTCCGTTCCGCATCTGCTTTCCATCCGCTCTGCGTCCTCCCCTCGTCCGTTCCTTTCCGTGTTATCCGCTCTGTTTATGCAAATTTTTGCCCCTTTTGAGAGCGGATAACAACGGATGGAACATTTTTCTCATCCGCTGTGTCTTTTTTACAAACGTTTTGCATCCATTGGGCAGTGTGACAGGGCCTTTAACTTCTTTCCTTCCACACCCCAAAAAAAAAACAAAAAAAACCATGCAGCGGCTATAGACTTCTTCAAGTGGCTTTGCTGTGCTTCTCCAATGCGCCGCCATTGCTACATCCTAGCCACTGGCCACGCAGGTCCACCTTATTCAGAATGCTGCACTCAGAGCCTGCTGGTGCAGCACTCTGAAAGAGGTGGCTAGAGGTGGCTTTTTTTTGGTCCCCAGCCACCCCTTTTTCAGTGCAACCAGACAGCTGTTCCCCTCCTTCTCTGACTGTTTGTTCTGTATGGCCGAGAAGGAGAGTAGTCGGCTGGTTGGGAGAGGCTTCTTGCACTGAAAAAGGGATGGCTGGACAGGTGGCCACCTCCTGGTTGCTGGGCCGGGCCGGGCCGGAAGAGGCACATTTGCCAGGAGAAGGAAGAAAGCATGCTCCTGGTGGGCTGGCAGGTGCACATCCACCCAAGCTGCGCCTCAGCCACCTCATGATAGGGAAAGCTAGGAGAGCGACTGGGGCAAGTGAGCGACTGAGTTACTGGGTGACTGGGTTGGAGGCGTGGCGAGCCAGGGGTCACCATTGGTTTGACGACCCATGCCAAATCTCCACTACCGGTTTGTCCAAGCCAGTGTGAACTGGTTGAATACCACCTCTGGTCTAGATGTATTGAACTGTTCTTTCCTGCTTTGAAAGCTCTTGGGCATATTTGGTACTAATAGATAAGAGCTTATGATTTGATTCTGAATCTTATGACTTGATGTTTTCATACAAATCAAACTTGGAAAATGGGAAAGATGTTTCATATGAGTGTTTGGGCTTATTAAGGGATTAATACTTTAAATCGGTTGATTTGCAGAAATCATTTTAAAGAGTCGTGTTTTGACTTTGACTTACCTTCAATATATGTTTGGCAATAAAACTAAATAAAAACTTAAAACTGAATAAATAGTCCTTGTTTACAACCACAATTGGGACCAACAATTCAGTCCTTAAGTGAAGCAGTTGTGAAGTGAACCCATGATTCTGCTTATGATCTTAGTACAGTTTTCCTTTGCTGCAAAAGTCATAAGTGTAAGAACTGATTAGAAAGTTGCTGTTTCATCACCATTTTGAACAGTTGCTAAATGAGGGAGTTGCTAAATGACTTGAATTACAGAAATTGAAATGGATACTTTAGCATCCTCCAAGGAAGTGAAGTTTTAGCTTCCTTAAGAGACACTGTTCTTGAATGAGAACCAAGAATTCAATCTTATGAAGTATTGAATGAAAATTAGTGTTGACTATATATTTGATTGGTGAAGGAAGGCTTCAAATATTCAATTTTTCAAAGTCAATGAGTTCAAACATTAGAGAATGTGGAAAATTCTTATGTTTTAAATATAGAATATACTACTTTGGGCCTATTAGATCTCTAAATAATTTTTAATATAGGATTGGCATTAGACTTTTATATTGGTGATGTAAGAAATTTGAAATTTCTTTCATTCATATGATTAGGTTGCTTCTGTTATAGATTTATTTCAGTTTCAAATTAATATGTATGTTAATATAATCTTGGGAAGAAATCTTATATTTAAGAAACTTGATGTGATGTTGAATTGTATTCCTAAGATATAGAACTTGTCATTTTATGAAGTGATTTGTTTAGTTCATTTAACCACTGTAATATATTTAGCTTTTTACTTTTCTGTATTATCACTAATCAATATGGACTTTTTCATTTCATTATTTTATCAATTCAAATATGCTTTAAAAAGAAAAAAATGATAATGAAGTAGATGGGTGGCATATAATTAAATGGATAGATACAAAAACTGTGTTGAAAACTACACTTAAAGATCAAGGAAGAGGTGGTGCCAAGAAGATCAACAATAAGACCTCTTCTTGTCACTGTTTTCTTTGAATGAAGTGCCAGAGGAAATGCTAATTAGATTTACAGACATACAAAATTGGCTAGCATAGCCAATATCTTTGAAGACAGAAATTAATTAGGTTATGGTGAAAAGAACAAATGTGATAAATATGGTGAAAATTAAAAAATGAAATTGAAACTGAGGCAAATAAAAAGTCTTCCTTCCCTCACGATTAAAGGATAGGTTGGTAACAGTAATTGTGAAAAAGATTTTGGAATAATAGTTGATTAGAAGCTGAACGTGAGCCAGTATTGTAAGTTGAGTATTTAAAAAAAGACAATGAAATCTTTTGACTACATCAACAGAATTGTAGCTTCCAAATACTTGGAAATAATAGTTCCACGTTATTCTCTTTCAGTCAGATTCCATTTCCAGTTGTAAGTACAGAGTTGTTCTGGAAGCTTCAGAGAAACTGGAGCAGATTCAAAAAGATCAGTGAAGATGACTGGAGCTCTAGAAACAGTTTGAAGGATCTGGAATTATTTTGACTTAAAAAGAGACAATTGGGTAGAGGCGGAGAAGAAACAATATTTATTTACTAATTTATTGCATAGCACACACACAGCACACACACACACAATTGTTTCTAGTAGTGATACTGTTTGAATTGCCTCTGATGAAGGAATGATTTAAATGGATTTGTTTTAAATCAAATAATTCTACTTTAAAGGCTATTTTATTAATCCTTTTCTTTTTGGAACTGATTGTGTTGTAAAGGTTGTCTTGTTTTCAAAGGAAATGAAAGAAAGCCCAGTTGCCTCTTGAAAAAGTACCCTTAGGACATAGAGGAGGGCTAAGATTTTCTTTTGTTCCAGACTGGAGGGCTCTGTATAATGAATTAAATTTATAGGGAGATTATTAGGGATTAGTAATGTTAAGTTGCAGGAATGAGCCTCGGGACACCAGCATGATTTCAATTTGTTTTTATTTCCATCTAGGACTCAACAAAGAAGAAACCACGGCAGCCCTTTTTATAGTTGGGCGGCTCGCGGCTATGGCCAGTGATGGCTCTTCAAATTTCCCACCGCTGTGGACTGACCAATTACAGGTGAGCATGCTGATACATAACACCCCTCCCCACCTGGTCCAGTCCAACCAATCAGAGCCTCACCTACCATACATAATCACATAGGTAGACGGGGCTTCTATGGGTCCTACTGGACTTGCGCAACTCAGTTCCCATTTGGCTCCTGAGCTATTTGGATGGATCTGCTGTTCCTCCCGTCCGCCTTCCTGGAACGTCCTGGCTGGTTGAGTTGGCTCAGCTGCTCCCACCAGGGACTGCTTCCCTTTTATCTTTCAGGGCCTGTTCCTGTCCTCCAGACTTGCCTTCTTCCCTGGTTTCAGGCACATGTTTGCGTTTCCCGACCAGGGCTAATTTTAATATTGGTTGTTGCGTAGTTGTCAGGGTTTGTTCTGTTATCTCTGTTGTTCATGGAGGGTCTCCCCCCGCCCTTCCTACTTGTGTTTTGTCTGTTTGAGGGGGTCTCCCCCCTCCCCTATGGTTATTTTTGAGGGGTTTCCCCCTCCTTCCTTGTGTTTGTTTTGTTTGTTTGAGGGGTCTCCCCCATCTACTGTGGTTCTGCTTGGGTTGCCCTTCGTGAATCATGCTCTGAGTTAGTCAATGTGTCTCCTCCAGCTTCTCCCGTCCATGGTGTCTAGCCTATATGAATGGGGCCCCATTATCTGGGTGACTTTTGTTGGTATCCACACTGGTTCTTCTGTGAGATTTTTTGCATAAACTGGGTCCCCTGTTTTGAATGTGTGGCAATTACTGGAGGAGTCTGCTGGTTTTTCTGGGTGATATGTAGGGTGTAGTCTGTCTAGGTGTGATCTTAGTTTCCTCCCCATTAGTAACTCTGCTGGGCTTTTATTTGTTGTGGCACTGGGTGTCATATGTTGAATGGTAAACAGCTTATCTATATTTTCTTGTCTGTCCCAAGGCCCCATCTTTTGTAATGTTTCCTTCATATAATGTAACATGCGTTCCACCCGTCCATTCATAGCTGGGTGTCCCGGTGCTGTTAATGCATGCCTTAAGCCCCTGTCACACAGCACCAACGGATGGAAAGAGGATGTAAAACGGAGAGAAACACTTGCCATCCGTTGGTTTATGCGATTCATCTGTTCTGTACTCACTGCCTCCATTTTTCATCCTCTCTATCAGTCCAGCATCCGTCGACTGAGGTTCCATCTGCTCAAAAAGTTTTGAGCTGCTCAAAACTTTTTGAGCAGAAAATGTATCCAACACATCCGTTCTGCATCCACAACGCATACGGGGAACATCCGTAAGACATCCGTCGTCATCCGTTACGCATCCGCTGTATCCGCTAGGCATCTGCTGCGCATCCGTGCAACTCACATCTGCTCCAGCAGAAAACGGACACAGGGAGTAAGCGAAACGGACGTGGAACGGACACACAGCATTAGTAGCACAGACAGAGAAAGGATGAAAGCGGATGCAGCTCGCATACAAACCATTAAAACGGAAAAAAAGTTCGCATAGGGGACGTATCTCGGATATTTAGGATGTCTGCAGGATGCCTAGAGGATGCAAAAGGACACTGAGCGTAAAACCTATATTTCCTATAAAAAGGGGGAGGAAATAACCTGGATCTCACTTTCAGTCCAGCAGCCCTACTGTGCAGACCTCTTCAGCCTTCATCTTGCTCTTGCTCTTCCACAGCATCCAGTCATCTCCACCATGGATTGTCACATGCTCCTTTTGGTAGCCACCATCATTCTACAACAGTGCGAAGTCATCTACAGGCTCTTTCACCTGTTCTACGCGAAGAAAAGGAGGCAGCCAAGAATTATCTGGTTCCGAAGATGGATCGCCAGAAGAGCCAAGTATGGACTGTATAACAAGCTGATGGTGCAGCTGTGGAATGAAGACCCTCGTGCATTCCAGAACTTCATGAGGATGCCTCCAGCCATGTTTGACGAAGTTGTGGAGCGGCTGACACCCAGGTTGACCAAGCAGAGCAGCAATCTCAGGCCCAGCCTGGACCCTAGGCTCAAGGTGCCACTGACTCTGTGCCACCTGGCCTCAGGGACCACCTACAGGAGCATGCAGTATGGCTGGAGGGTGCCACACAACACCATCAGCATTGTGGTCAGAGAAGTGGTGCAGGCCATCATTGAAGAATACCTGGAGGAGCTCCTCCAGTGCCCCTCACTGAAGAAGGATGGAAGAAAGTTGCAGAGCAGTGGTATCAGAGGTGGAACTTACCACACACCGTTGGAGCCATAGATGGGAAGCACGTGGCCTGCAAAGCTCCAGCCAAGTCAGGGTCCACTTATTTCAACTACAAGGGTCCTTCAGCATCATCCTCTTCACCATGGTCGATGCTGACTACAAGTTCATGTATATCGATGCTTCAGGCAATGGGTCATCTTCAGATGCCCAGGTATATAACGCCAGTGACCTCAAGGAGGGGCTGGAACACAACCCCATCATGGGCTTCCCAGATCCAGACCCCCTGCCCAACGACACACAAGATGTGCCCTACTTCATCATGGGGGATGACGCCTTCTCCCTCAGAACCTACCTCATGAAGCTCTACACTTCAAGATGCCTCACCCGTGAAGAGAGGATCTTCAACTACAGGCTGTCCAGGGCAAGGCAGGTGGTGGAGAATGCCTTTGGCATCCTGGCCAACAGGTTCCAGGTACTTCTCACCACCATGCAGCATTGCCCAGAAACCGTGAAGTACATCGTGGAAGCTTGCTGCATCCTGCACAATCTCATGCGTGCCCGCTACCCAGTCTTGCAGAACAGGCTTGTGGACCTCCAACAAGGCAATGGGGACATGGAGCCTGGTGAATGGAGGCAAGGGCGAAACCTGATAAATACTGTGGATGTGCAAGGCCACAACAGAGCTTCATGTGAAGGGAAGAAGCAGCGCAACCTCCTGAAACACTGGTGCAACTCCCCAGCTGGAACAGTGGAGTGGCAAAACAG
Source organism: Laticauda colubrina (assembly GCA_015471245.1). Lineage (NCBI taxonomy): Eukaryota > Metazoa > Chordata > Lepidosauria > Squamata > Elapidae > Laticauda > Laticauda colubrina. The sequence continues at coordinate 78,869,504 of BLBF01000003.1, read as the reverse complement.
AATGATAGATGCTTAATGGATGCTTCCTTCAGCCTGTCTCATCACACTAATGAGATTGTGCCATGTATGTTGAGTGGCCCTACAATGAACAGGGCATTTAATAAAGAGTTGTGTTTATGTTGAAATATGTTGATGAATGATTACATTGTTATTGATAATAAAGGGCCAACGGTGTGGCACCTGGGAGGGTGGACCATACAGTCCCACTATGCTTGCACTGGAGGCTTATCTATCCCACTGCTATCCTTACCCATCCCACAGGTATCCTAACCCATCCCACAGCTATTACCCATACAACAGGTATCCTTGCCCATCCCACAGCTATTACCCATCCCAAAGGTGTCCCTGCCCATCCCACTGCTATCCTTACCCATCCCACAAGCATGCAAAGGCTTAAATCATTTCTAAAAGTTTCCACCAAGACTTTATTTAATAAAATAAATAAAGCAAGTGTGTGATGAAGCAAGTTTGTGAAGCAAAGATAATCTTTATTAATAACAAGCTGTAAAAGCAAAATGACCCAAGTATCCCAAGCAAAGATAAAGTCAACAGGTAGCCACCCAGTCTCTGGCACTCTTCTCAGTCACTCTGAGGCGTGCCCATAGTCTCAGTGGTGAAGGGTCCAGGTGCTGTGGAGGTGGCTGCTGCTGGAGTGTTGGTCTGAGGCACCATTGGGGTCCCTGGCCCCGAGAATACAACAGGGAATGGTGTGTGGAGGAAGCTCTTAGAGAGCTGGCTCAGTCATGTGATGTTGAGAGCCCCTTCCTCCAGGACATGGGGTGTCAGCCCCAATACCAATGACAGATGTTTTGAGGCTGGGCTTGGCTGTGGGTTGGAGGAAGGAGGAGTGTAGTGGGGATGTCTGGTCTGCAGGTGAGCGAGGTGAGGCGTGGATGGCATCTGTGGCATGGGTGGCATATGTGGCATGGGTGGCATCTGTGGCGCCAGTGGCATCGGTGGTGTTGGTGGCATCGGTGGCATCAGTGGCATCGGTGGCACCGGTGGCGTTCGGTGTACCTGTGCCTGGACTGGGAAGGGCTGCCTGTGCTGCTGGAGCTCCTGGTAGCTGTAGCCTTGGAGGTGAGGGCCTGTGGAAAGCCTTGGAAGGGCAGTGACATCACCTGGGTGGAGGAGCAGACCTGGACTGGGTGGGAGCAGGTTCATCTTGGTCTGGAACGTTGTGAAGAAGATCGATGATTCTGTCCTTCACCACCTGGTACTGGGGTTCCGCCATATTCATGAGGGTCTGGTTGACATAGGTGAGGAAGGGCTTGTGGTTGGAGGATGGGGCGTCGGTGTGTACCAGCTGAGAGAGGAGATCTACGCTGCTTCTGATGGTGTCCCTGATCTCCAGCAGGACAGTGTGGCTCTGCCCCTCCGGTCTGCCACTCTGCCTGCTTTCTGTGGAGGTGGAGCTGGGGGTGGATGTGGGTTGTTCTCTGGTGGAAGTGCCGTCTCCTTTCTCCCACTGCGTCAGGGGGTCCTCCACGTGCTCCGCCACGGGGAGTGAAGCTGTCGGGGCGTTCTCCGTCGTGGGACGCTCCACAGATACCTGCCTGGACACAGGAGCTGACTCTTGGCCAGAAGGGGACTGGCTCTCTGTGGGCTGCCTGAGAGAGAGGGTTGTCAGAGGGGCTGCTCCTCGGTGGCGGATCTCACCCTCCAAGAAGCTGCACTTGTCCATCACGTAGGTCTCTCGGTCTGTCAGCTTGACCGTGACCTGGCTAGATTTCTTGAGGTGCAGCTTCCCGTACCAGGTGTGCATGTGCTTCCACCAGCCGAGGAGCACCTCCGAAGTGTAGCCCAGGCTCTCCGCCTTCTCTCTCCAAGCAGCCTGCTTCCTTTTGGTGTCTCGATAGAGCCTGTGTCCCTTCCGCCATAGATACTCGTTCTCCCTCAGCCATTCCAGCACCTCATCCTCATGTTCCTCTACGATGGAGTATTGCCTCCTCTCCCATTCTCGTTCTCGCATATGCCTCTTCCTCCCTCTGGCAGGGCCCTCTGGGCCCTCATCAGAGGGGCTTCGAGGTTGTAGGGGCTGCTCCATGACACCACCACCACCAGCAGCAGCAACAACAACAATAGCAGGAAAAGCAGGACCAGCAGCACCAGCAGCACCAGCAGCACCAGGATCAGAAGCAGCAGAGTAAGTACCAGCAGTGCCAGCAGCACCAGCAGGACCAGGATCAGCACTAGCAGAGTAAGCACCAGGAGCACCAGAAGCACCAGCAGCATCAGCAGGACCAGGAGCACCAGGAGCACCAGGAGCATCAGGAGCACCAGGAGCACCAGCAGGACCTGCAGGACCAGGAGTAGTGCCAGCAGAGTAAGCACCAGCAGAAGCCCCAGCACCAGGAGCAGCACCATCAGAGTAAACCCCAGCAGAAGCCCCAGCACCAGGAGCAGCACCAGCAGAGCTCCAGCACCAGAAGAGTCAGCCCAAGCAGCAGAAGCCCCAGCAGAAGCAGAGTCAGGGCCAGGGGGTGGGATGGTGGCCTTGTCCCTCTTGCCAGGGCTGGCAGCAGATGGCAGAGGTTTTCTCTTCTTCCCCATGGTTGTAGGCTGGCTGGCTGGCTGGCTGGCTGGCTGGAGCTGTGTCTGGCAGCAGGTCTTTCCTCTGAATGGTGACCTGCTTGCGAGCTGCTTCCCTTTATATCCGCAGGGCTGACGCAATGCATCCTCCCTGCATGCGCAGTTAACGCTTTGCATCTGCTAGGCATCCGCTAGGCTTCTGCGCTTCATCTGCTTGGCATCCGCTTTGTATCCGTTCCTTCCGCTGCACGTCTGCTTCGCTGTGCTCCCCCGGAAGCCCTGCAGATGTGCCATCTGCTTCCATCTGCTTCCATCCGCTAGGCTTCCGTGGAGCATCCGCTTTACATCCTGGCTACATCCTCTCCCCATCCGTTCCTTTCCGTTGTTGTCCGCTCTGCTTATGCAAATTCGGGGCACTTTTGAGAGCGGATAACAACAGATGGACCATTTTCTCATCCGCTGTGTCCTTTTTACATACGTTTTGCATCCGTCGGCCTATGTGACAGGCCCTTTATCCCCTGTTGTGCTTGAAATCCCTTGAATGTTGTTGCCGTGAATTGCGGCCCATTGTTGGATACAATTAAATTCGGCAATCCATGTGTGGCAAAAAGTTTCCTGAGTTGTCTTATGACAGCTTCTGTTGTCGTGGAGTGCATGATGCTTACCTCCAACCATTTGGAGTAAGCATCTACGACTATTAGAAATGTGTGCTCTTTTGTCAGACCAGCAAAAACAATGTGTAATCTGGACCATGGTCTCCTTGGTGTTTCCCATTCGTGTTTTGGTGATGTGGGGGGTGTTGACCTCAATTCCTGGCAGCTTTTACAAGTTTACACCCAACCCCCTATTTCCTTATCCATCCATGGCCACCATACATAACTCCTTGCCAGGGCTTTCATTTTTACAATATCCAGGTGTCCTTCATGTAATAATTCTGGAATGTGTTTCCTTAATTTATCTGGTATGATCCCCCAATCCTCCCATAGTTTGCTCCCCTTAAGCATTGAAAGTTTTGTTTGTCAATTTTGGAATGGTCTGATGGTCTCGTCACTCTCTGCTTGTGGCCATGCTTTTCCTACCCAATTTAAAATTCACGCCAGGGTTTTGTCTCTGGATGTTTCCCTAGCGATGTCTGCTGCTGTTATGGATAGGTTTTCTAGTGTCTCTATTTGAAGGGTTGATGTGGTTGGTGCTGGGTTGTCTTCTACGTCAGGTAGAAGGCAACGCCTAAGTGCGTCAGCATGATTTATATCTTTTCCAGGTTTGTAGGTCAGTTTGTAGTTATATGCAGCCAGGAATTCTGACCATCTTGTCATTCGTGGTGACAGTATATTTGGCATTGCTTTGTTTCCTGTGATTATGCCCAGGAGTGGCTTGTGGTCCATGATTAGTGTGAAAGTTCTCCTGTAGATATATTTGTGGAAACATTTTATTCGAGTGACAGCAGCCAATGCCTCTTTGTCTAGTTGACTGTAGTCCCTTTCTGGCTTTGACAATGTCTTTGAATAAAAGGCTACAGGTGCTTCTTTCCCATCTGGTAGTACGTGGCTGAGTATTGTGCCGACGCCAAAAGGTGATGCATCGAAGGTTAGTGTTATTGGAAGTGTCTCGCTGTATTGTATTAGTAGGCAGTCTGATGTGATCACGTTTTTTATTTCCTGGAATGCCGGTTCTTCTCGTTGCCCCCAGGACCAGGTTGCTTTCTTGTCAAGCAACCTGTGTAGTGGTTCTGCAATGGTTGTTTTCTGTGGTAGGAATATATTGTAAAAGTTAATGGGTCCTTAAAAGGCTTGTAGATCAGTTTTATTTGTGGGTCTGGGGGCTTCCTTGATTGCTCTGACTTTATTTTGAGTGGGGTGGATTCCTTCACTGTCTGTAAGGTATCCTAGGAATTCAACTTTGCTGGCAGCTAATTGGCACTTCTCCTTTTTTTACTTTTAGCCCCGCCTCCTTGAATTTATTAGGACTTTCCTTAGGTGGTCATATAGTTGTTCTTTGTTCCTGGCTGATACCAGGACATCATTGAAGTATGGTACCACCCCTTTTATCCCTTGCAATAGGCGTTCCATTAAGCCCTGGAACACCCCTGGGGCGACGCTGATGCTGAATTGTAGTCTGTTGCATTTGAATGCCTCCCTGTGTGTCATGATTGTCTGGGCTTCTACTGTTTGGGGGTCAACTGGCAACTATTGGTATGCCTGCATGAAGTCTAGTTTTGTGAAGATTCCCCCCCCCAAGGGAATATAATAGATGCTGTACCACTGGGACTGGGTATGCGCTTTGTTGGACTGCATGGTTAAGGGTCGCTTTGTTAATCCCTGCAGATGTGCATCGACCCATCAGGTTTAATTGGTGTAACAACTGGGGTTTCCCACTTCGCGTGGTCAATTATTTCTAAAACCCCTTGCGATGAGTTTATCCAATTGCTTATTGATTTTCGGTTTTAGTGCAAAAGGAACTCTCCTTGCCTTTAATCTTATGGGAGCTATATTTGGGTTTAGATTAAAGGAATTTGGGGACCCCCAGCATTTGCCCAGTTCTCCATCGAATACATTCCGGAATTCTTCCATCAGGTCATTTTACCACTCTGTTTTGGTTATGCTGTTTATTCCTATAACTTCGATTCCTAATGGTGCAAACCATTCAAGTCCCAATAAGCTGGGTCAATTCCAGTTGACTATTGTTAGTGCAAGGACTCCGGTGTATTTTTTGAAGGTTACCTTGAACTGACCGGGGAGTTCTATGAGGATTTTATTCTCCTGGTTAGTCTTTTAGTGTTAGTGTTTGTTTTTCGAGTTCTGGCTCATGTCTAGTATCAGTCTTTTTATGGTGTCCTATGATACCATAGACAAGTATCAGCCTGAGTCCACTTCCATTTGGCATGGCTGACCTTCTATGGCGACCTGGACATATACTTTCTTGTCATTTGTCGTGTTGGAGTGTCCGATGGTCATTGTCTGGTGTGTTTCTTGCCTTCCGTTGCTTGTTTCTTTTCCTCGCCTGTTTCTGTTGTCTTGGTTTCAACAGCTCCCTGTTTGTCTCCCACTCTCTCTCTGGGGTGGGTGTGTTCCATCTTTGTCTAGGGCCATAGTTCTTTCTTGCTCGGCATGCCCTAGCAATATGTCCCCACCGTTCACAATGTTTGCGATTGCATCTAGGAAACAGCACTCAGAACATGGATGGCTCCCCTCACAACCAGCACATCGGAATTTTTTCCTTTTTCCATTCCAGTCCCTTCTACCCTGTTCTGCCCAGAATTGATTTACCCCTTCTTCTTCCTTGTCATCTTCCGATGGGGATTCCATGTCCTCGTGGTGGGTTGTGGTGATGTTTTTTGAAGTCTCCGGTGGCACTTTGTTCATCTTCCACATTGCGGCTGCTGATTTTTGCATTCCTTCTGCTGTGGTAGCTTCCTCTATTGCTTCTTTCAGTGTTATTTTGGGTTTTGTTAATAATCAGCCCTGGAATGTAAGATTTCTCAGTCCCAAAACCACTCAGTCCATCATGGCTTCATCCATGTTTAGGAATTTGCATGCTCCAGCAATGTCTCGCAGTGCTGCAACAAAATCACCGATGCTCTCCCCTTGTTTTTGGTCACATTTATAAAATTCATGTCTTCTGATTAGGCAGGAAATGGTTGGTGTGTAGTGAGTCCTTATTATCTTTTCCAGGTTTGGCCAGGCCATCGTTTTCACGTTGGTGGGTGCCGCTAATGCTTTGGCCATCTTAAAAACCACAGAACCACAATGGGTGAGGAAAATGGCTCTCTTCCTGTTTTCAGATACATTATGGAGGTCGCTCCCTTCAAAGGAACATGAGGAATCAGATGATGTATGATTCCCAGTCTTCAGTTGCTGGCTCGAACGGTGTGGGTGGTGTGTTGTTTCCAGCCATTTCACTTCGATGTGTCGCTGTTGTTTGTTGGTTACAACGTGCACACTGGTCCCCTTTGTCTCAATATCCCATCCTTGTCACCAGGGTTAAGTTGAGGGAATGAGACTCAGGACACCAGCATGATTTCAATTTGTTTTTAGTTTTGTCTAGGACTCTACAAAAAAGAAACTGCAGTAGCCCATTTTATAGTTAGGCTGCTCGCAGTTGTGGCCAGTGATGGCTCTTCAAATTTCCTGCCACCGCAGACCGACCAATTACAGGTGAGTATGCTTATACATAACAAGTAATATTAGAGATTCTTAGCATTTTCACTCCCAAAGTGATCTAGTAGTCAGAGAATTTAAGTAGGCATTAAAATGATTAACTAGTTGCTTGTGTCAGTAACAGAGAATCCATTGCACCATTGATCTCTCATCTCAGCATTTTATTTATTTATTCATTCAATTTACATTGTCACTCAATGCTACTCATACAGACACTCTCCCTAATTCACCTGAATATAAGAAGGTGGAGATAGGAAAGAACAACCAGACTTGCAAGATTCTGTTGTCATAGCCAATCTCAATAAAAGTAATTTTAACCTTACTGTGGAGTTGATTTCCAGGTCTGGTTTACCTAGTAGAGCTAACAAAAGGCAAGCACAGGAGTTGTAATGGTAATCTAAGGTACTCTTGTGGCAATATCTTATGGATATTTACTTGGTCTATTTACACCCTATTTACTTGGTCTCTAGAAATCTGTTGGGATTGTTGCTATTGTACTAGTCTCCCTGCCACATAGCAACCTCCCTGCCTAAGTTCCTTGACTCCATGGCCAGTTTGGTAAAAGAGTTCCTGTTTTCCCAGGAACAGAAGTGGGTCAGGAGTTTTTGACACCATGAGCTTTACTCAAATCACTGAAGATCTGAAATATGACAGTGATAGTACTAGTCTAGTTTTTTTATCAGAGCAGTGGCAATGTGATCTGAATTTCGACTAGGCTTCTATCACTCCACTATCATGGTCAGATCACTCTCTGTTGGCCCTGGAGTTTTTTGGTGCTGCATCTGCTGCAGGTGACTGATAGACCCAGAATGGTGCAATGGGAAGCTTGAGCTTTGGACCCAAGAGAGCTTTTTGTATAGCTTCACATTACCTGTGAATTGTGCCATTTCCTGGAGTTTTGCTCAATTATTCATGCCTCAGTCATCTCCTATGGACTATTCCACTGCAGTCCATCTCCTGGATGGACTATAGCAATTTTACACCCCAAACTTGAATGGACACATCTCTGAGAAGAGAAGACCCCATTCTCTGCCCAGACCCAATCACATATTGGTAATACATGCCAGGTCACCACTCATTCATGTTGATCAGGTCACAGATAAGGGAAGTTTTGAAGACTTTTTAGAGACTGGCATTCAGAAGCAGCATCTGAAAGGAAAGGTCTTTACAAAGATGAAAAGACTCTGAAATAGCTACAATGGAGGAATGTTAGTGAAGTTAACAGAATTTGCAAAGATGGCAAAATTAATTTGTTAGGGAAAAGCTAGTAAGTACATTTGTTTGGTGACTGGAAACCAGGGGTGGGATTCAAATTTCTTAACAACCGATTCTGTGGGTGTGGCCTATTTTGTGGGTGTGGCTTACTGATCATGTGACTGGCTGGGAGTGGCTTGCTGGTCACGTGACTGGCTGAGTGTGGCTTGGTGGTCACATGACTGGTTGGGTCAAAAGATGGAAACTCCCTTTAACAATTCTCTCAGTGTGGGGTTGGACTAGATGACCTCTGTGGTCACTTCCAGCCCCGGATTGCTGTGCTATTTCAAAGCATCATCTGAAGCTGCATCTGGTGCTAGAGTTTGTGGTCCTTCGTTCCTCTCCTTTTTCTTTCCTTCCCTCCATTCCTCTCTCTATCCATCTCAATCCATCCATCCATCCATTCATATCTCATTCACATTCCTTTCCCTTCCCTCTTTCTCCCTTCCCTCCCTTTCTTTCTCCCATCCTTGAAAGAAAGAAAGAAAGAAAGAAAGAAAGAAAGAAAGAAAGAAAGAAAGAAAGAAAGAAAGAAAG
>BLBF01000003.1:78816226-78861014 GCA_015471245.1 Laticauda colubrina | reverse complement strand
AAGAAAGAAAGAAAGAAAGAAAGAAAGAAAGAAAGAAAGAAAGAAAGCATCTTTATGCTATTCATGGTGCATTTTCATCTGGAACCTCTTTCTTCTTAAACCAGGGGTCCTCAAATTTAGCAACTTTAAGACTTGTGGACTTCAGCTCCCAGAATTCTCCAGCCATCTATGCTATGCTGGATAATTTTAGGCTGGATAATTCTAGGAGTTGAAGTCCACAAGTCTTAAAGTTGCCAAGTCTGACTTAAACCTTAATACAACACCCAGATATTTAAAGCCATTAAACATCTTGGATTAAACTTGAAACTTTTTGCATACTTGTACTTAAATAGAAAGAATTTTATTTTAAAACATATGGCTTCAATTCCAAAACTACTTTTAATGAAAACCAAGTCAAGAAAAGGAGATTGGAAACAAAGCAAAGATTAACCTTCTCATTCTTTCTAACCCTTTCTAAATGGCAAGTAGAAGTGAGCCTTTCTACTTGCCATTTTATTACCAAGAATTTACCACCATCTTCAAATTAAAGAGCTGCTTTCCAATAACAAAAAACACAAGTTTGCAACTGCCTGAATAGTAACACAGCATATAATTTTGTATGTTAAACATCGAACCATAAAGTGGAAGAAGTAAAATATTTGTGAGAAATATTTACTGTGTTTTTTGCTTGTCAAACTTAAAAGGCCATTGGACATTCCATCAAGGTTGTGACAGCAATAGAAGTAATGAAGCAGCAGCTAGGCAAACTACTGAATAGTCTGAACTATGCTTTGGAAATTGTGTAATGTATGCTCTGAAACTGAGCAAATGCATGAGACCTAAAGGTAAGCTATTCTCTACAAAACCCAATCTGAACTTATCACACTAAGCCTGGCATGAAAAAGCAGAACAACTTATTAGTTTTGAAGAGGAGGATATGGAAGAAAGAAAGAAGACTGGCTCCAACAGTTTTAGGAGACTGCATAGTTTTGTTTACCCAGAACATTCCAAAGGCAGTAATCAATACTATATTAGCTCCAAATGTTCTTTTTGCTAAACACTAAATCCAGGCATGCTGGATGCTCCCAGGAGGCTACAGGAAGGCCTCCTAGGCTCAAAACAGGACCTAGCAAGCCTCTCTGGAGCCTCTTGGGAACAAAAATGGGGTGGGGAGCAGCGCCGGACCCCCCACACCCTGTTTTCAGCCTAGCAAGCCTCCCTGGAGCCTCTTGGGAGCAAAAAAAGGGGTGGGGTGGCACCAGTCCTCCCCCAACTCTCCGTTTTTGCTCCCAGGAGGCTACCCTATACTTACCTGGTAGCCAGATAGAGCTCATGGGAACTCCTGGAAGGGTTTCTAATGGGAGCCTCCCATTTGGAACATCAACTTGGAAGCTTTCTGCTGTGCAGCAGCAGGTGAGAGAAGCACTGACCTGACCAGATCCTATACAAGCCTCTCCACGTGTTCCTCGGTGGAAGGCAAGTGGTGGGGGGAGGGCAACCAGTGGTTTCAGCAAAAGGCGGGGGGGGGGGGGGGGGTGGGGGAAGCAGGAAAAGGCAAGGGGGGGGGAAAGGTGACCAGGGCTTGCAGAGCCTTACTCATCCAGGAAGATCAGTAAAGGCAGGGCCACAGTGGAAGGCAAGCAGCAATGGCTGGCCTGGTGGGTGCACAAAAGTAGGCATCAGTGTCGCGCATGCATGCAATATCATGCATGTGTGATAAGGACTGATGGACAGGAAGCGGAGAAGTGGGCAGAGAGGGGCAGGGCCAGCCAATTTACTGGTTCTCCAAACTACCAGGAATGGTAACAACCAGTTCTATCAAATCGGACCGAACCGGTAGAATCTCACCCCTGCTGGAAACCCTTTATGTACTTTTTGTTGAAAATGGGAAAAAAATGTGCTTGTGATTTATGAGTTTGATGATTAGAAAAGATAGAATATGGAAAGAAGGGTTGCGATATCAGACAGGGATAATAAAATATAAATGCATTTATAATTGTGATAAGAAGTCACTTCTTTATATTTTTCTTTTTCTTTCTATTTTCTCATTTCTATTTAATTATTACTCTATTTTCTTTTTTTTGAAATTTGTATTATTTTTACTTGCAAAAAACTTGTTTTATAAAAAATTAATAAAGAAAAGAAAGAAAGCCATAATCTTTGAAAGTCCGATGACTTAAATGGGATTTAAGGCAGGGGGTTGGAATGTTGCAGTTAAAAAACACGTTTTTACCTAATTTTGGATAATTTATCCAGATTTGGGAAGCTTTGCTGTATATTGTCTTGAATCCAAGAAGTGCTTTGAAGCCTCTGAAGCAGGTTGCCTCTTCAGCTTGTAGTCTGCCTAAAAGGCTTGGCTGACATGAAGCTTTACTGAATCAAAGCATCCCTTTATAGTTTTGCACATTTCTACATTCTAGGTCAAGTCTAATTATTAACCTAGCTATTAAAAAAAAACTTCTAGGACATTATATGACCTAACCACTTCCACCTACAGTTTGTTTTTTTTTCCTGTTGAAGGGCATATTTATCCCCAGATTGTTTCAGACTCTGACAATTAGATCTTCCTGGTCAAGTTAATGGCTGCAAGGAAATCTCAGCTTAGGGGAAAGAGAGAGGGGGGGGGGAGGGAGGGAGGGAGAGAGAGAGAGAGAGAGATTCATTTCTATCAATTCGTACATTAATGAAATGAACTGTAGAAGGACATCTAGATCAAGAGTACATTTCCACTCCCAGATCACTATTCAGAGTAGATGCCAAGAATCACATTAAAATTCCTCCCTTCTTTAAGCAAAACATTGGCGGTGGTAAAGTTCTTTTTATCAGTCTTTGCATTTTCTGTTATAAATGTTCCCTTTCCATAAATCACATGAGAAATGTTGATCTCAAAAGCTTCTATGGTCGCATTGTCTTGGATAACGATTAGAATACCGGAAATGTCTTTAAAAAAAAAAATCTTATATTGTTAGAAAATTCCAAATTAGACTACATTGAGATAAATACACAGGAAGTATTCTGGAGAAGCTGCAGATTTCTTTGTAGGTATTATGACATGGATGCAGTTTTTATCTTATTTATGGAGTAAAGCCAGGTTTCCAATTATTTCAGTTTGAAACACTGTTTCCGGAAGAAAGTAACTATAGATCAATGTTATAAACTAAAGATGAAATTTCAGAAAGAAAAGAGTCATGTTGCACGAATGGGAACTGAAGTCTTGAAAAAAATTGAACAATATACTGCCAAAAATACAAATGTTGAGTAATTTTAGAAGTCTGGTGGGTAGTATTCAATGCTACTGCAGATAGCTTTTCTGGCTGAAAATCATATGAAAGGCACAAGTCTTGTGCTGGCTGGAGGATTATAAAACATGTAGCTGAATGTTTGATAAACTCTCAACATTCTTCATAGGGATTCTCCAATATTGTGGAAAATGTTCAGTTGAATATTCAACTAAACCACAGAAAGATGATTATTTAAGACTAAGACAAAGAAAGGGTAGAAATAAGCACAAGATTTAAATGAAAAGAACAGTTATTGAATTGGCAAAACATGACTTGAAAGTTTGTAGACTTTTGTAACTGCAATATTTCTATGGTGGAAATACATGTAATGTAAGGATCTCTCTGCACAGAAATGAAATACCACAGTATATTTTGCTGGGTTTTCATTTTATTTGTTACCAGTATTTGATGAAGATACATAAAGACATCCTATGCATTTTATTAATAATACTTTGTAGAAGTGAGCTTTGTGGAGTTTTATGGAACTTCGGTTTCAATACATTTTAGAGCTGGAAAAGACCTAATAAGCAGGGGTGGGATTAAAAAAATCCCAGTAACTGGTTCACTGCCCAGTTGCTGGGTGGGCATGGCCATGATGAGCGTGGCCAACTGGAACTTCTGAGAGGGCTGTTTTTTGCCTTCCCCAGGGTCCAGAGCTTCCCTCAGGCCTCTGGAAAGACAAAAGTAGCCTCCCCCATGGTCTGGATTCCAGAAACAGGTTCATTTCCAGACTCCCAGAACCTCTGGGAGGGCTGATTTTTGCTTTCCCCAGGGTCTGGAGGCCTCACTCGGGCCTTTGGGAGGGTGAAAATGACCTCCCTCAGGGTCCACAGGCCCTCAGGAAGCTGGAAACAGGCCTGTTTCCAGACTTCTAGAAGGCCCATTTTTCACCCTCCCAGAGCTTTCATGCAGATTCTGCACTTACCTGCATCCAAAATAGGCCATGTGGAGACTCCTGAAAGGGGCGGGACAGGCAGAGCCAGCTGGTCTGTTCAACTACCAGTTTGGTGAATCAGATGTACATTTAACATCCACTTTGCCTGAACCAGTCAGAACCAACTGAATCCCACTCCTGCTAATAAGTCTTTTATTCCTGTGTGTGTACAGTATCTGTTGAAGCATCTGTAACAGATGACCATCTAGGCTCTATTTAAAGACCTCTACTGAAGAAACACTCACAACTTCTTGCCACAGCTTATTCCATACTTAGAGCTCATTCAATCAGATAGGTTTTCATGATATCTAGCCTGAACCTTCCTTGTAAATTTAATCCGTTGGTTCTAGTTCTGATGTTCAAGTCAACACACCCACTCTGTGTGGCATGTGTGACAATCCTTCGTCCATTTTAAGATTGCTGACATATCACTCCTCAGTCATCTTTTCTGTAAAGATAAAAATACCCAAATTCTTTAATCATAAAAATCTTTCTCAAAATATTTGTTTCCAGGCCCCTTAGTAATCTCCAGAAATTGCTCTACTTTATCAGTCTTTTTTTTTTTTTTTAATTGTAGTACCTGGCAAAATGTGATGACAAACCCAAACTAGCTCCTGTTAATTGTAGCATGTCTCTTCATTTGCTCATAAGCATCAAGGACTTTGCCTAGTAGAGGTGCCACACTGACAGGCCTGTAATTTCTTGGGTCTTCCTTCTTCCCCTTTTTGGATGATGCAGATTTACTCTCCTCCAATCTTCTGAAACCTCACCATTTCTCCATAAGAACTCAGAAATCACTGAGAGTGACACAGAGATCATCTTCAGTAGTTCCTTCAGTACCCAGAACCCATCTATTGCTTGATTCATTTTGGTTTACAGAAGTTCTGTTCTCAGGTTGTCACTTTTTCATTCAGCAAGAGAGCAAAATTGCCCCTGCAGTAGGTGTAGTTTGGGTTCTTTTCAGGGACAAAAACCAAATTCACCCACCCCCTCCCAGCTAGTCTCTGATATTTCCCTTACTGTTATGATTGTTTAGAGCCATCCCTGTCACCTTGCCTTATAAAGCATTCATGTAAATCTTTTCTGATATGGCTTGCTCAAGCCGAGAGTGGGAGAAGAGTGTGTGATCTAAAAAAAAAAAAATAGGAGAAAAAAAAAAGAACAGGTAGAAATTAAAAAATAGAGAAAAAGAATATCACCTCCCCTTGATTGTCTCCCCTTGTTGTTTCCTCTTAATGTCTCCTAAAATATGATACAAACTCTCAGAGATTTGAAAAAAACACTGGCTAACAGTTATCAGGTTTTCCAAAGCTTTGCATGTCAGAAAGATGGGGGAGAAAAATAGGGAAGTTGATCTCAGTAGGCAAGGGCCTGGCTTGTTCAAGATGAACCAGTAGGTGGCGCTTAAGGCTTCTTTTAAATAAGGAGACTTCAGGTCTGCTTAAACTATGAGATAAAAATCGCAGGTTTGTAGCTTTGTAATCAGTAGATCAGGGATTATGTTTTTATGAACACCACAAAATGCAAAAGTAATACCTAGCCATGGAAGTAATATATGGTTTGTATCATATATTATAAAGTTTTAAAACATTCCTCATAAAAAGATAAAGTTACCTCTCTCTGGAACATCATTCCCTCAGAGATTAGAATGGCCCCTTCTCTAATACTCTTCTGATCTGCTGTCTACGGGGCGGAGGTGATTGTATTATATTATATTAATTTATTTGATTCTTTTAAATTAGTTTTATTGTTTTAAATGAAGCTTTATATTCTGTAAGTCACCTTGAGTTTCCATGTGCAAATAGGTGGCTAAATAATCTGATGGCTTGGTTCTTCAAACTGATTGGGGACCTTTGTGTGATACATACAATTTCAACAAGTGTGCAAAGTCCAAAAAGTTGCCCTTCCTGGGGTGCCAAGAGGAGGAGGCAATATTCTGATGGAAGAAATCATTCTATTTACTCATGGAATATTAAAAGACATCCACATGAAGCCTTTTCACATTGTTTCCTCTGAATTTTTTTTGTCTTTTTAATAAAAGCTTCAGTTGGCCTAGAATATAATAACTCTACTATTGGAGGGTACATGCTAACACAAGAATATTACACCGGTGCTCTGGGATTAATACATAAGTTTCTGAGTGATGTCTTTAGTTCATTTTATTAAATATTTAAAAAGTGCAACTAAAAAATAAAGAGCGGAAAATTATTTTTTGTTATTTTATTTAATAACAAAATATTTTTTAAAAAAATATTTTATCAAAACCAGACAGTTTTGATGTTCCAGTTTTTGAAGAAAGTAGCACAAGGGAGTTAAATCTTCCTATCTAGATGGAATCCTTTTTTCCTCCTTATCATCTTCCCATTGACTTTGTGAGAAGCTGGCAGGGAGCATCACAAACCATAATCACATGACTGAAGCTGACCAAAGTTGTGTTGCAGTGATCACAACTTTGCAAATTCAACTGGTCTGAAAATCTGAGTCTGCACTGAATAATAGAAACTTCAGTCCTAAGGGAGGTTCAGCTCTGCTTTTAATCCAACATTTCCTCCTTTCCAGCTAATCTAAATCTCCCAGCACAGCAGAACAGCTGATGGTTCGGGAAAAAAAAGGAAAAATAGCAACTTATCAGGCAAGTTTGTGAGGTAAGGAATGAGTAGGCGGGAAGGGTTCTCGTGGGCCATGTGGGCGGCACAGCCTTGTGTTTCTGCACAGCCTGGATTAATTAATTTAATTTAATTTAATTTAATTTAATTTAATTTAATTTAATTTAATTAATTTTCTCGCAGACCACCAGTGGGCTGTAGCCCACCGATTGGCAACCACTGCTCTAAAGAGCCCTTATAAAGACAGAGATATCATTTTGTGGTTATTTGGATTTACTTCTCCCTAACCTGCCAAGCTGACAAAAAAAGTGTTTTTTTAAGCATGATCAAACCAGTCCATAATAGTGCTATTCCTGATCACACTTCTATGGAATTGTGGTGAAAAGATTATCACTAGAAGCAAAACCTCTCCATACGTTGTGAGTGTCTCCTAGAATCCTCCAAGATTGCTAAAACTATGTCTGCTAGTTACTAATCAAGTCATCAGAGATGATGCCCTACTAGGACATGAAGGAATTATATGCATGATGAAACAGGACCTTAGAATATCTGGTATTTATTTGAGGGGGTACTTAATCCAACAAGAAAACCAACTCCTTTTTGCATTTGCGCGGCCTTCTTTTTCGAGGGAAGACAAAAACTCTGGAATTTTCTATTCTGGAAACGCTCTAAGAAATCTGCATGAAGAATCCAGGATAGTCGTAATTTTCCCTTCCCTTGTTCTTAAATAATTTGAATTGGCTTTCAGAGATCTTTTGTACAAATACATGCATTTTTAACCAGAATAACTCAAAGACAGTTCCTTTTCTTCTCATGCATTCTTCTGTACTTACTGGGTGAAAGTCCCTGAGGGAAAGTCAAAGAAAGATTACAGCTGTCAGATGCAGTGGCCTGTTCAGCCGCAATACTTATTACTTTCCAGATTAGCTGTCATCGGTATTCTTTTTGTGGCAATAATTTGTGTGGATTTTTATTAAGTAGGTAGCCTTTACTGAGGTGATGGCTATGCCTTATGTGAAATGTTACATTTGGTTATTGGGAAAGGGGAAAGATTTACAAGTATTTTCCTCATAAATTCTGTCATGTTAAAGCATGGTACAATGATGTTCTCTTATTTTTCTTTTCTTTTTCAGGGAGGAATTGTGGCAGTCTTGCACCAACTGATTTTAAAAACACTGACTGGATACTTGAGGACACTGATGAGGTGCAATTGCCATTATGTTAATTATTTTTAATTACTCAGGTCTGTGATTGATTAGGCACTGGACCATAGTACATTCCAAGCAAGACTTTGTGATGTCTTAAAAGCTATACCCTGATTATTATCTCTCTTTGTTTTAGTAATATTTGTAAAGCCATTCCTCCCCTCCATGGACTAGGGATGATTTTTTGAAAAAAGACATAGAGTACTACAGTTTTTTTTTTCCCAAACAGCAACTGATATTCAGTGTTTGAATTTAAAAGAATGTAACAGGAAATATCCCATTTCTTAAGACATGACAATCACAATAAACAATGTGCATTTAAAATTCAAAACTTATCTTTGACACAGAAAAAGTACAAGCCAGGAAGAATTGTATCACTTAATAAAAAAAATATCAAAGAAGACAGCTAGCATCTGCCAATATGAGATACTTGTACTGTGGTGATGGTAAATTTGTAGTTTAGAGGTAGAGGCATGATTATCCTAGGGTTAGAATGGAAACAGAAAGAAAGGCCATAGATCTATAACTATAGTTTAAAAATTACAGAAAATAGAATAAACAAGGAAACAACAGATGAAGAAACATGAATAACTACCAAACTACCTTACAAGTTCATTCATCCTGTGGGGTCCCCAACCTTACTGGCATAACCAGGCCTTAAGAGAAGCTCAGAAGTAAATATGATGTTCGGTTGAATGAAAGAAACCATTCCATAATGCCTATGATCCAGGAAAGGGCATGTACACCAGATAACTTTTTAAAGTAACGACTGCTTATCCCCTCTACTGTATAACCCATACATTTAAATTTCTCTTAGTTTGTACACAGGGATAAATGTGACTCAGTACTCATTTACTCAGAAATTGGCCTGCTGAGTTTAATGAATCTTACTGTCATGCACACATCCTTTAGATGACAGCAAAATTGTCATGTAGGTAGATCACAATTCCAGAGTCTTCAGCTTCTCTCTTCAGAATTCATCACTGGGAACAGTAATATGAGAAATTGCTCCTAAAATGCTCCAAAGAAAACTGAGAAAGTTTTAGCGACATTGTAATTCAATTACTGTATTTCACATACGTTTGATGATCAAATGTCTTCTTTAGAGGATAAGAAAGCAGATCTTGAGTAGGCAAATTATTATTTAGCTGAAAGCAATTCAATTATTTTAATGCTGACTCCACCCATTAAAAGAAACTTTTACCTCTAGCTTTTAGGACATCTTCCAAGAAAGAAAAGAATAATATATCAAGAAAACCTGAAAGCAAAATAATGATGATGGAGTTAACTGAAGTAGTCAAGAAGCAAAATAATGGAAAGGCACCAGGCCCAGATAGACTTCCGGCAGAATTTTACAAAACATTACAAGAATCGTTGAATTTTCCATTGCTGGAAGTTATGAATGAAGTTATGTTAAAGAAGAAGATACCTAAATCATGGTAAGAAGCTTATATTACACTTGTCCCAAAAGAGGAGGCTGATCCATTACAAATCAAGAACTATAGACCTATTTCCTTACTAAACACAGATTATAAAATTTTTGCTTCAATATTGGCAGAAAGACTTAAAAAATACTTAAATAATTTTATCTATCCTGATCAAAATGGATTTCTGCCAAAGAGACAAATTAAAGATAATGTGAGAGTAATCTTGGACATTTTGGAATACTACGAGGCACACCCTGAAAAACAAATGGCTTTGATATTTCTAGATGCACAGAAGGCATTTGAGAATGTGAATTGGCAATTCATGTCATTACAGCTGGAACAGATGGGCTTTGCTAAAAAAATTATTCAAGCAATAGAAGCTATATATCATAAGCAAACGGCAAAGGTAATGATAGAGGGAGAACTGATAGACTCTATTGATATAAGAAAAGGAACAAGACAAGGGTGCCCACTATCACCTCTGTTGTTTGTGTTAACCTTGGAAGTGCTAAACAGAAGTATTAGAGAAGAAAAGGATATAAAAAGGAAGAAAATCAAAAAGGAAGAATTTAAGTTTCAAGCATTCACAGATGATCTGGTTTTCATTTTGGAAGACCCACTAGAAACAGCATCAAAATTGATAGAAAAAAATAGAGGCATATGGAAAGATGGCTGGTTTGAAAATAAATAAAGGTAAAACAAAGATTTTGACAAAGAATATGCTATCAAGATAAAAGGAAGAACTGACAGATCTGTTGAAAATTCAGGTCACAAATAAGATCAAGTACTTGGGGATACATTTGACAGCAAGATGCAGTACATTAAAAGAGAATAATTACATCAAACTTAAGTGGCAGATAGTGCTAGATTTGGCAAAATGGGAAAATTTAGAACTGTCATTAATAGGGAGAATATAAAAAATCAAGATGAATATATTACCCAGAATTTTATATTTGTTCCAAACAATTCCAATTAGTCTTGGAAAAAAATACTTTGAAGATTTAAATAAAATTGTGTTGAAATATATATGGCAAAGTAAGAAAGCGAGAATAAAGTTAAAACTTTTGAAAGATGCCAGAATAAGAGGAGGATTTGGTTTGCCTAATTGGGAGTTGTATTACCAAGATACAAATTTGATGTGGGTTAAGGAATGGATAACATAAAGAAATACTAGATTGTTGAACATTAGAAGGACATGATCTGTTGTTGAGGTGGCATGCCTTTTTATGGTATAAAGGAACTAAAATACAGGGGTACTTTAGAAGACATTATATACAGGAGTCTCTGTGGTTAAATTGGGAGAAGATGAAAAGACAATGCTATTTGAAAATTCCAGTCTGGCTATCGACTATTGAAGCATTTTCTTATCCTATAATATATAAAAAGGAACAACAGTTAGACATGGTGAAATATTGAATGAAAAGGGTGACTTAATCTATGCAAAAAATAGAGGAACAAGGTATAAAGATGAATTGGTTTTCATATGTGCAAATACATTCAAGGTATGATAAAGATTCTAAAACTGAAGGTTTCTATGATAAACTGCCTGATTTAGATAAGATTTTGATGGGTACTGATGAAAAGGTGATTTAAAAATTGTATGGATACTTATAAGAAATTAAACTAGAAGAAGAACAAGTTAAAGAAAGTATGATTGCTTGGGGGAAAAATTTTGGATATGGGATTGATTTAGAGAAATGGCAAAAACTGTGGTCTCAAAATTATAAAATGACAATGTCAACAGCATATAAAGAAAATTTGTATAAGATGTTTTACAGGTGGCATTTTCCCCCGACAAGAATAGCAAGAATGTTCAAGAACAAATCTGAAAAATGTTGGAAATGTCATCAGATACATGGCTCATATTACCATATGTGGTGGACTTGTGTGGATGCTAAAAAATACTGGACTAAAATCCACACGTGGTTGGAAAAAAATGACAAAAAAACATATAGATTTGAAACCAGAGATATTTTTACTGGGAATTTTACCTGAAATATATAGTAAAGACTTGAAATACCTGATTGTAAATGTATTAACAATGGCTAGGATTGTATTTGCTAAAAACTGGAAAAATGAGAAAACACCATCACAGGAAGAAATCATGAAGAAAATACTGGAATGTGCTGAAATGAGTAGACTGACATTTGAAATCAGAGAACAAGATGATAAACAATTTTATAAAATTTGGGAACTATTCTATCAATGGTAAGACAATAAAACATGGTACTGAAATATGTAGATTCTTTGAAAATAATAAATATATAAAGATGTATTTTTTTCTTATTATATCTACAAAATGATTGTAGGATAGATTTGAGATGATAATATGAATTGTTATAAAACAAATTAAGTAAAATATGATTATTTCGTGAAACATGAATGAATAAAAGTATGGTCAAATGATTATCAATGATATTAATGTATTTAATTCTTGATTGAAAATATGAGAATATATACGATGTAATTATAATTGAAGATTACGAAATGGAAGACAAAACAATTTGTAAACCAACCGGCACATTGTATGTATATATATGGAAGATGGCTTGATGTTTTTATGTTTTGTTTGTCTATGATGGTCTTAACAACCAATAACTTTTTTTTTTTTAAAGAAAACCTGGCTTCCCCCAAGTCAGCTTTTGTGCCATGGCTCAGAGGGTGATGGAGGAAAAGACAGAAGGAAGGAGCAAGGTTTTAAAACATAAAAAAATATTACAGATGCAGGAGGAGGAATACTCAAAGGCCTGACTAAAATTTGCATTCAGAGTAAATTCCCACTCTGTCTTGCTAGGATTTGATATTAGCTTTTTTTTCCTTATAAATTGGAAATAAATGTTATAAATGTTTGGGTCCAGGAAAAAATGGATAAGAAGAAGCAAGACATTCTGTGAAAAAATGGGAAGCTATAAATATAGAGAAAAGAGAGAGATTGAAGAGATGTTAAAATATGGAAGGGATTTTCTTCTAATGTGTTTGTGTGACTTACTTAAGATGGATGTGAAGATTTAATCTTGTCTTGATGACTAGATAAGGATCAGCACCTCTATATTCTTCTTAGTCTGTGAAATCAATGGCTTACTGTTGTCGTGCTTGACAAGGCAAAGGTGTGAATGATTACAATGCATACAGAAATGGCAAAAAACAAACAAACAAGCCTAGATTCAAAGGTTGAATTAGTATACCCTGATAGAATGTTTGCTAAAGATGATAAGGTGGATGGAGAAAATTTAAGATCTGTTCATACAAGCAGACATACATGCAACATAGATGCCAAAATAGTTTAGAGTCTCAAAATATATGGGAGTCTCATATACCTCTGTGATATTTTGTTGTATTCTTTCTCTTTAATTTTGTTCTGTCTATATTATCTATTAGTTCCTCAGAGGCATTCAGCTGAGATTGGCTAAAAAAAAAAAACTGATAGAAGGTGTGCTTTCTTTTTGTATCTGGATTGAGATGCTATGTGCAAATACTGCACATAAAGAGTGGAGCTTGTATTGCCACACATGTTTCATCATCTGCATCATCTGGCTCAGAGCCCTGGTGATGCAATATCGCAGGCAAAGTCTGCCCACAGCTTAGAATTAGATTATGACTGGACTAAGTTAACTCAGCCTTCCATCCTTCCAAGGTCACTAAAATGAGGACCCAGATTGTTGCGTCCAACACTTCCACATTGTAAACCATCCTGAAAGTGTTGTGAAGCACTATGGGGCTAAATGCTATTGCTATTTATTTCTTTTGGAGCATTTAAGAGCAATGCTTCTGCCCACTTTGTTACGTGGAAGTGAGAATTGGGTACATAAAGGGAGAGATGAAAGTCAGTTATATACAGCAGTATTTCTCAACTTTGGCAACTTTAAGAGATGTGGACTTCATCTCCCAGTATTCTGATATACAGTATAAATAATTTGTTTGAAAAGTATATGTAGTAAAACAAGAAGAGACAGAGTCAAGAATGAATGGGTGCTAAGTTATGGTCGACTGAATATAACTAGTGGTGGGATTTAAATAATTTAACAACTGGTTTGCCCAGGGTCAGGTTGGCTGTCATGGGAGACGTGGCCCATCCCCATCTTTCAGCTCTGCTGCACATGTGGGACAAGTCTCTCGTGACAGCCAACCTGGCCCTGGGTGAACCGGTTGTTAAATTTCCACCCTTTGCCAAAAGGCTGTTTCCAAGGGTGCTTTTGCTTTGTAATCCTACTGGATTTATTTACTGTATGTACCTGCCAATCTTGGAATTCAAGGCGGAAACAATGATTTTATTTTTCAAGAAAATAGAGCAGGACTTTTTTTAACTGTTTAGTATGATAGCACTATCACAATAAATACACATCAAGGAAAAGTATGTGCATGTATATGTGCATAGAATGCAATGCATACAATCATACTGGTAAACCTGCAAGGACACTACCTCAGACTCATTCAGTCAGGGTGTCATCCTTCAAGATCTTCTACTATTGCTTTGCATCTTTTGACTGCCATAAGTAACGGGGGGAGGAAGGGAAAGTCTGGGAAGTGAGCTGGAGGTGTTAAATTCTTCTGTTGTGTAAATGGGGGGGGAACATACAATAGAGTTAGGTTTCTATTTCTTGCTTAGCTTTCTTTTCTCTGCGCAACTGCAACCCATTATCAAAATATGCCAAGGTCAACGGACAGAGGCCTCATCATCACCTGAAGATGCCCACATGATCATATTCACAACTTCTAATTGGAAGTGTCATCTGAACAATTGGGGGTGGGAACATTTCCATCACTTTGTATATGTGAATTGCGCGCCTAATTTCTCAGATTCAGAATTCTTTGGTTGCAACCACTTCACTTTCAGTAAAAGATGTCTTTTCTCTAAACTAAAGAGTATAAGTATTTCTTTCCTGGATTTTGAATGGAGCTCCGCCTGACATTATTCTGAATCTCACACCAGCCCACCCGGAGAGAAGACCCAATTTTCTTCTGAGGGGGCCAGGACATCATGTCATCTTCAAATAGTGACCAAGAGGATCCGGGAGCCATTGGAGGGCAAGATTCTGTGCTGGTGCAGGAGGCCCAATCGCTAACAGAGCTCAGTTTGGAAGAGGATCCAGTGGTGAAGCCCAGATGGTCAGTGGGAGTTGGTTGGAAAGATCCGGAGGAGGAAACCCCCCCCGGGGTCACAACTACCCGCCGGCGTGGAAAAGAGGAGCCTTGGCAAGAGAAGGAAAAGAGGGAACTCTTGCTGGATCAAGCCAGGAGACTCCTTAATGAAGCCTTTGAACAACCTCAAGCTGCACAAAGGTATGAAGGGGGAGGGGAAGTAGCCCCAGCCAGAAGAAGCAGAGCAACTCCCTCTCCCATAAATCAACCTGATCCAGCAGCAGCCCCGGGGCCTTCAGTGGGAGGTGTGATTCCTAGAAGGCGTAGAGCTCCTAGGCTGCCTCCATTAGAAGTAAAATACGGGGGGGATCCCAAAACCTTGGGATTTTTCCTCGCTCAAGTTTGGAGCCATATGGAAGAATATGGGGAGGATTTTCCCTCAGAAGCAGCCAAAGTGAGGTGTGTTACCAGGGCTCTGGAGGGAATAGCGGCAGAGTGGATGGTGACCTTGCATAATGATAATGCTCCTCAGCTGCTGAATTATAATCTATTCATGGCTGCACTGCGGGCTAGGTTTGAGGACCCATTGGCAGAGCGCAAGGCCCGAATTAGGATGAAAGCCATAAAACAGGGGCGGAGGTCTGTGGCTGACTACACCCAAGAATTTAGACACTTAGCCGGCCATTTCCGAGGCTGGCCCCAAGAAGCCCTGATAGAACTGTTTAAAGATGGTTTAAATGAAGATGTGTACCAGAGATGCATTGCTAGAAGAGACCCCAATGACTTGCAGATGTGGTACTTGCTGGCAGACGAAGTGGAGATTGATTTAATCCGAAGTAAACGGCAGGGAGGTTATGGGTGGAGCAAGTTTTCCCCCCCACATCCTCAAGAGGGTCCTAAACCTCAGAAGGGAGGAGTGACGGCAAGACCCAACCCCTCGGCCTGCTTTTGATGCGGGAAAGAAGGTCACCAGGCTGTGAACTGCAGAGTCAAGTTGGAGCCAAAGGGGGCGCCAAAGGAAGGAAAGAAACCTAAAAAGTCCCCAGCGAAGCCTCACGAAACAGCACTAAAGTCGAAAGAGACAGCAGAAAGAGTCACCCCTCCCACAGGAGAGGAATCAGAAGCCCCAGTGACCCCTGAGGAGGAGGATTCTGACTCAGAAGATGACCTCCTGGTAAGTCCAAGCGTGGGCCCTATGACCATTCCGGTGAAGTTGAGGGTACCCAATTCAGGGGTCGAAGGGGAAATGCTAGCCCTGTTAGATTCTGGGTGCACAAGGTGTATAATCAACACGGAAGTAGTGAAGAAAATGGGCCTAAAGCTAAAACCTTTGAAGATGCCCATTTCCTTTTGCCAACTAGATGGATCAGTGGCTGGAGGTTGCCCTGCCCGTTTTGTCACGGAACCTATAGAAATGATCATGGGAGAGCATGATGAGACTCTGCGTTTTATTGTGGTCCCTGGGATGGAGCAATCATTAATACTGGGATTGCCCTGGCTCCAGAAATGGAACCCCCAGGTTAACTGGAGAAAGGGGTTGTTGTGCATACGCACAAAGCAGCGACCGAGAGGAGGGGCCAGATTCCAGCCAAAGCCTGAGGACCTAATTGAAATAGCTTCCACAGGTACTGAGCCCGTGAAAGATGAGGAGAAAATTCCCAAAGAGTATTGGGATTTAAAAGAAGTGTTCAGTGATAAGGCCTTGGATGAGCTTCTGCCTCATCGGCCAACAGACTGTGCTATTGAGATTTTGCCTGGGGTGAAGCTCCCGAAACCAAAGTTGTACTCAATGACTCCACGGGAATTGGAAGAGCTAAGATTGTTTATAGATAAAAATCTGGAACGTGGTTTCATTCAACCTGCTAGACCCCGAGTAGCGGCCCCAGTGTTGTTCCGGGAAAAAAAAGATGGTTCCAAACACTTGGTGGTGGATTACAGAAATTTGAATGCTATTTCTGTGGAAAACGTGTACCCCCTTCCTTTGATGAAGGACATGTTGGCCCATTTAGCGAAGGGAAAGATTTTCACGAAGTTGGATTTGAGAGAAGCATACTACCGAATTCGAATTAAGGAAGGGGATGAGTGGAAGACCACTTTTAACTGCCCGATGAGTTGCTTCCAATTCAATGTTCTTCCTTTTGGTTTACAAGGGGCCCCAGCTGTATTCATGCAAATGATCAATCAAGTGTTACATGAACATTTATACAGGGGGGTTCTGGTTTATCATGATGATATCCTTATCTACACGGAAACTCTGGATGAACATGTGAAGTTAGTGCGGTAGATTCTACAAAAACTCTGTGCCGCTAAGTTGTATGCTAAATTGTCAAAGTGTGAATTCCACCAAGACAAAATTGACTATTTGGGATATCGCATTTCATCTGAAGGCATAGAGATGGATCCAGAGAAGGTGCGTGCCGTTCTGGAATGGGCTCCACCACGCACCAGAAAACAACTTGAAAGCTTTTTGGGATTTGCAAATTTTTACCGGCAATTCATCCCGACGTTTGCTAAGATAGCAATGCCCATCACAAATCTCTTGAAAACAAAAGGGGAGGTGAAGCCAAGGCCAGGAAAGCCGCTGGAGTGGTCCATGGAGTGCCAAGCCGCTTTTGAAAAGCTAAAACTACTGTTTGCTGCAGAACCAGTGCTGAAGCACCCGGATATGGACACTACTTTCGTGATTCAAACCGATGCAAGTGATGTGGCTATTGGAGCGGTATTACTTCAAGCCAACGAGAAAGGGACCTTACAGCCTTGTGCGTATACCTCCCGTAAGCTGTCTGAAACAGAGAGAAGATGGGCCGTCTGGGAAAAAGAAGCTTTTGCAGTTCGTTGGGCCTTGCTGACCTGGAGACATTTCCTGGAAGGAGCAAAACACCCATTTGAGGTATGGACTGATCATAAGAATTTGGAAGCCTTAAAAACACCCCGGAAACTGTCCCCTAAACAAGTTCGCTGGGCCCAGTACTTCAAGCAATTCAATTTCTCATTGAAGTACATTCCAGGCGGGAAGAACTTCATGGCGGATACTCTCTCTAGACTACCCCAATATAATAGTATGCGCCAGGAGGTGATAAGCCCAATTGTCTCAGCCAAACATCTAGCCGCCCCAGTGCTCACCAGAGCCCAAAGGAAGAACCAAGAAGTGGTTTTATCGAATGACCTAACCGAACAATTAAAAGAAGCTTTAAAACTGGACGAATGGTTCCTGGCTCATTCAAGTGACTATACAATTAGAGATGGCTTGGCTTGGGTGGGGGCCAAGTTGTATGTGCCACAGGTGCTGAGGGGCCAAATACTACAACAGGCTCATGATTCTAAAGCAGCTGGCCACTTCGGATTTGTGAAGACCTTACATCTGGTTAAGTGGCAATTCTGGTGGCCTACTTTAAAGAAGGACATTGAAGCTTATGTAGCTAGCTGTCCAATTTGTGCTTCGGCAAAGAGACCTCCTGGTAAGCCAGTAGGATTGTTACAAAATGTAGCTAGACCAACGACTCCCTGGAAAGAAATCTCTATGGACTTTATAGTAGAATTACCCGAAAGTGGTGGAACCACGGTCATCTGGGTAGTAACTGATTTTTTTTCCAAACAAGTACATTGCATACCTTGTTCCAAGCTTCCCTCTGTTAAGACACTGGCTAAACTGTTTATTTCACATATCTATAGGTTACATGGCGTTCCGGAATGCATAATCTCTGACAGAGGGGTCCAGTTTACCTCAAATTTTTGGAAAGAGTTCCTGAAGTTAATAGGCTCCGCCCAGGGCTTAAGCTCCGCCCACCACCCCCAAACTAATGGGGCCTGTGAGAGGACTAACGCAGTATTAGAACAATATCTTAGATGTTACATAAATTATCAACAAGATAACTGGTCCGAGTTGCTACTGTTTGCCGAAGTGGCATATTACAACTCCGTATACAGTAGTACTGGATTTACTCCATTTAAAGTGGCTTCGGGACAAGATTTCGTTCCCATACCTGAACTTCCTCATGAAAGGCCTAACATCCATTCGTTGGATGAATGGATAACTCAACTCCAACTTAACTGGCCAGTGACACGCAAAGCATTAGATGAGGCCCATCAAGCTCATAAGAAATTTGCAGACAAGAAAAGATCCCCACACAAAGAATATAAAGTGGGCAACAAGGTTTTCCTGTCCACCAGATACCTGCAGACCACTCAAAAGTCAAAGAAGCTTGGTCCTAAGTATGTTGGTCCTTTCACGATTGAACGGATTATAAATCCTGTAACAGTCCAGCTGAACTTACCCAAAACTCTTCGACGAATTCATCCGGTTTTCCATGTTAGTTTGCTAAAACCTGAACGTACTTCTGATCTAAGACCCATCCAAGCTGACCCTCCCATATCAATACTGATTGAAGGTGAACAGCATTTTGAAGTTAAAGAAATTCTGGACTCTCGCAAATGGAGGGGTCGACTCCAGTATCTTGTAGCCTGGAAACATTTCCCTTCTTCGCAAGCTGAATGGGTTAATGAAACCGACGTTAAAGCCCCTAAGTTGATCAAAGCATTTCGTTCCAAGTATCCTGATAAGCCTTAGGAGTGTATTGTTTTATAATTGCTGAATGATTAATAATTGTCTTTATATTTTCTCCTCTCTCTCCTCTTCGACTGATGGTTTTCCTTTTTCTAGGAGGGCCGAATGTCAGCCTTCAAGATCTTCTACTATTGCTTTGCATCTTTTGACTGCCATAAGTAATGGGGGGAGGAAGGGAAAGTCTGGGAAGTGAGCTGGAGGTGTTAAATTCTTCTGTTGTGTAAATGGGGGGGGGGGAGCATACAATAGAGTTAGGTTTCTATTTCTTGCTTAGCTTTCTTTTCTCTGCACAACTGCAACCCGTTATCAAAATATGCCAAGGTCAACGGACAGAGGCCTCATCATCACCTGAAGATGCCCACATGATCATATTCACAATTTCTAATTGGAAGTGTCATCTGAACTATTGGGGATGGGAACATTTCCATCAATTTGTATATGAAAACTCACTCAGAATAAGTCAAGGCAGACATAAATAGCAGATTTTTTTTAAAAAAAAAACAACATTGTTGGAGGCTGAAAAAAATGAAAAGGAGGTTTAAATAGTTACAAACTGATTGCTGGATGCAGAGACTGACAAGGGAAGGGAAGGGAAGGGAAGGAAGGATGGAATACATAGAAAGGATGGAAGGAGAGAGGAAGGAAGGAAGGAAGGAAGGAAGGAAGGAAGGAGAAAAGAAAAAAGAAAAGAAAGTAAAGTAAAAGAAAAGAAAAGGTCATGCATCTCTCCCAAAGACACAATTTTTATCTTCCATGTCCTTGAAGAAACTTCTCATTTAAGTATGCATTTGACATCATGAATGAATCCTTAACTACACAAAGCTTACATTTTTGGTCTGTTCACTGGACATCTTGACTTTTTCAAGCAATAAGCAAGTAACAGCATGACATAGATATTCCAGTAATGATTTAAGGAGGATGTACTTTTCCATCATTTTATTTTTGCTCCTTACAAGATGTACCTACTTGCATGACAGTGCCTCTTTGTTTTGTTTTTTTAAATCAGTGTCTCTTTTTTTGCCCTTGTAGTTAACTGGAAGGTTGCAGTGTCTTCTTGATGATAGTGACTAGCTTCTGACAATTTGGGGAAGATTATTTCTTTTGTGAGAGTCACCCAGCCTCTATTGTGTGTATTTTTCCATTACCACCTTTCTTTGGGATGAAAGACGTTTCTTCAGCTTCACTCAGTTCTGCTGTCTCTTCGAACCACAATTCTGTATCTTGAAAGCATTTTTTTCTTCTCAAATAATCCACTATAAAACATTTCAATTTGATAGAGACCTTGTATCTATGTCCATCACTTGCAAGTTAACTTGCTAAGATTCTGCCTTGTTTTTTTCAATTTGGTCACACAACAAAATGTGTCACACAACAAAATACTAAGCCCACTTTTCTGACATAAAAAACAATTCTGGGGTCTGTTCTATAATCTTAAAAGCTAATAATGTTTTGGGAACTTCAAGTTCCACAGATTTAAATTTGTTAAATTTTGGTGAAATTATGCATGATTCCAATCATTTCTTCAATCTTGCTATCCATTCTTCCTTTAGAGTATTTTTAGAGGAAAAATCCACCTCACAATTACTACAAACAAGTCATGAAAGTTGAACAGCTCAGTTTTTTGATCTCCAATGGTTGTCATTCAAAATATCAGAAAGCAGATAATATGAAAGGTCATTATTTGAAACCACAGAGTATTGCTGCCTAGAAGCATAAGAAACAGGAGACTGACTTTGCTAAATCGCAGCAAGACACTTCATTTTTGAGGATGGCATCAACATTTATGATTCCAAATGTACAAATTAAAAATAAGAAACTGTACAGAGGGAGCATCGCTATTACCATTTTTGGAATATGTTCTTTTCCTTTTAATTTGCATGCCAAAATATTGGATCAGAACAGATTGAGACTTCAATACTGTTTTCTTTAGTTTGTCTGTAGAAGAAGGCAGCCAAATGTTAATTAGCTCAAGCTCAAAGTAAAAGCATCATATGTGCATTGTTAAACAGTTTAACAATATCATCTGATTCCCAAAGAAATGCTAAACAGCTCTTCCAGAGGAGAAAGTATAAACCTGAGAACAATTTGCACATTTTATTAACTATTTTAGGGTTGAGATAGTCTTAGGCAGATACCAGGATGAAATTAGCTTCTTGCTGTTTCCATCCTTCTTTGTGTAAATCTGTCAAATTGGCACTCTGGGTTGACAAAGAAATCCAGGAAAACCTCAAGGTGATATATGTTCTTTCTATTTACTTTCATGTTTACATGATACTCAGACCTCAGGTACCCTTGGAAAAAATACCAATATTCTTTGTCTTATGTATTTTTGGAGGAGATGTTGAGAAGACATTAGTTTATCATCTTACAGACTTCTATTTCATTGGACTTCTATTAGAACTTAGAACTTCTTGACTGTCCAGACTACATTTCTTTGTTTTTCTTGAAGAAATCATAATAGCAATAGCACTTAGACTTGGTAAGACTTGGAATATTGCATCCAGTTTTGATTGCCATGATGTAAAAAAGATGTTGAGATTCTAGAAATAGTGCAGAGAAGAGCAACAAAAATGATTAGGGGATTGAAAGAATTGGGAAGAACAGTTGCAAAAATTTGATATGTCTAGTTTAATGAAAAGAAGGACTAGGGGAGACATGATAGTAGTGTTCCAATATTTGAGGGACTTCCACAAAGAAGAATAGGTCAGCCTATTCCTCAAAGCACCTGAAGGCAGGACAAGTAGCAATGAATGGAAACTAATCAAGGGGAGAACTAATCTAGAATTCAGAAGAAATTTCCAGACATTAGAACAATTAATCAGTGGAATGACTTACCTATAAAAGTTGTGGATGCTCCAATACTGTAAGTTTTAAAGAAGATATTGGACACCCATTTGGATGAAATAGTGTATGGTTTCTTATTTGAGCAGGAGTTTGGACTTGGAAGACCTGCAAGATCCTTTCAGCTCTGTTATTCTATCATATGCTTCTCCATAGTGCTTTACAATACTCGATAAGTGGTTTACAATGTCAGCATATTGCTCCCAACATCCTCATTTTATTGAACCTGGAAGGATGGAAGGTTGAGTCAACTTCAAGCCCTGTCAGGATCGAACTCCAGGCTATGGCAGAGTTAGCATGCAATACGGCATACTAACCAGAAGTGGTATTCAGCAGGTTCTGACCAGTTCTGGAGAACTGGTAGTGGAAATTTTGAGTAGTTTGGAGAAACGGCAAATACCACCTATGACTGGAGATTTTACAGTAACCTTCCCCTGCCACACCCATCAAGCCACACCCACAGAACTGATAGTAAATTTTTTTTATCTCACCAATGATACTAACCACTATGAGGCCAGGGCTCAGAGGCTATTATTGCCCAACTTGAAATAGAATAAATATCCTGCAACCTTGAAGGAAAAATCCCATCTTTGCTAATAAAATCCATTGACTGTAGCTGTTGCCTTAACTCTCCTCTTGCCTGGATACTACATCTTCTGCAGTCTTTTATGGAATAGAAGCTAGGAACAAACTCTTTAAAAGCTACTTTTTTCTTTTTGCATTTCATATTATTTATTTTTTCATTCCATTTGAACACCGACACCCACACACATCTTCTAGAAGCAACACAAAGTTTCTGCAACTCTTTCTTTCAAAATGTAACATATCAGAATTATGTAGTATTTGGATCATTTTTACAGCAGCTATAGTAGATGGATTTTCACTTCCTAAATTAAAAATATTTCCTTTTTAGCAACTTGATGGAAGCAAAACATTAGTTTTGTTTCCAAAATGAGTTCTGATGGTGGATGTTTGAGCAATTAACGTATATGTTTATATTTACTGGGGTTTTTAGATAGCAATTGCTATTTCAAATACATATATACAGTTTTATACAAATGGAAATACATTATATTTTTGAGAATTAATTGCCCCAGAATCCATTTGTATGATTGATACCTTCATGGAAATGATAACATTAATGCTACTAGTAGTCGATCCAAACATTAAACAATGGTTTTAAAGTGAACACAGAAGGGATTTATTAGTCATTGATTAAACAGTTAAAATCTCAAGTATCTATGGGGTGCAAATTCTATAGAAGTATGGACTTGAAATTAAAATTGGTTTAAAATTGTGTTTTCAGTCTAGTGGTCTCCTTAAAGAATGCATTTAACAGGAAGGAACCTTATTTTCTTTATTGAAAATGTAAACAATTTGAGAGATGATTAACTCATATAATCTGGTCCTGATGATATTCTATTGAACAAATATGTCAATGCAGATAAGTAGCACTTTACTGATTGAATAGTTTTATGATCTTAGCAATAAAAATACAGTACAGAGGATAATTTTGGATTAAAATAGATAGGAGTAAATAAAATACAGATATGTTAATAGAGGTAACTGTATAAAATTCACTTTCTATCATTTTTGTCAATATGCAGTGATTGAAACTAACCTTTACGCCAACCCAGTCTCAGTTCAGACAGTGGCTTTTAGAAGTTTTAACAATGATGTTTCTATTGTATTATTTTTCTACATCTACATCACACAGTAAGGCAATTTCCTTGTTCAAGCATCCCAAAGAAACCTAAGATTGTTTTCTGAGCTAGCTCCATCCCAATTTTGACCTATTTGGAACATCAACAAACTCTTTTCACCTGGAACCATAACAAGAATTAGAGGAGTGTTAAAACCAAGATCAGCCTAAAGACTTGGGAAACTCTGCGTTGGCATAGTCACCTTTTCTAAACCAAAAATCTAGTACAAACAGACCATGGTTCTATATCAGACCAAGTTTTATTACAATTCCACTTTTACAAAAGTGAAATTGTAACAATTCCACTTCAGTCTAAGCAAACTACACCACCCCCTCTCAATATCACATAGCAATAATTTCTGCAAAATGTGGAACAATAATCCTTTGTCCAAATGTTACAACTTTGCTTGATAAGTGAATTACTCTTAGACACTTAAC
The DNA here is from genome assembly GCA_015471245.1 of Laticauda colubrina. Lineage (NCBI taxonomy): Eukaryota > Metazoa > Chordata > Lepidosauria > Squamata > Elapidae > Laticauda > Laticauda colubrina. The sequence continues at coordinate 78,836,958 of BLBF01000003.1, read as the reverse complement.
TATTCTCAACTCTGCAATTTCCTTGGAAAATATAATTGGATGGTAAAAGGGATCTGGGTTACTTTGAAGGAAAACAAATATCAGGGAGCAGCAAATAATGGTTGTAGCTAAGAAGGCCATTTAGTTCAGTTTGTGGTTAAGTCTTCCCTAGGTTCCTTTATAAGGCTCAGGGGATTCACCATGTGGAAGAGTGAAGCTAATTTCTGCATCTTCAGCATGGATTATAGATTTATGTGCTGACAGTTGGAATGGGCAATTTAACAGAGTGTGTTTTCTTTCTTTTAGCTGTACTATGGAGAAAAAACAATTTGGACAGATGAGAGAGTCAGCAAATACTTAAACTACCATTAACACTTCTTACAGATTTGTTATTCAGGGCGTGGGTCTCATGATGACAGAGGGAGACAGGAAGATAATTTAATTAACCCTTTATTCAGAACATTCTGATAAAGGAGATTCCTCTCATTCAAAGAGAGAACCGTGAGACCCATCTTATATTCTCTTTTATAGATAAAACATCAAGATGATTGATTGATTTTATAGATAAGACATCAAGATGAAAAGATGATTAGACAAAAGTATATTTCCACTTTGCATGGAAATAAGTTATATGTAGTCATATTACATATTTGTGTCCCAAAATACCACACATTCATTAAAATGAAGTCTGATGACAGGAGGGGCATAAATGTTAAGATGTTAATGAGGAAAAAGGTTGTTTGGAGTTCACAAAGGGACAGACTAGACACCGATTATCTTTCTTTTATCAAAAGATATTGTCCAATATCCAGACATCACCTCCTCTAACTTATCTTTTCAGTTGAGAAATGTTAGAAGCTATCATTCATTCATTCATTCATTCAATCAGTACAGCAATAAGATGAAAGTTTCCCTACATTCCAACCTGTAATGGTTGGATAAGCTTTAATCACCATTTTAAAACAGAGAAAAATAAGTCAAATTAAAATACAATGTAACTATGTTAGTTAACAAGTATAACAATGTTACAAAGTCCATGTTATGTAGCCCTCAGTATGAAAGTTAAATAGACACCCAGTCTTTACTGACTGATGATTTATGTTACGTATAGCTACATAAGACACCAATATAATCACATACAAGCTCCTATGGCCACTATAATACCATAATAACTACCAGAAGCATAACTGGAAATGGTTTTGGCCAGAAGAAAAGGCAAAAGCTCTCCCTCCCTCCCTCCCTCTCTCTCTCTCTCTCCTTCTCCTCCCCCCCCTTTCTCTCTCTCTCTCTCTCTCTCTGTGTGTGAATACATACATACATAGATACATCTGAAGAATCTACGTTGCAGTTCATTTACGCTACAATTCACACTGACTTGCCTGAATACATAGTATGTAATAGTCAATAGTAGTAATGCAGAAAGTAATTTATAGGCATGATTTTGTGTCTACCCAAAAGGGATGTTCACTATATCTTGTAAACACCAGTGAGCTATACAATTAAGAAAGTTTTATGATCGGCCAAATAGTAATTATGCTGGTTTCTCTCTTAAGCTGTATTTTTATTAGTGATCATAAAAATATTTAGGAATTAAATGAAATCCCTTATCGCCTTGTACATAAAATGCAAAAATCTAGATTTAGATGAGTCATGGGTTTCAAGATACAGTAATATAAAGGGTCTCTAGGGCTGTGTAAAAGGCAGTTTGTTTACTCTGTCCCTGCTGTTGCTACAGCTTTCTGCTATTTCTGTCTGTAATAATGAACACAGGTTTTAAATGCTATGGCAACAGAATAAGACCACCAAGAAAGAAGAATAAATAGATACACTTAGAGGAATACCAGAAAGGATGAAAAGTCTCTAGAGGTAAGAAATAAAGAATCAGGAATATTCAGAACACCTCAGTTAGAAGAGTCTGTGTCATAAAATACTGTTTTTTTTTTCTTGTGGGCTGAGAGGAAAAGTAGGAAAGAAAGAGAGAGAGAGAAGAGAAAGAAAAGGAAAAAAGAAAGAAAGAAAGAAAAAAGAGTACATAAGAAAGAAATAAAGAAATAAAGAAAAGAGGAAGGAAGTGAGGGAAATGAAAGGAAGTGGAATATCCTGGAAATGAATGGTTTGCTGGCAAATAAAGCAGGAACAGCACCTGCTGCAGTGTTTTACTGCAGTGCTCCCAATATTATTAAATATAATCATCATTACCTAATTGTCAAAAATATTCCTTGAGAATTAGAATTCTTGCTGATGCTTTCTACATAGCAAGCAGACTGAGGACAGACCAAATTTTTATTTTTTATTTTTTTATTTTATTTTATTTGTCAATTGCTTACAAGGTAATAGGTATAAGTATAAACATAGTTATAAATACATGGACACATATAAGAAAAAGAAAAGAAACAATAGGACAGGGATGGTAGGCACATTGGTGCACTTATGCACGCCCCCTACAGACCTCTTAGAAAAGGGGTGAGATCAATAGTAGATAGTCTAAGGTTAAAGTTTTTGGGGTTTAAGGAAGAAACTACAGAGTCAGGTAGAGTATTCCAGATATTGACCATTCTGTTGCTGAAGTTGTGTTTCCTGCAAACAGGTTTGGTGTGGTTAACCATGAGTTTGTATCTATTGTGTGCTCTTGTGTTGTCATGGACAAGTAAGACATTGCAATGTATGATTTTATACACTATACTTAGATCGGACCGAAGGTGGCATAGTTCTATAGGCTTTCTAAGTCTAGAATTTCAAGTCTGGTGGCATAAGGTATTCTGCAATGAGAAGAGGAGTGAAGAACTCTTCTTGTGAAATATTTCTGGACTTTCTCAACTGTGCAAATATCAGATACGTAATGTGGGTTCCAGACTGATGAGCTGTATTTAAGTATTGGTCTAGCAAATGTTTTATATGTTCTTGTTAGTAGTGTGATATTAGAGAAAAAGCTACACAGGATTAGGTTAACAACTCTTAATGCCTTTTTGGCCATGTAGTTACAGTAGGCTCTAGCACTTAGATTATTAGAGATGAGTACCCCAAGATCCTTGACAGAGTCTGGATCATCAACAAGGTCTTGACTATTCAGCTTGTATTTTATTTTCTGATTTTTTTTTTGCCAATATGTAAGACAGAGCATTTATTAGTTGAGATTTGAAGTTGCCATTTGTTTGACCATTCTGATACATAGTCAAGGTCTTTTTGAATGGTGCAGAATTATCTGTGGTGTTGAATAGCTTTACATCATCAGCGAAGAGAACGCAATTGCTCTTAATATGATCACAGAGGTCATTTATGTAGAGTATGAAGAGAATTGGTCCTAGAACACTGCCCTGGGGGACACCACTGTTCACAGGTACAGAATTTGATAGGACACTCCCAATTTTGACCATTTGTTGTCTGTTTGACAGGAATGCTTCTATCCAGTTATGCAGGTGTCCAGAGATACCATAAGATTTTAGTTTTAATAGTAGTTTATCATGTACCACTGAATCAAAAGTTTTACAGAAGTCTATGTAGATTGCGTCTGTTGTTTTGCCCTGATTGAGTTGTGTAGTCCATATGTTTTTGCAGTGTAAGAATTGCAAATTACATGATAGTTTTTTTCTGAAACCAAATTCTTCAGTTTTTTTCTGAAACCAAATTCTAGAGAGTAGGATGTTTGTGCCTCAGTGGAGGATAATGGATTGGTTAATCACTGATTCCATGACTTTACAGGTGATGCAGCATAAGGAGATTGGTCTGTAATTTCCAAATAGGCTGGGGTCTCCCTTTTTGAAGATGGGGATGACCGTTGCTTGTGACCATGGATTTGGCAAGGAGTTGGTCCTGAAAGATTTTTCAAAGATTATGCTTAGAGGTTTGGCTTTTTTAAGAAGTAGGCACATATTATAGAGATGGTTTTAGATTGCGTAGTGCTTTTTCAACATTGTCTTCTGTAAAATAGAGTAATTGTCTATGGTTTGACTGGGAAATACTGGACATGATCCATTGCATTGAGCCAAAGAATGTGTTAAAGAGGTTTGCTTTCATGGTGTCATTGTTACAGTCTTTGCCATTAGGTCCTTTCATGTGTGGGATGGACCTTGAGTCTTTTAGTTTGTTGTTTACAAAATTGTAGAAAGTGCGGGTAAAATTGGTGTATAGAAGGTTTTTCTCTTGTTTATATGATGATTGGTACATTTAGTCTTTATCTGGTGGCATACATTTTTGTATCGGCTTTTGAAGTTGGCAATGTGACCAGATTTGTTTTTCCGCCAAAGTGATATATTTTTGGATTGAAGCTTCCTTATTGTTATGGGGAATCTGTTTTTTCTGGTTTGGGGAGTCGTTATTGATACATAAGGTTTGATGATTCTTTTGACTTCAAGTAAAAATATGTTATAATGGTCTTCAACCATACTGAATCCAGTGAATAGAAATTGCCAATTAAGGGATGAGTGATCATTGTGTATAGGATCGTAATTACCTTTTTTAAAGTTATAATTAGAGATTATGTCACAATAATTTCACAATAATTTCCTGTCATTTTTTAAGCTCTTTCCCTGCAGTGAGATGGTCATACAGGAAGCATTTCCCAATAGGAAATCCTGACAGTAAATATAGGTGAAACACATTGCTGAACTGAACTAGGCTGAGGTTTATGGAGAAATGCTCTTCCTACCATTTAGTTGCCAGTTAGTTGCTTTCAGCTTGGCTTCACTTTTTGTTTTACCTTCTTTTAATTTAAAATCCCAGGATGGATTACTCCTCCTAATAACACAGATTTCTTAACTGGATTATCAATTACTCTAAGGAATGTTATTATATAACAGTCAAGTGGACTAATCAATATTGTTATTCATAGTGCTATTAATTAAAGTAATATTTATTAAATTATTTTAATACAATAAATGTTTGTGGGGCTAATGAACAATCCAAATGAACAATCCAAAATGGCATGAAGGGGTTGATGAGCAGAAAAGTTTAGCAACCCTTGATATATGTCTTTTTCCACATTTGTGATTTGAGGTAATACTCAAATTATAAAGGATCAAAATGTTTTTTCTTCACTTTTGTAATGAGCCCCTGAGCTATTACTTAGATCAGCCTAAGGTATGGAACTAATCAAGGAGAGAAGCAACCTCGAACTAAGAAGAAATATCCTTAGAATTAGAACAATTAATCAGTGAAAAGACTTGCCTCCTGAAATTGTGGATGCTCCAACACTGAAGGTTTTTAAGTGGAGATTGGGCAACCATTTGTCTGAAATGGTAAAAATTTCCTGGCTGAGCAAGGGGTTGGACTAGAAGACCTCTGAAGTTCCTTCCAACTCTGTTACTCTAAAGTGGTGTTCCTATCAAAGCTCAGCATCTACCTCCGATCTTGAAACTGGCAAATAGCCACTAGGATTAAAATCTCCTTTGAAAGCCACCTGAAATGCTGTATCATACAGAAAAAAAATTCTGCATGCTTTGGAATGGATCTTTTGTGTATAGCCAAGAGCAACACTGTGGACCAATATTAGCTAAGAAATGAACTTCATTAAAACAATAGGATCTATGAGTCTCTGAAAACTTAAGCATCCAACTTTATGCTAAATTAATGAAAGGCAAAGAAAAATGGGCTTTCAAAAATAAGACTATTTATGATCAAGTAAACTTTCTTACATTAAAATGGAACTTATTGGTTTTGGTCCAAATTATGCCTTCTTATCAGCTCTTATATTATTCTGTTGTGTTGTGTATTTTGTAAAGAGATGTGATATGGGAAGAAAAGATCCTTTGTTGCTTTTAAAGAGGTGATAGAAAGTTTCTAGAATTGTTTAAGCTTCTGATAAAGATGGGATATTTTTTTTATGTATTTATTTCCTTTTTCTTTACTGTAGTCTTATTTGTTATCTCTTCTCTTTCTTCTTTCCTTGCTGCACTTTTTATTCTTTCCTTTTATTCTATCTTTTTCAGTTTTTATTAGTTTTTTTTATTGTATTTATAATCTTTAATAAAATCACTATATAAAAGGTGTTTCATTTCAACAAAATTATTTGGGGTGAAGAGAAAAAAAACCTCCAGACTGTTGTCTGGCAGGCAACAGATTTGCCAGATGAAGCAATTGTCTCATTTTGTCACTCGCATGTAGATGTACATGTTGACTCTCTATAAGAGTTCCTTTAGGTGTGCTTTGTAGATTTTAAATTTGTTCATCTTTCTTGTGTGATTCATGAATTGCTTTGATGTTTCTTAAGTTCTTAACAGCAACTATCTTCTATCACAGAAAATATCATCTTTGGTGCTTTATAAATTGCCATTACTGTAAGACTGAAATTCTTTTGATGCAAAGGTGATAAACAAACAAAGTAAAGATTAAGGTAAAGGTTCCCTTCGCACATGCATGTTAGTTTTTTCTGGCTCTAGGGGCAGTCCTCATCACTGTTACAAAGCTGAAGAGCCAGCGCTGTCCAAAGATATCTCCCTGGTCATGTGGCTGGCATAACTAAATGCTGAAAGTGCACAGAACACTGTTACCTTCCCATCAAAAATGGTCCCTATTTTTTTCCTTGCATTTTTACATGCTTTCAAACTGCTAGTTGGCAGAAGCTGGGACAAGTAAGGGGAGCTCACTCTGTTACACAGTGCTAGGGATTCGAACTGCCAAACTGCCAACCTTTCTGATCGACAAGCTCAGTGTCTTAGCCACTGAGCCACCACCTCCCATAATAAACAAAGTACTGGAATGTATAACATCAGACATGTCACTAGAAGGCAAAATCACAAAACTGCGCCTCACTTTGGCCATGTCAGGAGGGGAAATTCACAAGGCAACCATGTTTGGAAGAGTTAGCAGTAAAAGGAAATCAGGCTGTCAAAGAACAGAATGATTGGTCATCATCAAAGCTGACCCCAGCCAGAGCACAGAAAAACTCAAAGAATCAGTGCAAGACTGGATGATATAAAGAGATCATTATCATGAAGTCTTAAATATTATCCCCTTCCTAACTCTAATAATTTCAGGGAACTTGTCCTATTTTACAAGCGTTAACTGATCAGAAAAATTAATAGCATCAATAGGAGAATCATTCTTTTGATCCCTTGCTATACTCTATTCTGATTTGCAGTAGTTTTCCAGGTTTCACACAGAATTTTATCCAAATTTACCAGCAATGCCAAGCATCATACTTGTTATTGTTTGCTTGTAAAACATGTTCCTCTGCCACTGAGCTCCAACCTTTCCCATTTCTTTTTCCACCTCAGTGACTAAATACAGCTAAGAACAAAAAAAGGCCACAATGTTTTCTTCTTCACATTCAGGTAAAATAACTATAAATGCAAAAGACCACAATCATACATTCAGTTCAGTGGAGCTTGAAAAGGGCAACTTTCTGATGGATTGTGCTGCAATATCTTAGTCTATTAGGTCATTTATTATGGAGTTGGTACATCATTATTTCTCCCCACTGCAAAAGGAAACAATATAAGAATCACAGGATCAGAGTTTTGAAAACACAGTGCCAATAAAAATGTAAAAAGCAAAAGATATATACAGTTCCAGCAATTGTTGATATCATTAACATCTTATTTCAAAAATAATCCCATTTACTATGTTGCTGAACAAGAAGTTTTGCCTTATTGAAATCGTGTGACATTTCTCAAAAGCTCCTTTTTGAAGAGGTAACTGGACTTTCTGTGTTTTTTTTTTAAAGACATTTTGCTTCTCATGCAAGAAGCTTCTTCAGCTCTGGCTGGATGGTGGAAAATGGATTGTTCCATTCCCTACCATCCAGCCAGAGCTGAAGAAGTTTCATAGATGAGAAGCAAAATATCTTCAAAGAAAAACTAGAAAGTCCAGTTGCCTCTTGAAAAAGCATCTTTGGGACAACCATGACCTGGATTACTGAGCATCTCCATAGACATTTTTTCCAAAGCATTAAGTAACATCAGGGGTAGGCTGCAACTGGTTTCTGTGAGTGTGCACTTTGTAAGGTAATCAATGCCTACACCTCCTCAAAATGAATACCCAATAATCTGGGTAAACCAGTTTGCAGTATCCCAAATTCACACTTATAAACTAGCAAGATGTTAATTAAAAAAGAGACTGTAATTTTTTTTTATAATGTGATGATGTGATGACTATACTATCATACAGAGTCACCTTTGATTGATTCAGCCTTCCGAGGTCGGTATAAAATGAGGACTCAGATTGTTGGGAGCAATATGCTGACTCTGTAAACCATTTAGAGTTTAGGGTTGTGAAGCACTGTGAAGTGGCATATAAGTTTAAGTGCTATTGCTACATTATGGCATCCTTTTGTTAGGATAAATAATTTTGTGCAAAGTTTATGCAAAAGGCAGAAAAAGAAAAATGGGAAGGAAGGAAGGAAGTGAAAGGAGGAAGCAAAAGTTCAGAAAACTCATCTGAAATATTATCATTTCATCCACAATACCTTTCCACAGTTTTCTGTCCTTGAAAAACATTTTTACTTCTACTTAATCCATGCATCAAATCCATGCTTTTTATTCTTTCAGCTTCTCAGTTCCCTTCTTTTGAGGATCTCAGCAACATCCAACCATAACTTTCTCAGCTTCCCAGCTCTCCCCTCTAGTAATTCTTTCACACATTTGTTTCCAATTTTACCTTCATTCTCTCTGTATTTCTAAGACACCAACATCAATATGTTCAGGTTTTCTCTGCACTCATTCATTCTTCTTTGAGTATCCAGCACCTCTTATTATCCTTGTATCTTTTATTAATTCTTATTCTTTCATTGTAATGAATATGTTTTTCTTCATTCTTTTGCTCCTACATTCTTTTGCTCCACTCCTACCCCCTATGCATATTCCCGATTAAGAGCGCCCAGGTGTTACCCCCCATGCTAAGTGCAATGCCATCCCAGTCCATAAAAGCTGAAAACCCATATCAATATGTGCATAAGTCTAATCAGCTGACATGCTGGGAATGCTGCGGTGATTTGCCGACTCAACAGTTCATCCTGCTGGCTGTGTCGGGAGGAGGAAGGATGTGTGAAAAATTTTGACTGGCGCCAGCTAAGCTTGTTTTCATCCGGAATGGATTCCCTGCCCCAGATATGTATTGGGCTTCGCTCTGTCTGTTAGTATGGCGTCACCGAGGAAGCCTGAGACCTGAGTAGATTTATGTTTAAATCAGCTATTTAAAAAAGGCGTTTTCTTAGCAGATATTCAAGTAAGATCCATTATTTTAATTCATTCCTGTGATTCCACCTATTTATTCATGTCACATAATAAAATAATATTTTAGTAAGACAAAGAAAGAACAGACTTAGTATGCCACATGCAGCATATTTCTATATCAAAATACTAAAGATATAATACCTTTAGTTTTGACAGATTTTGGCCAGAGTGCTACACATACAGCCCAACCTTAGTTTTATTATGAATGTGCTTACGATATTCTACATGACACTAGGCTATCTAACTCAACATACCACTGTCTGCATCCTTTCTGGTAAGAGATACTGACAGGGTACTCAAAGAAACTTAACTTCATTTCTATAAATTGTAAACAATTTAGAGTGTGCATTAGATTTGCAGATAGTGCATTAGCACAGGTTCCTTTTCCATAGTTCTTTAAACAATTAGTATTCAGTCTGTAAAACCGTTTCAAAGGAACTTACCTTATTCAAGTCTCCTTGGGATATTTTGTAAGTTGTGGGATGTCATGTTTAACACTCTTCCACTGCATCCTTGTAAGAATGGTAAACTTTGTATTCATTGTGAGTGAAGGCAAATATACGTGTCTGAGAATAATGCTGTAGGATCCAATCTGAGTTAGTCACGGATCAAACATTTATTCTCCCAAACTTTCAGGCTTGTGCTGGAGCCCATCCTCAGAGAACTTCTCTCTCACCACAATGTCTATGGAGATTCTCAGTCATCCAAGTCATGGTTGTCCCAAAGGTGCTTTTTCAAGAGGCAACTGGACTTTCTGGCTTTTCTTTGAAGATGTTTCACTTCTCATCCAAGAAACTTCTTCAGCTCTGACTGGATGGTGGAGAATGGATCTATTCCCCACCATTGTTGTGGTTAGCTGGCAGCAGGTGCGGACGGCTGAGGAGACAGAGGACTCAGATGAGGGGCCAGGACCATTAGGGAGTAGACTGTTGCCTTCAGAGATTGTGCGGGTGGTGGCAGCAATGAGAAGGTTCCCGAGCAGCCTGTGCCAAGTGCATGTGCATGCAGGGCTGCTCTTAGAAAGAGCAGCTGCATCAGCATGGGTGACTTGGGAGTAAGGCTGGAAGGTAATGGCCCCTTCTTCAAGAAGATAAAAGCCAGCTGTGAATCAGACATTCTTTGTAGGAAGCAAAAACATTTTGAAACTCCAGCCTCATGGACATTGCAGTATCTTAAGTTGGTGTTAGAAAACTCTTGTGATGTAAAATATTTCTTATCTGTTATTTTTGACAGCCTCACACAGTTTTGGTGAGGCTTGTGCTTATCAAAGTTAATTAGTTTTCAGCAACCATTTAACCTGGGATTCCTAAGAATCATGAAAAGGTTTCTGTTCCCTTTGGTTCATGTTTGTTTTGTTGAAAAGGGTTTGGGTCAGAACAACCATACAGCTTGAGCTGAAGAAGCTTCTTGGATGAGAAGTGAAAACTGGCACGTTCAGTTACCTCTTGAAAAAGCACCTTTGGTATTCTCACCACAATGTGTGTGCTGGGCTGTTCTATGCATTGTACCTGGTGCTGCCTGGTTGTATGTAGCTTTTAGTTGTTAATTATGGCTGGTTATTAAGTCATTGATTGTTGTTTCCTTGTGCTACTGCACCCTTTCTTAGAACAAGCCATGAATATCTTCAAGTTTAATAATTCAGCTGGAGCGAAAAGTTGATGTCTCTTACTTTATTACTGTCAGTATTCTTCTTAAAGGCCCTGTCACACTGGCTGACGGATGCAAAACGTTTGTAAAAAGGACACAGCAGACAAGAAAAATGTTCCATCCGTTGTAATCCACTCTCAAAAGGGGCAAAAATTTGCATAACCAGAGTGGACAACACGGAAAGAAACGGACGGGGGGAAGACATAGGGCGGATGGAAAGCGGATGCTCCATGGAAGCCTAGCGGATGGAAGCGGATGGGAGCAGATGGCATATCCGCAAGGCTTCCAGGGGAGTGCAGCAAAGGGGACATGGAACAAAAAGAGCGGATGCAGAGCGGACGCCAAGCAGATGAAGCGGATGCACAGCGGATGCCGAGCGGATGAAGCGGATGCACAGTGGAAGCCTAGCGGAAGCCTAGCAGAAGCCTAGCGGATGCCTAGCATTCACTGTGCATGCGGGGAGGATGCATTGCATCAGCCCCGCGGATATAAAGGGAAGCAGCTCCCAAGCAGGTCACCATTCAGAGGAAAGACCTGCTTCCAGACACAACTCTCCAGCCAGCCAGCCAGCCAGCCAGCCAGCAACCCAACAACCATGGGGAAGAAACAGAAGCCTCTGCCATCTGCTGCCAGCCCTGGAAAGAGGGACAGGGCCACCCTCCCACCCCCTGGCCCTGACTCTGCTTCTGCCGGGCTTGATCTTCTGGTGCTGGGGCTTCTGCTGATGCTGCTTCTGGAGGTGGTGCTTCTGCTGATGCTGCTTCTGGTGGTGGTGCTTCTGCTGGTGCTGACTCTGCTGATGCTGCTTCTGGTGGTGGTGCTTCTGCTGGTGCTTACTCTGCTGGCGCTGCTCCTGGTGCTGGTGCTTCTGCTGGTGCTTACTCTGCTGGCGCTGCTCCTCATCCTGCTGGTCCTGCTGTTGCTCCTGGTCCTGCTGGTGCTCCTGGTGCTGCTGGTCCTGCTGGTTCTCCTGGTCCTGCTCCTGGTCCTGCAGGTGCTGCTGGTGCTGCTGGTCCTGCTGGTGCTCCTGGTCCTGCTCCTGGTGCTGCTGGTGCTGCTGGTGCTGCTGGTGCTGCTGGTGCTGCTTTTGCTGCTACTGTTGTTGCTGCTGCTGCTGGTGGTGGTGGTGTGGAGAAGCAGCCCCTACAACCTCGAAGCCCCTCTGATGAGGGCCCATATGTCCCTGCCAAAGGGAGGAAGAGGCACACATGTGAACGGGAGAGGAGGCAATACAACATAGAAGAGGAACATGAGGAGGAGGTGCTGGAGTGGCTGAGGGAGAACGAGTATCTATGGCAGAAGGGACACAGGCTCTATCGCGACACCAAAAGGAAGCAGGCTGCTTGGAGAGAGAAGGCGGAGAGCCTGGGCTACACTTCGGAGGTGCTCCTCGGCTAGTGGAAGCACACCTGGTACGGGAAGCTGCACCTCAAGAAATCTGGCCAGGCCGTGGTCAAGCTGATGGACAGGGAGACCTACGTGATGGCCAGGTGCAGCTTCTGGGAGGGTGAGATCCGCCACCGAAAAGCAGCCCCTCTCACAACCCTCTCTCTCAGGCAGCCTGCTGAGACCCAGGCAGGTGTCTCTGGAGCATGCCATGGATGGAGAACCCCCCAACAGCTGCACTACCCATGGCGGAGCGCGTGGAGGACCCCCTGACGCAGTGGGAGAAAGGAGATGGCACTTCCACCACAGCCCAACCCGCATCCACCCCCAGATCCACCTCCACAGAAAGGCAGAGAGGCAAACCAGAGGGGCCGAGCCACACTGTCCTCCTGGAGATAAGAGACAGCATCAGGAGCAGGGTAGATCTCCTCTCTCAGCTGGTACACACCGACGCCCCATCCTCCAACCGCAAGCCCTTCCTCACCTATGTAAACCAGACCCTCACGAACATGGGAGAACCCCAGTACCAGGTGGTGAAGGACAAGATCATCGATCTTCTTCACAACGTTCCAGACCAAGATGAACCTGCTCCCACCCAGTCCAGGCCTGCTCCTCCACCCCAGGTGATGTCACTGCCCTTCCAAGGCTTTCCACAGGCCCTACCCTACCAAGGCTATGGCTACCAGGAGGTCCAGCAGCACAGGCAGCCCTTCCCAGTCCAGGCACAGGTACATCGTACGCCACCGGTGCCACTGATGCCACCGATGCCAATGATACCACCAATGCCACCCACGCCACCGATGCCACCCACGCCAATCCTCACCCAGCTACAGACCAGACAGCCCCACTACACTGCTCCTTCCTCCACCCCACAGCCAAGTCCGGCCTCAGTACATCTGTCATCGGTATTGGGGCTGACACCCCTTGTCATGGAGGAAGGGGCTCTCAACATCATGGGGCTGAGCCAGCTGTCTGAGAGCTTCCTCAACACACCATCCCCTGTTGTCCTCTCGGGGTCAGGCACCCCAGTGGTGCTTCAGACCAGCACTCCAGCAGCAGCCACCTCCACATCATCTGGACCCTTCACCCCTGAGACTGGGCACATCTCCAAGTGACCAAGAAGAGTGCCAGAGACTGGGTGGCTACCTGTTGACTTTATTTTTGCTTTGGTCACTTGACTTGGGTCATTTTTCTTTTACAGCTTGTTATTAATAAAGATTATTTTTGCTTCACAAACTTGCTTCATTTATTTTATTAAATAAAGTCTTGGTGGAAACTTTTAGAAATGATTTAAGCCTTTGCATACTTGTGGGATGGGTAAGGATAGCAGTGGGATGGGCAGGGATACCTTTGGGATGGGTTAAGATAGCCGTGGGATGGGCAGGGATACCTTTGGGATATGTTAAGATAGCAGTGGGATGGGCAGGGATACCTTTGGGATGGATAATAGCTGTGGGATAGTTAAACCAACAGTGCAAGCATAGTGGGACTGTATGGTCCACCCTCCCAGGTGCCACACCTATGGCTCTTTATTATCAATAATAATGTAAGCATTCTTCCACACATGTCAACATAAACACAACTCTTTATTAAATGCCCTGTTCATTGTAGGCCCACCCAACATACATGGCCCAATCTCATCGGTGTGATGAGACAGGCTGAAGGAAGCATCCATTAAGCCCCTGTCACACTGCACCAATGGATGCAAAGAGGATGTAAAATGGACAAAAAAGCTTGCCATCTGTTGATTAACACGATGCATCCATTCTGTACTCACTGCACGTTTTCCTTCCTCTCTATCCGTCCAGCATCCATTTATTGATGTTTCATCCACTCAGAAAGTTTTGAACTGCTCAAAACTTTTGCGCAGAAAATGTATCCAATTCGTGCATTCTGCATCCGCTACGCATCCGCTAGGCATCTGTTCTGCATCCGTTACGCATCCGCTATATCCGCTATGCATCCGTTCCGCATCCGCGCAACTCGCATCCGCTCGGACGCAGGGAGGAAGTGGAAAGGACACAGAACAGATGCAGAACGGATGCCTAGCGGATGCAGCACAGAAACAAAGCATTTAAAATGGAAAAAACCTTCGCAGAGGGGACCTATCTCAGATATTAAGGATGTCTAGAGGATGCCTAGAGGATGCGAAGGGACACCTATACTGCCTATAAAAAGGGGGAGCAACTCACCTGCATCTTGCTTTCAGCCCAGCAGCCCAGCTGTGCAGACCTCTGCAGCCTTCATCTGACTCTTCCTCTTCCACAGCATCCAGTCATGTCCACCATGGATCATAACAAAATCCTTTTGGCAACCACCATCGTTCTGCAACAGTGCGAAGCCATCTACAGGCTCTGTGAACTCTACTATGGGAAGAAAAAGAGGCAGCCAAGAAGCATCTGCGTACGAAGATGGTTCGCAAGAAGAGCAGAGGACGGACTGTACAACAAGCTGATGGTGGAGCTCAGGAACGAAGACACTCGTGCATTCCAGAACTTTATGAGGATGCCTCCAGCCATGTTTGACGAAGTTGTGCAGCAGCTGACACCCATGTTGACCAAGGCAAACACCAACTTCCGGCCCAGCCTGGAACCTGGGCTCAAGGTGGCATTCACTCTGCACCACCTGGCCTCAGGGACCACCTACAAAGCATGCAGTATGGCTGGAGGGTGCCACACAACACCATCAGCATTGTGGTCAGAGAAGTAGTGCAGGCCATCATCGAAGAATACAAGGAGGAGCTCCTCCAGTGCCCCTCCACTGAAGAAGGCTGGAAGAAAGTTGCAGAGCAGTGGTATCAGAAGTGGAACTTCCCCCACACCGTTGGAGCCATCGATGGCAAGCATGTGGCCTGCAAAGCGCCAGCCAACTCAGGGTCCTCTTATCACAATTACAAGGGCTTCTTCAGAATCATCCTCTTCGCCATGGTCGATGCTGACTACAAGTTCATGTACATTGATGCTTCAGGCAGCGGCTCATCTTCAGATGCCCAGGTATACAACGCAAGTGACCTCAAGGGTGGGCTTGAATGCAACCTCATCATGGGCTTCCCAGATCCAGAACCCCTGCCCAACGACACGCAAGATGTGCCCTACTTCATCGTGGGGGATGACGCCTTCTCCCTCACAACCTACTTCATGAAGCCCTACACTTCCAGACTCCTCACCTGTGAAGAGAGGATCTTCAACTACAGGTTGTCCAGGGCAGGGCGGGTGGTGGAGAACGCTTTTGGCATCCTGGCCAACAGGTTCCAGGTACTTCTCACCACCATGCAGCATCGCCCAGAGACCGTGAGGAGGATCATGGAAGCTTGCTGCATCCTGCACAATCTCATGCGCACTCGCTACCCAGTCTTGCAGAATAGGCTCATGGACTTCCAGCAAGGCAATGGGGACATGGAGACTGGGGAATGGAGGCAAGGGCAAAATAGACACTGAGGATGTGCAAGGCCCCAACAGAGCCTCACATGATGGGAAGGAGCAGCGCAACCTCCTGAAACACTGGTGCAACTCCCCAGCTGGAGCAGTGGAGTGGCAAGACAGGATGATAGATGCTTAATGGATGCTTCCTTCAGCCTGTCTCATCAAACGGATGAGATTGGGCCATGTATGTTGGGTGGGCCTACAATGAACAGGGCATTTAATAAAGAGTTGTGTTTATGTTGACATGTGTGGATGATTGATTACATTGTTATTGATAATAAAGGGCCATAGGTGTGGCACCTGGGAGGGTGGACCATCCCGTCCCACTGTGTTTGCACTGGAGGTTTATCTATCCCACAGCTATTACCCATTCCAAAGGTATCCCTGCCCATCCCACTGCTATCTCAACCCATCCCACTGCTATCTCAACCCATCCCACTGCTATCTCAACCCATCCCACTGCTATCTTAACCTATCCCACAAGCATGCAAAGGCTTAAACCATTTCTAAAAGTTTCCAGCAAGACTTTATTAAAAAAAAGAAATGAAGCAAGTGTGTGAATCAAAAATAGACTTTATTAACAACAAGCTATAAAACAAAAATGAGTCTCTGGCACTCCTCTTGGTCGCTCAGTCTCAGGGGTGAAGGGTGCAGGTGCTGAGGAGGTGGCTGGTGCTGGAGTGCTTGTCATCAGCTCCTCCAGAAGCAGAAGCAGCAGAAGAGCGAGCCCCAGAAGAGTGAGCCCGTGCTGCAGAAGCCCCAGCAGAACCAGGGTGAGGGACAGGGGGTGGGATGGTAGCCCTGTCCCTCTTGCAAGGGCTGGCAGCAGATGGCTGAGGCTTGCTGTGCTTCCGCATGGTTGTGGGGTTGCTGTCTGGCAGGGAGGCTGGCAGGAACCAAGGCTGGCAGGAAGGCTGGCAGGCAGGGAGGCACCAAGTTTGGCAGGCAGGCTTGCAGGCAGGCAGGCACCAAGGCTGTCAGGAAGTCTGGCACCAAGGCTGGCAGGAAGGCTGGCAGGCAGGCAGGCACCAAGGCTGGCAGGAAGGCTGGCAGGCAGACATGAACCAAGGCTGGCAGGAAGGCAGGCAGCAAGGCTGGTAGGCAGGCTGGCTGGCAGCAAGGCTTGCAGGCAGGCAGCCAGCAAGGCTGGCAGAGAGGCTGGCAGCAAGGCTGGCAGGCAGGCAGACAGCAAGGCTGGCAGGCAGGCAGACAGCAAGGCTGGCAGGGAGGCTGGCAGGGAGGCTGGCAGCCAGGCTTGAAGCAAGGCTTGCAGGCAGGCATGCAGGCAGGGCAGGCAAGGCTGTCAATCCATCCGGCAGCAGATCTTTCCTCTGAATGGTGACCTGCTTCCGAGCTGCTTCCCTTATATCCGCGGGGCTTATGCAATGCATCCTCCCCGCATGCGCAATTAATGCTAGACATCCGTTAGGCTTCCGCTCTGCATCCGCTGTATCCATTCCGCGTCCGCTTTGCTGAGGTCCCCCGGAGGTCTAGTGGATGTTCCATCCACTCCCATCCGCTTCCATCTGCTAGGCTTCCGTTCCGCATCCGTTTTCCATCCACCCTGCATCCTCCCCGCGTCCGTTCCTTTGCGTGTTATCCGCTCCGGTTATGCAAATTTTTGCCCCTTTTGAGAGCGGATAACAATGGATGGAACATTTTTCTCGTCCGTTGTGTCCTTTTTACTAACGTTTTGCATCCGTTGGGCAGTGTGACAGGGCCTTAAATCATCTATCATCCTGTCTTGCCACTCCACTGCTCCAGCTGGGGAGTTGCACCAGTGTCTCAGGAGGTTGTGCTGCTTCTTCCTTTCACGTGAAGCTCTGTTGGGGCCTTGCACTTCCTTAGTGTCTATCAGGTTTCGCCCTTGCCTCCAATCCCCAGGCTCCATATCCCTATTGCCTTGTTGGAGGTCCACGAGCCTGTTCTGCAACACTGGGTAGCGGGTGCGCAGGAGATTGTGCAGGATGCAGCAAGCTTCCACGATCCTCCTCACGGTCTCTGGGCAATGCTGCATGGTGGTGAGAAGTACCTGGAACCTGTTGGCCAGGATGCCAAAGGCATTCTCCACCACCTGCCTTGCCCTGGACAGCCTGTAGTTGAAGATCCTCTCTTCACAGGTGAGGAGTCTGGAAGTGTAGGGCTTCATGAGGTAGGTTGTGAGGGAGAAGGCGTCATCCCCCATAATGAAGTAGGGCACATCTTGTGTGTCGTTGGGCAAGGGGTCTGGATCTGGGAAGCCCATGATGAGGTTGCGTTCCAGCCCCTCCTTGAGGTCACTGGCGTTGAATACCTGGGCTTCTGAAGCTGACCCATTGCCTGAAGCATCGATGTACATGAACTTGTAGTCAGCATCGACCATGGCGAAGAGGATGATGCTGAAGAAGCCCTTGTAGTTGAATTAAGTGGACCCTGACTTGGCTGGAGCTTTGCAGGCCACGTGCTTCCTGTCTATGGCTCCAACAGTGTGGGGGAAGTTCCACCTCTGATACCACTGCTCTGCAACTTTCTTCCATCCTTCTTCAGTGGAGGGGCACTGGAAGTGCTCCTCCAGGTATTCTTCAATGATAGCCTGCACCACTTCTCTGACCACAATGCTGATGGTGTTGTGTGGCACCCTCCAGCCGTACTGCATGCTCCTGTAGGTGGTCCCTGAGGCCAGGTGGCGCAGGGTCAATGCCACCTTGAGCCTAGGGTCCAGGCTGGGCCTGAGATTGCTGCTCTGCTTGGTCAACCTGGGTCTCAGCCGCTCCACAACTTCGTCAAACATGGCTGGAGGCATCCTCATGAAGTTCTGGAATGCACGAGTGTCTTCGTTCCTCATCTCCACCATCAGCTTCTTGTACAGTCCGTACTCTGGTCTTCTCCCAATCCATCTTCGGACCCAGACACTTCTTGGCCACCTCCTTTTCTTCCCATAGAACAGTTGAAAGAGCCTGTAGATGGCTTCGCACTGTTGCAGAATGATGGTGGCTACCAAAAGGAGTGTGCAACGATCCATGGTGGAGATGACTGGATGCTTTGGAAGAGCAATAGCCAGATGAAGGCTGCAGAGGTCTGCACAGCAGGGCTGCTGGACTGCAAGTGAGATCCAGGTGAGTTGCTCCCCCTTTTTATAGGCAATATAGGTTTTCCACTAGGTGTCCTTTTACATCCTCTAGGCATCCTCTAGACATCCTTAATATCCGAGATAGGTCCCCTATGCGAACGTTTTTTCCATTTTAAATGCTTTGTATGCGAGCTGCATCCGCTTTCATCCTTTCTCCGTCCATGCTACTAACACTTTGTGTCCATTCCGCGTCTGTTTCGCTTCCTCCCTGTGTCCGTTTTCCACTGGAGCGGATTTGAGTTGCGTGGATGCACAGCGGATGCCTAGTGGATATAGCAGATGCCTAACGGATGACGACGGATGTAGAACAGAAGTTCCCCGTATGCGTTGTGGATGCAGAATGGACGCGTTGGATACATTTTCTGCTCAAAAAGTTTTGAGCAGCTGAAAACTTTTTGAGCCGATGGAACCTCAGTCAACGGATGCTGGACGTATAGAGAGGATGAAAAATGGAGGCAGTGTGTACAGAACGGATGAATCGCGTTAACCAACGGATGGCAAGTGTTTCTCTCCGTTTTACATCCTGTTTCCATCCGTTGGTATAGTGTGACATGGGCTTAAGGAAGTATCTTATACCTGATACAAGTTCTTATTTTTCTGTGGCTGAAAGCACGATTTTGAATGTCAGATTTTCTGAAGAAGTGTTGCATGGAAAGGATTGTACCACCCACATGAATTTTGCATTCAGGGAAATTGGCTTTTAGCCCAAACAATTTCATGTTGAAGTGTCATCTCTCAAGGATGCACCTTGACTGCTCTGAGAACATTGACATATGCCCATGGCAATACTCTGTGATACATTAATAATAGAAAACTCTTCCAACTGGAAGTCGCTAGAAGTGGATTCAGGCAGTGGTATTTGAGCAAATATTTGAGATATTCAGCAGAGCTGCTGACTACAAGACATTAGTGTAATGCAATTTTATTCATAACATCCCTTTTTCTTATTCCTACAAGGTCTTCTGCCATTTGGAAGGACAATATTAAGATCTAGGTGATCAAAAGCAAACAGTCTTTCTCTTGAAGGTATATATATATATATATATATATATATATATATATATATATATATGATTTTTCTAAATACAGATGAAGCTGACAGAATAAGACACCAGGTTACTCACATCTTATGCACAATGAAACCACCAAAAAATAATTTGCAAAAAGATGAATTCAGAGCGTTACAAACCCTGAAAAATGATAACAGCATAATAATACTCCCAGCAGACAAAGGAAATGCCACAGTAGTAATGGACAGAAAAGTCTATGAAACAAAATTGACAGACCTACTCCAAGACTCCACATACAAACCTATAAACACAGACCCAACCAAATATCTAGAAAAATCAACCAAGAAGAAAATTATAACCAGCCACATAAGCAAAGAAATCCAACAGACGATCATCCCAAGAGAAAAATCTTCTAGATGCCCCAAATTATACGGCCTCCCAAAAATACACAAAGAAGGCATACCTCTCAGACCCATAGTCAGCTCCATAGGAGCACCATTACAAAACCTAGCTAAATACTTAGCAAAACAACTACAGCCCCATGCTGAAACCGCAGCTTCATATGTACAAAACTCATACCACTTCTTAGAAATGATCAAAGATCTACACGTAGAACAAGAAGATCTGCTTGTAAGTTTCGACGTGGTTTCACTATTCACTCAAGTCCCAATAAAAGAAACTCTTGAAATCATCAAAAATAAATACCAACCAGCTAAAGACCTCATGGAACTAACAGAACACTGCCTAACCAACACATATTTCATATACAAAGGACAAAGATACAAGCAAATTGAAGGAGCCCCTATGGGATCACCACTGTCACCCGTCATTGCAAACCTGTTCATGGAAGAATTCGAATCCAGAGCCCTGGCTAATGCCACCCACAAACCCAAACTATGGCTAAGATACATCGATGACACATTTGTGATTTGGCCCCATGGAAAAGAAAACCTAAACAATTTCCTAACACACCTAAACAACACACACCCCAAAATCAAGTTCACCATGGAAA
>BLBF01000003.1:78764216-78809628 GCA_015471245.1 Laticauda colubrina | reverse complement strand
TCTCTCTCTCTCTCTCTCTCTCTCTCTCTCTCTCTCTCTCTCTCTCTGGAATGAATTATTTTCTTTGTTTCACAAAGTCATTAGAATTCAATAGGGATGTGTCCCAAAGTATGTCTGATTGTTATTGTTTGACAAAACTAAGGAATTTCATTCAAAAACAAATATTCTAAGGTAATTTTATTTTTTGTTGTTATTTTTTTAGATAAAAATATTACAATATTCAAGATAAAATTATTAAAGGTAAAAATACATTGTTTGATTTCCCTTCTAAACAATTATACATACAGCACACCATTTTTTTAATTTTTCATTTTTTTTAAACAAATATAACTATTAATCTATTAGGCTATCTGTGTTCTCATCTGGCACTTAAGAACAGGTCACGGGGTCACCTTCTTGTTCTGCTGATTATTAAATATTGTTAATAACTGATATATAATGCTGTTGTATGGGTGCATCTTGTAAACAAACAGTACAGCTTTGTGGTATTACAACAGCAGAATGTGCTTTGATCCACTAAAATCATATTTCTGCCAATTAAAAAAAATGCTTTTGACTTTTCAGTTCAATAACATGGTTTGATCCACCTGGAAGAGAGCAGTATGAAGGTGCCATACAACCGAGATCTGTAAACACTTGAGTCAGGACAACATCAACAAAAATTTCTTAGGTGTGGACAAATTGCAACAAACATTTTGTTACAGTTTCACATTTTGTTGGGATGTCCTAAACCAGAGGTCTCCAAACTTGGCAACTTTAAGACTTGTGGACTTCAACTCCCAGAATTCTCTAGCCAGCTATGCTATGCTGGAGAATTCTGGGAGTTGGAGTCCACAAGGCTTTAAGTTGCCAAGTTTGGTGACTGCTGTCCTAAATGGTTCAAGATTATAATTGTTCCTGATTCACAATTCTTTCATCAGCATGAATTAATTCTATGGCTTTCTATCTGATAGTGACAATTCAGACTTAAATTGCCTTTTTTCTGTAAATCATAAGTTTCCAGTTATTTATTCCATATTGTTGGGTCCACCCGAGACTGGTTCCATTTGGAATAGATCCCACAGACTTTACTATCACTTATCCCCATATCAGTGTTATTTACAGTTATAGCCATTTTTTCCTTTGATTAATGGAGCATTTTAAAGCCATATTTGACACTGTTGGATGAAGTACACAATTTCTTCTGACAGTGATTAAAATTTATATTAATGTTATTAATAAAATAAATTTCAGAAATGCTTCTTATGAAAATGGAAGAGAATTCTTGAAAGCCAATGTTGTTTTCTGAAAATATTGACCTGAAATGATTCATAGTTTAACTAATGGGAGTCAGTTTCCACAGCTATTAACAGTACAATCCAGCTGCTCTCACAGAATTCCTACATATATCAGTTTGTCCAATATATTAACTGTGTGCCCAAGATTACCAATCCATGTAGTGGGGTACATTATCTGGAAGGGCTCTGAACTCTTACATCTTAATGTTGATGGTGGTGGACAAGTAAGTAAGGGGTAAGTAAGGGGAACAGGAAGCTTTTGTTTAGTTTCCTGCCCAAAGCAGTGAGGCCAGGAAGGATGAAAGGCAGCTGGGGAGCCCCCTTGCTTCCTTCATTTTGCAGCTTGATTTCAGCAGATTCCACTAAACTAACCTGTCAGCTATCAATAGAAAGGGATTATCTTTTCATTTTGTGAGGGCTTCCAGTATTCACAGTGAGATGGTGCTGAAAAGAGGAAGAAGTGTGGAGAAAAAAAAATAACAAAAAGAAAAAGCTGCAATGTGTCAGCTTAGTTTCCCTATATTGCAAATATATAAGAAAACATTAGTCAGGTAGGATAAGGAGCCTACCAAGTGCCAAGGGAAATATTGAAAGCATAGTGATGCCTACAGCCACTGTGTTAGGGACCCCTACTTCTATCGCCCTGAGTACACATCAGTTTGTTTTTATTTGCTATAGAAAACTTCTTCAGGTAGAAATTAACTCCACAAAACCATAACATTCATTTGCCAAACATTTGACTCTCTGGCAGGGTATTTCTTTATCTTTTACTTTGTTTTAGAGGAGTAAATGATAATAATCTTTCTACAGATGATGTCCTTTCATTGGAACCATTGCATTTTATTCACTTGTTTTGAAGGAGATCTCTGTAGGACATTGGTTATTCAAATGTTATTTTTCTGTGTTTCTATGCACTTTTTGTGCTGCTTTTTAGGTTAAAAAGTCTTAAGTTTTTGTAAATGCAGTTGAATTTCATAGGGAAACTTTTGACGTGCAATGATATAGCACTATCATATCTGTTGGCATTTCAAAACCAGTTTTGAAGCTGATTTTTTTTAAAAAATATGCCTTTCTAATCAGGATGACTTAATCCTTTCATAAATAAATACATATTCATTTATTTATATTTTGCATTTTAGATAGCCTATTCCTCTCAAATTAGCTCTAAATACTTGCTATTATTGCTAAAAAAAAGATTCTATGCTTGAAACAGTGCCTTTTATTTTTTTTTAAATGATAGAAAACTTGTTTTTCTAACTTCTATAGAGTAACATTACCTTATATGGGACTATATAACCATTAGTGTTACGCTTCCAAATAATGCTATTATACTCTAAAATCTTTAATCAAAATGTAAATTGTGAAACTCAACATCATTTTAAAGCAGAAGAGTAATAAGTGGGTAATGTAAAATGCCACAAAATTGGAAGCACCCAGTATTATGGGACAATGATGCTTTAACCTATTTTTTCTCCCTCATCTGCAAAGTCAGTTTACAGTTTTAATTCTCATAGACTCAAATTTAATTTGAACTTCCTTTAGACATTTTAAACTAAATCTCACTAACCAGAGAGAATTATTGGCCAAAAATCGAAGCACCAACTAACCTTTCCAGTCTGTAATCATTTAATCTGAGGAAACGGGATGCTGAGAGAAGACATTTGCCAAGACAAAATATAATTCTGTTTGAAATGGAGACCTTCCATCTCCCTCTGCAGTATCAGTAGTGTATGCATGTAAACAGAATAAAGAAACTGTATGGTTTGAATTAAAGCTTGTGAAATATGTTTCTGCATATATTTTCTTTTTCTCTTTACAACCTCACTTCTTTTTCATAAGTCTTATGCTTCTGATCCTCCCTAACTATACCTATAGCATTGCTGGTTCAGTCTTATCTTCAGTTTTCAAAAGTCGTTCTGAGCATAAGAATGGCCAAGGTTATCTTTCTTGAGGTTATGCATTTATTTGTGATATCAAAGAAAGCTTGATTTTAATATGAAAATGTCACCTTACCTTTACATCATAAAGAAATTATTTGATCATTGGCTTCACCCAATATAGCAAACTAATGCACAGTCCCCATAAAAGAATGGCTAATCAGCAAAATGCAGCTTTCAACTATTCTCCTTCCAAAAAATTTTTGCTCTCAAAGTATGCTGGTTAAAAGAATAGCATATTTCTTCTTCTTTGTCCATTCTCAAATATCCTTCTTTAAATTCTTTCCAAACTTATCACTTAGTTGCTGAATTAATCCTGCCAATTCTCCTGTTGCTTGGGATTTCTCTTCAAGAAGCTCATAACGGAGACTTGAAATGTCTTGCTTAATCTCCTTAAGTTCTCCTATTGGGGAAAAAATTAAATAAAGTGAGATTTAATTACCTTGAATGTAAACCAGCTCATTTCAGTTACTCTTCCTATCTTTATTTCACCTACTTATGCCTTAAATTTAGTCAGAGGATGGGCTTATGGGATCAATGAACACCATGGTATGAGGGTAGAAATGAATAAAGATCTCAGAGGATAGCCATGCCTTAATGGCTGCTTCAAAAGGGACACATGATCATTTGGCTACATTAAACTATTCTCCAGCTTGTTTAAGCATTTAGTAAAATGTTACTTATTGCAATCTATTGCTGTCTCAATGCTTCTGAACTCTGAAACCCAGAAACAATCCTAAATATCATTGACTGACCTTCCTTCTAACTTAAAGCTTGTATGTTGGGTTCAAAAAGCATATCTATTAAATTCCTGTATTGTTATTTGCTATCCTATGATGCTGTAGCAAACAATTGATCATGGAACTTACAGCTTCCACTGTAAGTTATAATTTTCACTGAGTGGTTGAGTGGGGAAGGTACAGAGAAAGATACACTTGAGATACTTACACTTATGATAATTCAATGATATCTACATTTTTAAATATTAGCACATAGTACCTCTAAACTTGCTTCCCTTGTGAACATGTGGCAGTCCTCCCCAACAAAAACTACCTCATGCTACATTGACCATTTGACTGACAACCAAATAGAAAAGATTCATTTAAAAATCCATGACTGTAACAAGATTCATTACAGTGGTGTTACATTTAAAAGCACTTGCCTTCATTGACTTCATCATTCTCCCGATCTACTTGAGCTTTCAGTACATATCGCTTAATTAGTCTCTTCATTATTTTCTGAAAATGGAATTATAATGGGTTTATTGGAATTATGTTGCCTGATTACTTCTACAGCATGTTAGAGTCACATTGTAAAACAATTAATTTCTTTGATGTGTTGTAGATTTCAGTGGTCTTACACAAGTTCACTTGTACTGAACTGTGGCCCAATGATGCAATTGCATATTTATTTGATAAAATGTGTCCACTTTATTTTATGTAAACTATGAAAAGCATTACATCCAAGTCCTCCCACCCCATTAATAAGTGTTAGTTTCTCCCCAGTTGCTATCATACAATTACTCAAGTGATGTTTGCATTTTTTGTCTGTAGAGCAGGTATTTCCTAGGCAAAAATTACCATGTTCACTTCCTAAAATCTCTAGGAGCTGTTGTTTTAGAAATTTTAAAATTGATTCAGATAATATAACTTAATGAACAACAATAATAGTTTAGCCAGCTCTATGAAATCTTTGTTTCATCTTGTTAAACAATCTTGTTAAACAAGCATTGTTTAACACTCTTACTTATCACAGTACCAAACTACATAGAAAGTAGCTTCTTATTTTGCTATATTTGGAAGCTCCTGGCTATGGATTATTTCAAACATTAACGATTAACTGCAGAGTTAGAAACATTTGGGAATAATTGGGAATTTCTCTACAGATGTCAGAAAACTCTGTATTTCCATGTAACATATATTCAGGATTTTGCTGTTGTGCACATGTTTGGTAAACAAATGAACAAATAATCCCATAGCCAATCACTGTACAGAGAAACCTCACAACCACAATTAAGCCCAAAATCTCCATTGCTAAGCTATTAAGTAAATTTTGCCTCATTTTACCACCTTTCTTGCCATAGTTATTATGTGAATCACTACAGTTAGTAACAGGCTTGTTCAATGAATCTGGGTTTCCTACTGACTTTCCTTTCAATAACCACATGACCCTGGGTCACTGCAATCTTCATAAATACACGCCAGTGGCCAAGCATCTGAATTTTGATCATGTGACTATGGGGAGGCTACAATGGTTGTGTGAAAAACAGTCATAAGTCACTTTATTTTAGTGCCATTGTAACTTTGAATAAATGAATCATTGTAAGTACGAGAACTGCATGTAAATTCATCAGGATAACTGATAGAAAACGATCATGATCTAGAAAATATGTGATGTTTTCTTGAAGACTTATGTTCATGACTTTAATTTTTTATCACTGATCTGACCTCTCTTACTTGAATAAGACAATGGAGTCTGGGTTTATGCTTCCACTGAGTGGCCTTGGATATGGGTTAAATGATAAAAAGAAGAGGGTGAGATCCTGTATTGGAAATCACAGAAAGTTTATCCTTGGGCTATAGATTTTCAGTATGAGTTTATCAAAACAGGAAGAATGAGAATGTTGGTGTCTCCCAAATGATGACATCCTCTGGAACAATTTAATTCTGACTTTTTAGAGGATTAAAAGTATGAAAAATTGCAAAGGGAAAAAGTAGGAAACAAGAGAAAAGTCTCACACAGATAAAAATGACGGAATAAATTGCAGATCTATTTATTTATCCTTTATGTTGTTCTGTATATCACTTCAAGAGATTTTCCTTTATATTCAAAGAATAAAAGTTCTGTCTACTATTTTTGGATATAATAGGGTCACTATTCATACTTGCTGAATCTTTAAATGGTCAAAGAAAGGGCTATTCCTGGCTGCTTGTGATACATTTAACATTATAAAGAGTGACAAAATTAATGCAATTGTAAAAACCGAACACACAATTTAAGAATCTAGTAGACTAAAGCTACCACACAAGGTGAGGAGAAGGAAAGACCCCTTTTTTTTCCACAGAGGAGGAATCTCCAGTCTATAGGATACAAATGGTTCCCCAAGTCATTTCATCCTGGCCTATAGACTCTTGAGTAAGAGCATAAATGTTCAACAATTTGCAAACAATTGCCATTGGGTCGAAATAAATGCTAGATTATTGGGAAATGGGTGAAAGTGCCAGATTGCTGTTCCTCCCTCAAGACAGCCATTTGCCAAAAGTGGCCTGGTTGAGAAAATTCAAGAGCAGGAAAAGAGATTGGATTGCTGTCCCCTCCCAAACTCCATAATCTACCATTCTACTAAGTGTTTCAAAGGAAGCATATGAAGATGGTACCTGACACCTTGACTCCAGATGAACACTGTTCTATGGGAACTTAATATTTTTGAGCAGCCCAAACAGTGTCAGGTTAAGCTATTTATTTCCTTTCTAACTAATATTATCAAAGCCTGCTCATGCACATCAAGATTGTGATATCAGTGAAGGGACATCCATGAAGAAAAGGTTGGGGAAAAAATAGTGAATGTAATTTTGGCACAGCTTTCTTCTTTTACCCTCCCTCTCCTGCCCAAAGATCAATGGCAGAAATTAAGCAAGGTTTTTCCCATTCCTGCTCATGGACCTTTTCTGCAACATTGTTTTTGCATTATAATATATTACTTTTAATCAGTATTTCCCCTCAGAGGAAGTTAGAATAACAAGGAAATCCATTCTATAAAGAAAACAATCCTTGTTTAGGCAAAGATACATAGATATAACTAACAGCTATGATACTGACAGGAATTAGGAAGAGAAACAAGACTTGGATATGTAGTGCAATATACATATTAGTGGTTTCACTATGAGTGTGTGTCTGTGTCTGGGTGCGTATGTATACATGAATGTATGTATGCATGTGATTATTTACAAGACATATTTGCATTTAATTCTAGAAGCATTCATGAGGTACAGTGCACATACTATATGCTGAAGATGGCTATGGTGGTGGTATAATCCGTTGGGAAGTAGTGTTGCCACCTGAGAAAACATAAGTGGAGGAACATATTTTAGGAAAGCAGGGAAATATAGGATACTAATTATGAAGTGGAAGAAAAAGAAAAGCAAGGAATGAGCATGCCAAAAAGCCAAAATGCCACTACCTAGTGTGCCATATCTGTCAGTCTATCATCTGTCTGTCTGAATCTATGCAAAACTCTCTGTGCTGTTTTATTTATGTCTGTGTGCATGTGTGTGTGTGTGTGTGTGTATGTGTGTGAGATAATTATAATTTACACCAATATTTTTCGCTATTTACCTCTTCAACTACTTCTACCTTATCTCCAATCTATATTATCTATTGCTTTTTGTGATTTAGGCTTTCACCTCTGTTATGGATCTCTTCAATACCCTCCACACAGGATTGTCAGGATCTCCCCTTTCTGCTCCATTCACTTGCATAGTTTTGTTCACATTTTATGAATTGATCTTCACTGATTTTTTTGTAGATGACTGAATAATTTTAATGTACTTCTTTCAAGGTGGTCATTCTTTTTTATATTCAAACCACATTCATTCAATGACTGTGCCCTTGTCTTGTCTTGTTTAATCTTACATGTTTCTTGAAAACCCCATTCCAATTGCTTTAGAGCAAAAGAAAAATAATGTAGGTATAAAGAAAAAAGTGGTTTGACAGAATGAAGCCAAAGAGAACAGGGAACAGTTAAGTTTATAAAAGGCAGAGAAAATGCAGATTAATTTTAATAAGATTTTAATAAGATAAATTTTGAAAATGAATGCAGAGAACAGAACAAGAAGCTTCCAATGGAGTTAATGGGATAAAAAATAAATGCGATGAGATAAATTTGGGATGAAATGGATAAAATTCTGAAAGAAATTTTCTTAGGAATCCATATGGGAATGCAGTTTGATATAATCCCTGATTATATCAAACAGAAGAACTGAACTGAGCAGTAGAACTGAAAGGAATACTATAAATGTTTCTGTCCAAGAAAAAAAATGATGAAAAGGAAGTCTGAAAATTTGAGAAATATTAAGGCTTAAATTACAGCTGATGCAGCTTAAGAAATATTAAAATATATGTCAGATGTTTGCTTATGGCATGGCTGTGTGACTTGTTCAATGTTTGTGTAAAGACTGCATATGAAGCTGATGATTGTTAGAATGCTTTTATTATTCCTTTTAGCAAAGGTGAGGTACCAAGAGGGAGATAAATATAAGGAGATTAATTTCAGTGTTCCAGGAAAAAATATCTGATAGAATTATGATAAAAAGGCATAAGTGGTGACTATGAACAAAATTATTAACTGTAGTTTTCTAAGGGGTAGTAAATGAGAATGCCACATTTTTGCTCTTGCCAGTAGGGTAACTGAGAAATGTATAACGATAAGAAAGTATGTATTATATGCTTGTTTATTTGGAGAAAGATTTGAATTATGAATAATTTGTGAAAAAATCTTGAGTTGAAGGTTAGTTGTAAATGGAAACCTTAGCTGATGGTTTTACATGAGCAAGGAATGAGACAAATATGTGTGGTGCTCCCCCTTGGCCTACTAATGTATGAAAAGTCAAGGTAGCTGCATTTTATAGGGATGAATGATTGCAAGTTAAATGCCATTACAGTGGAGTATTTAAGTGAATGTATTAAAAAGAAGGGGAAGATTGAGAAAATTATGGTTGTTGGAGAAGAGATTCTGAAAAAAGAGGTTAGAAATTAACAAAGGCAATGTGTGAAATAATATACAGGGAAAGTGGGAATTTCCAAGGATAGAAGGATATAGAGAGTTCTAACTAAACTGTCAGTGTAAATTAAATATTTCCCTCCCCTTATCTTATGCATTTCATTCTTTTTTTCTTATTATGTATTATTTTTTTGAACTTTGTAAAATGTTTTCTAATTGAAAGGGAATAGTAAGATAATGAATGTGAAAGGAATGATTCTGTTATCCATTTGTGGGTGTCATATCTGGGCTGAAAAAAGAAATCCAATGACTATTAATTTGCAA
The DNA here is from genome assembly GCA_015471245.1 of Laticauda colubrina. Classification (NCBI taxonomy): domain Eukaryota; kingdom Metazoa; phylum Chordata; class Lepidosauria; order Squamata; family Elapidae; genus Laticauda; species Laticauda colubrina. The sequence goes on along the minus strand of BLBF01000003.1, from coordinate 78,800,371 downwards.
AAAAAGAAAGGCAGAAAACTCTCTTTGCAGTTGACTATTGATTCTGTGAGCCCTTGAGCACAAATATGGTGCCTCTAACTTATTTCCTCTTTGGGTTGTTGAGTTATGATGATGCCTCTAAGTATTGGTGTCTCCCACTGTTTTCTGTCATGTGTACTCAGGAGAAGTGCATGGTGGACGAGTGCTTCTGTTATAAACCCTAATAATCCAGAACAGGGCAGAGTTTATAATTTATCTCTGGATGTAATGAAATCCACTCTATTCTGTGATAGGCTGATGATTCCTGGGAAGGATATTCAACATCCCTTGTGCTAAACAGGAATCACTTACTGACAAAGAAAAATAGAGAATTTAATATCTGGAGAAAACACACTGAATGCCCCTGTGTCTCATGTCTACTTATGTTTTTTTCATATTTCATCTAAAACCCATCATACATCCATGGGAAAAAGAAAGATTACTTTAATATTCACATGAAGCCACTTGAAATATTAAAATAAGAAATACTGAAGTCCCTTTCTGTTTCTTTTATGGTCACATGATTCCTTGCAGATTATTACCTGGAGGTAATTATAGTACAGCAAAATTGTGGTGTCTTCTTATTGTTCTCACCTGGATTTCAGAGTGCTTATTTTTCAGAATTTTCATTTTCATTAACCCTCACATGGCACAGATGCATCTCTTTGAAATGCTAACTAGATACAGACATGAATACAATCCTAACAGTTGGTTTATGCTTTCTCTTTCTGGCTGAAAATAATTATTGGGCAGACCAAAACAACTGTTTTATGCTACTTGCTCCCTCTTTTGTATAATTGTGCCTTCTGTTATTATCACTTTATTATTATTTTTTCCTGATGGGAAAAAATTAACAGTTTTAATAATATATGGTTTTGGAACAGAGCTTGATAAGAACATCAATAAGAAACAGAAAAAAAGGCCTACTCAAATGTTTCTTTGCAAAGTTATTGATTTTTTTAATTATGGTTTCTAGCTCTAGCATTTCTTCAGTAGGTTATAATAAATTAAGTACTATAATTATTCTTATTCACAAAGAATAATTTTTGCATTTTAATGTAGTTTAATATGAATTTATACTGGGGTAATATGGCCATTAGAGGTATTGGTGGATTTCAGATAGATGTTATTTTAAAGTTGGGGGAGTATTTGAAATCTCTCCATGATGGCATTAACATAAGTATATTTTTTAAATAAGCCACTGAATTCATGCATGTTTACACACACACAGTGTAGTGTTCAAAATATGTGATGGTTCACATATAGGCTTGCCAAACTGATAGTAGATTCAGTAAAATGAAAGGGACTTAAATTTTATCATATTTCTAGTATTTAAATCCATAGGACATGAAAAGCAACTTTATTTTATCATTAGTGTGGATTCTAATATGGGTTATTGGAAATTACTTGATAATTAAAAATTATTTTAAATCAATGAGGGACTCAACGAAGGAATGCTGTGATGGATGACAAATTATGGTTGCTGGTTGGGAATTTTAAGAACTGAACACATTTGGAATTTCTGGCTGAGACAAGCTTCCTGCATGTATTTTTCACTTAGTTGAAAATTATGTCCTTTATTGCAACCAGGTATTCTTTGGACACTTTGATATCCAATCAATTTGATTCCTATCAAAGCCAGCAATTATGGCAGTGGGAATTGCATGAAACGTGCAGGAGGTGGCTGATGGATTGATGGCAAACTCTACTCCCTCTCCCCATCTAATTCTGCCATCCTTCCATCTTTTTTGGCCTGTATTTTCATTGAGTTCTTTTTCATTATTTAGTTTATTGTTCTATTGTCTTATGTCTGTATACACTCTTTTTATTTTTTTCCTTTTTATTGTTGGAAGCCACCTAGGGTTGCCCCATGGCAAGAAAGGCAGAAAAAAAAAGAACAAATAAACAAGATTCTCTTCTACTACATCATGGTGCAACATGTTTGAGAAATTGAGGTTTCCTAAGTGGCTGCTGATTATTTTTGGAGTTCTTTTTTTCACTGTGATACACAAAATATATTGTGTCTAAGAAATATTTCTATAGTTTGAACAAAATCCCACGTTCACAAAATAAGTTCACTATTATTGTCACTTTTCTGTGTACACAATGGCACACATTAAAATGAATTTCTGATGCCCGCTCTCAAAATATATATACACATATAAGCACACACACACACACACATATATATATATATACTTACTATATATGTGTACATACCACATACAATATAAACATATACGTATATGTTACTCACAATTAAAATAAGTTATGTATTTCTTACTACCAAATATTTAAAAAATACAATTGGGAAGAAACATAGAAGACAGTAAACAAAATGAGTGAAGTTGTACAACATCTTTTGTGAAAAGGGAGGATGTTTGGAAATGTTTAACATAGAAAAAAATATCACTTGAGGGAAAATATGATCAAACTCCATAAAGTCAAATATGGCATGACAAAAGACACAAGGAGAATTTGTTCTGTTTTTCAAAACACTATGGTTCTGTTGAAACTGTTTGAGAGGAGATTTAGAATAAGCAAAATAAATTATTTAAACATAGGAATGTATAACTAAAGAGTAAAAGGACTCCATCTTGAATTTCACTAAAGAGGAATAGCATCAGTTCATAAAGAATGGGTCTATCAACGGCTAATAATATCGGGGCCTTAGCATATGCTCTATGAGCAGCATGCCTCCAAATCCCAGTTGCAACAGAACAAAGATGGGAGAAGTGGGTGTCACTCTCTTCTGCTTGTGAGCATACCTGAGACATGAAATGAAATACTGGACTTGGATGTACCTTGGCCTGATCTGGTAGAACTTTATTATATTCTTGTAAACAACTACCTCTCTACTTTTAAAATAATTAGAAAGCAATTCCTCCTACAGTATGATTTTAAACTACATAAACATACACGAACAAATTGTAAATCAAAGGTATGAAGATGGTTACTAATTGCTTTCCTCACAATGATTTTTCTGATATCTTTCTCTTCAGTTGTCATTACCTGATATCTGGTGGGGTTGTTGTAGGCATTCTTCAGGACAAAGTCTGACTTTGGAGTACTTGATTCAAAACGAACTTTCTGAAATGTACAAATATAGGGCATTTCATCATAATGAAGAATGAAGCATTAGTGACCTAATTCAAAAAAAATATCCACAAATATCAGTTGCCCAATGCCCATGGCAAACCGCATGGTGCAGGAAAGAAAATTCGTATATGAATTTGATTAAAATTTTTGGTAATTCCATTTTGTATTTAAATGGCTAATATTCTTCCTAGCTGCCTGGTAATTCACCCTGTGTAAAAGAGAAATTGTGAAGTCCTCTGCAGCCTGGCAAAAAGGACATAAATCCTTTCAATTATTCTGAACATCCAAGACAAATAGTGGAAGGATACCTTCATTTTAGGATTTACGATTTATATAGCCATTTGATATTTATAATTATGTTCATACTCTTATCTATTTCACTTGTGAATTCCAGTCAAGAATATTGTGCAGATAAAGACATCTTATTAACCTTGTCTCAGCCTACTTTGGTCCACTATCAATACACTCATTTTGGACATCTGCAATGCTTATGGAAGTAAGTTTTCCGTACAAGCCATAATGGTGATGGTAAAAGTTCAATGCATGTGACTCTCAGCATGTGTAGATCAATATCATATGTAACCCACAGCAGCAGCTGAAAAACCATGTGATCAATGGCTGCAAGTTTCTATGCATGCTTCTCTGGATATTTGAAAATATGCTATGTCGTATCTATATAAAATCTGTTATGTTGTATCTATTTGTCACCCAAGTGACAAAAATGTCTTTCCTAAACAGGTAACTGATTAGTTCATTAATTGTATCATATGTATTAAAACAGATAGTTGGTTGCTGACCATTAAAAAAAATCCAGTCAAATGAAAGCTGTTTTGGTGCCTTTAATAGAATACTTATCTTTCAAAATCAGTGGGCAAAACTTTTTCTCTTTGCAGATATACATGATCTCTGGTAAGAACTCCTAGTTGAGCCACTGCAGAACAAAGGTAAGGTCCTATTCAGAAACTAAGAATTCAATCATGACATACTGGGTGCTGATAAGGGAAATGACTGTGTCACAATGTGTGTGATCTAATGCAACTCTCTATATTGTGTTTATTATTTTGCTTTCAAGAACTTGACCATTAGATGGGAAATTGGAAATTGATGGGCACAATGAGGCTAATAGATTTTTTCTTTTGAAGAAAAAAAAAAGGCATTAGATAGCTTTATGGATGTACTGTATTTAGGCTTTATTTCTTTGGACTTCAAAAACTACCAAGCTTTGTTTTTAACATGTCTAGACAATTTCCTCTGGAAATAACAATACAAGTATTATTGTGAGTATATATCATAAGGTTTAAATGGGTTTTTCTTCTATTAAAAATGAATGATTGTCCATGATATACGGACTGGAAGTGCTGACCTCTTACAAAGTATCTTTCTAATTACTTTTTGTGCCCTTCTGTCACAAATAATAGGATGAAATGGAAATGGAAAGCAAAACAATGTCTTTGTGACTTTATGGCTTTGTATCTTGTATGTATGTATGTATGTATGTATGTATGTATGTATGTATGTATGTTGAATGATCTATGCATTAGAATAAGCTTTTCTGTTTTTAACCATTTTGGAAATATTCATATTCCTGTTATTTATACCACAATTTCTGCTGAATTATGCAAATTATTTTTAGAATTGGGCAATGGATGTTTGGTTATCTCCTCTCATCAATGTATCTCATAATTATACAGTGATGCTTCTGGCCACAAGAAATACACATTGAGAACAAATTATGGATTACAATCCAATCATGCTTACTCCAAAACCTACTGGGTAGCTCTTTAGATTCTTAGCTTTTTCTCACATCAAAATTGTCCTGTTAATTAATTTCATGAAGTCTAGGCTTATACGATTATTGAATGAATGAATTGTTTCTACTGGTTTTCACATAAATACAAGGAGATAGTGAAAAGTCAGTAAATATTATTGGAGGAAAATACTGAATACATATATATATAAAAATGAAGAAAAAGAGTAATCCATGGTTTCAGTCTTAATCAAGTATTTTCAACTTTTTAAAGATCTGTTCAGCTGCTATTGCACCTTCTGGACAGGGTAAAATCAGAAGCAAATCTTGTGTACCTTCCCTACATCAACTTCCCATAAATAGACAAACCTAGTAAACATTGTATGATATTTGCTTATGTTGAATTAATAGCAAAGAACAGAAAAAGCGTTGAGTTGACATACATTTCCATTTTCAATACAGAATAAAAGAGTTGGAAGGGACCACAGATGTATTCTAATCCAACTCTCAGCAAGCAGATTATATTCCATTCCAGACAAATGGCTATCCAATCTCTTCTTAAAAATTTCCAGTATTGGAGAACTCACAAATTCTGAAGGCAAGTCATTTTACTGATTAATTGCTCTGTCCATAACTGTGTTCACTGTTGTAGTTAACAATAGACCTGTTCCATTACATGTCTGCTTTTGAGCACAGATTTCCAGTTACTCAAACTTCTTAACTATTTATTTTAGCTACTTTTTTTAAAAATCACCAGATTGAATTTAAGGACAAACACAGATTGTATTTGCTCTATAAAACAAGGTGGCAGAGAGTTGACATTCATTTACATGTCTTTACTTAGAAAGAGAAAAAGCCAACATATATATAGTACTGCCTTTGGCTCTCAGAAAAAATGTATATAACAACCATCAGGACTTTCTAGATTGTGATGTCACTCAACAACATTGCATCTCCTAGAAAGTTTAGACAGCATCAAGAATGAGTCCTTCCAAAGAGCTTGTCATGGCTGCTAATTTGTCATTTTTTAAAAAAAGGTTGAAAAAAGAAAAATGGAATTGCTTGGATATGCTTCATATTTAATAAATATAGAAAGCCAACCTCTGTTCCATTCATCCAGAAAAAGATTAAAAATAGCCACATTTAATCCCACTATAAAATCTGTTAGGGAAACACCTAGATTTACTTTCAACAAGATCTATAGTTGTTGTTTTTTTTAAACTCTGCTGTAGTTCTTTGTTAGAATACACCTTTCCATCACCTCCATTTTTAAACTGGGACTGGAAACTATAGCAGCTTCCAGTCTTTGATTTATTTACATATCTTTCTTGCAGTGGTGGAGTTTTGTTGTTGCCTGAAGCAGAATGAATGCAGGCAAATATTTGTAACATTTTAAGCAGAGCTGTTTCCTCACAGGTTATAATTTGCTAGTTTCAGTAAAACAATTTCCATAACATGCTCCAGGCAGTTTTTCAAAGTCCAGGAATGCAAAAATGAAATGCTGTGTGGGATAAACCTTACTATATGTTGATAGCCAAACAGATAGACGTTACCTACCAGGGCTGTACAGTTTCTTAAGTCAACCCTTTTCTTTGATAAATTCTCAAGCGATATACCACTTTGAAGCTGATTTGCAAAACAACCCAACCCCCACACTCCTATGAATGGAATATAATGAACCATGCATTGGTATATCAAAATCAGTATATTGTCACAAGCATATAATGCCAATTAAAGCTTTAGCAGTAACTTTATGCCATGTAATTGTGTAAATAGATTTGTCTTCTGCTCTGCAGGATTTGTAACTGAAGATTCTGGACGGAAGACTCCAGGAATAAATACGAAGGAACATAAAACAATAATCCAGGCCAAATACAACTCCAACAGATGTGTGTCTGAAACTATCATCCATGATTGGAATGAATGTGGTTTAGTAGTTTTCCAAAATGCCATGAGGGAGGGTGCTGTACAGTCCACAAGGGGGAGGGAGTTCCACAAATGTGTATGAATTGTGGTATGTGAAAGCTCCACTCAGAGCAGACAAAAAAGGAAAAACACAGAAAGGGTTGTTCAGAAAGATTTCAGCTTATGCAGCTTGTGAAGGATAAAAACTTCTCATTCAAAAATGTGGATTTATGCACTTGTGCACCTGAAGAAGGAAAGGGCATTTTTCCTTGTGGAAATGTAACAGAAGCCAAGATGGGTCTTATCATATTTTGCTGGACTGATTAAGCCTTGTTAGAAGGCATAAAGATGTGTCACATGCTACAAGGTAGTATACAAAGTCGGTGTCCTGTATCATTGCTTCAAGAACTCAAACCAAACTTGCTAAATAGACTTTGTGTCAAATAGGTGTACACGTGGCTTTGTGATTTTGTGAATGGGCAGAGCCTGTATGATAAATGTTGTAAAACTTGTACTTGTTGCTAGGCATCTGACTTTCTGATTGAAAATAGCACTTGAGGAGTTTCAAGTATGTAAAGACTGGCTCACTCAGGGGTACTACAGATGCACTCTAAAACCTTCACTGTAAAATAGATTGGATCAACTGACCTCCATGATTCCTTCTGTTTCTGATGCACTGTTTCCTTGATAAAACATTCCTAGGTAATGAATATATTGAAATAATGTGAAAGTTATCACATATGTGCTTCCCCTGAATTTTAGAAGAACACGGACAAAGCATCTTGTGATATTGCGCATAGATTCTGTAACATCTGTCAGGTAATAGTATGTAAATGCTATTAACTCTCTTGGATTGTTGCATACTTGTCATGATGTTAACTCTAACCCTAACCCTAGCCCTGATTGAAACTCTTTAGGGTTCATTTTTGTCATACTAATCTGGACAACATGAAGTTTTCAACATCTTTTGCGGGTGTCCAGGCCATGTTTGGAGTAGAGGGATTCAAACATTTTGTTTTTTTGGGAGGAGCTAGGTAACAGTTTAAGGATGAAATGAAAACATTAAGACTTGCATGCATTTCAGTTCTTAAACTTTCAGTGTGGATGCACAAAATTGAACTGATTTTTCTACTTGAGATGTGTGTGTGCATGTGTGTGTGTGTGTGTGTGTGTTGAGGTTTAAGGAGGAAACAGCAGTCCTTAAACATATTAAGTATTCTCTCAACAAAGACCAAAAATGTTGTTTTTGCCACACATTCATGTTACCAGTCTTGTTTCCTGCAGCTTCTGAGGCCAAAATGTTCTTTTTTACAGTGGAGATCTTAATTGTAAGAACATTTCCCATCCAGGTAGCTAGCAGCCTGAACTACCACAAAGGGCTGAAACTGAAACTGTACTTTCAACATGGCATTTCAAGAAATAAATACTTATGTTGAGAAATAAATAAAAATGACTGACTTACTCGTAGCTTGGAATTCAGCATTCCCATCTCAAGATCATTTTCACAGTTTTTGGCCTTAGATTTGCAGAGTTTTATGAGGCACATTTTTATTCTCATTATGAGATAATAAAATGACTTAGGGCTTGGCACTAGATTAAAAGGAGCAGGTAGGGTCCTTCCCTCATCAAAATAAGAAAGCCAGAGTTTAGCACGTGCAAATTTCCACTCCACATCTGCATCTTCCTGCAAAAGGAACAAAACTGATTTAACATAAAAGATTAGTTTTTGAGAAGGTTGCAAGCCTCATTGTCTTTGTTACAGATTTCAAGAGCTGCATTTGGTTTTTCAAGCTATTAAAATATTTTGCCCCAAAGTCATCCTTTGTAAAAACATTGATTCTAATTTTCCTTTGAAATAAACCACATAGAAAAACTCAATACTTTTCCTTTATCATAACCTGATCCTGTATAGAAGCATTACTTGTAGTTGCCCTACTTAACTAAGGTCACTGGAAAAAAGATCTAAATTCTCAAAATGTCCTTTATGATTACAATATAGCTTTAACAACCTTGGATCTAACAGTGTACAAACAAATTATTTTCTCAATTAAATATCATTGAAGGAGTCAAAGACTATGCAATACACTGAATAGGAATATACAAAAATGATTCCTATATTAATTTAAATGTCATTTTTCTTGTTTCCCTATTTTCAAATTACTTTTTCCACTAAGTATCCCTGAAATGAATTGAAGCCAAGTCAATTAACTTCCTAGGTTTCTGATATAAAAAGACTATGAACTGTTCATAAAAGCTCCATTGTCTGCTGGACTTGGAAAAAATCAGAACTAAAAATTAAGTCTCTGCAAGAGATTCCTAATTGGTGTTCTGTTTTTGAATTAAATTTTGAATTAAATTTTCAGGATGGCAATCATTATTTACTTAATAGGTAACCCACCCTTAAACAACTGCATATTCACGTTCAAAGATTAACTGGCATTTCTATCAAGCTTTTCAAAACTGGAGGAAGGTTTCAAAGTGTTTCTATCCCTTAATTAATGCTCTTTGTTTTCTTTTACACAATTTATCGATATGTTAAAGTGATAGATAATTCTTACCTCAATTTCCTGATAAGAATTGTTGATCATGGCTATTAACATGTTGAGGAGAACAACCACCATGGTGACATTATAAACCCCATAGAGCACATATCCAATATTCTCAATAAATTTGTGATCATATTTCAGCACCACTGATATTACCTCAGACAAGCCAAATATGGACCAGAATAAAGTTTTAAAACTTTCTTCTACCCTAAAGATAAAATGAAATCTTAATTAGCTATTTGGGTCTGAGCTGGGAATACATTAAGCCCAATCATTTCTAGCTGAGGAGGTCTAATAAACCAACATTAAAAAATATTTAATCTTGAGAATTTAAACAAAAGACACCTCTGAACTTAAAGCATAATGTGCTTTAGTCTTATATAGAAATCCAGTAATCATGTCTTATTTCAGCATCCAGAAAGCAACATTTAGTATAATATGTGAACTCAGGAAAGCTACCATCTTTCATTGAATGGAATGAATTTAATTCAAAAAAGATGTAGACCATCCAGAAATGGTACCTAATATTAGGTAATATTATATCAATGGAGATCTTGCCTTTGTCCTATTTATGAAGATCCAAATCATTCCCTAATCTAAGATGCTGATTATCATATTGTTATCCCACAGCACTCAGACATACTAGACAACTTCTTCCCAGAATTGAATCTGTCTGCTCAGTCTGGTCATCTACACAAGAATACTGCTCTCCTATGAAAAAATACTCAGTGGGGGGTAGACTAAGTGCCAGACGGTCTCTGTGGTAATCCTCACTTTTTGGAACATTATTTGTTCAGAAGCAGGTGCAGCCTCATCTCTCTTATCTTTCTATAAACACTAAAATCTGCTTCCAGAGAGCCTTTGCCTCAGCTGAATGAGATATAGGGATGGTTATTAGTGTTATAAACAAGCATAGAAGAAAACAAATACATATTGCTTACATGCTATTCCATTTTTGAGATTTTGAGTAGCTTACAAAAAACAATATAAAGTTAAAGTATAAGCAGTCATAACAAGTCTTGGAGGTTCATCAATCAGGCAACACAGACTTTAAACGTCTGTCTTGAAAATTTTGCATGGGGGCAGGGAGGGTATTCAATCAAGGGAAAAGCTGCTTCAGACATGGAGGGGCATGGCTCAGAAATCCCTACCATGAAGCCTCTGTAGAAAGCATTGCCTCACATTTGGGACTATCAGCAAAAGCCCTCTACTACATAACACCAAATAGGCAGATTTAATTTAGGAAAGGCAGAGTAACCGAGACTGTATATCTGGAAAAAAAAGTGAATTGTCCATTAGTAAGTATACCTATCTTACTATGTGACTTATACATGAAAACATGCATTGATCAGCCCAATTTGAATATGGGCCTTAAATCCTTCTAAAGATAAATCTTCTTTATCAACACAGGGATTATTTTCTTGCAATCTCACCTTTATTATTTTTTAAATAAATAACTCAGGGTGGCAAACATAGCTAAAACCCCTTCAACTTTCTCTTACTTTCCCCACAATCACCATCCTGTGAGGAGAGTTGAGCTAAGAGACAGTGGTTGGCACAAAATCACCCCAAAATCTATTTAGTGTACCGATAAGATAACAAGACTTGATTATTTAATACAATTAATTATCTGCAATAATTTTGGAGAGAGGTATATTTTGAACTAGAACTTCCAGCATTTTATGTTACCTAGATGCTTTTTTCGAAGGGGATATCTTCCCCGATTTATTTTTTCATTGTATTTTTTTCTTTCAAAAGGACCTGAAAAACAATAGGGAACCAGCTTGTAATGACTGCAAACAAAGTGATCTCAGATTTGCCACTACATGCCATCTCTTTCCGTTGGCTAAAGGGAAATAATTGACAGAAGTAAAGGATGGGCCTCCCAATCTACAGATGCAAAACTGCTACCTGACTAACTGCACCCTATATGACCATGGAAACAATAACTCCCACAGCTGGCATGGGTAAGGCTCAACAATAACCTCTCTCTCGCTTTGCTAATAAGCACATTCCATATCCCCCTCACTAGATTTTAAGAGATGAAATTTAATTTGAAGTATGGGTTGCTTCAGATGCATTGGACTCCACTGTATTTTTCTTACTTGCCTGATACCTGCCATTCAATCACTTGGCACACAGTTTTATTTCACTTTTCAGATATAAAATGTACTCTTTTTCATATTGCCTCAGATAAGAAGATGTTAAATACCCCATAGCACTTATTGATCATGAATTTTTAATATCCACTCTTTACATGACGAAGTTCAGAGAGCTGTGGCATGGATTTTCTTTTTTGTTCTTCATTACACCATCAAGACAAGTAAATATCTTCATAAAAACAAGTGCTTAAAGAAAAGAACAAGATCACTTTTTTCCTATGAAATATTACATTGAACTTTGATTCCAATAGCATGATATTATTTTACTTTGTTTTCATTTGGAAATTTTATTTTATTTTATTATTTTCTTACTTGCAATTTTAACAATTGCAGCAATTTGACTACATTTCCTGAATTAGCAGATCTACATTGATGTTGCCTAGCAACCAGGTTGAGCTAAAAGTATTTGAACCTCTTGCTGGCTGCAGTCAGCCCTATTTAGCTAGACCTGCCAGAACGTGGCTGCCAAAATACAGATGGCCTCTGAATGGGACCAGAGATACAGAAAATCCTTTGCTGCCCTCTAATGGCTCCATTGATTTTCCTATGCTAAACTTGGTAGCAATAAATTTAGTACTTGGACAGAGAACCATGTAAGAATTTTTGGAATGTAGCCTAGGCTACACTTGGCACATAGTAGTTTTTTTTTGTTGTTGGAATGGTTCAGCTACACTGCTCTACTGGTGTGGAACAGAGAAGGGCTCCTGGCTTCACAATATTCTTGAACAGGATGTTTCATTCAAAGGTGCTTCAACATTGTTGCATATCCTTAGTCCATGTATCAAATATGGCTTTCCCAATGTATAAGCAAGCATTTTGTTTGTGTGCAAAGGTTTTATGCACCGAAGGACTTATTAATGTATATATAGAACTCAGAGATCAGGGACAATAATCCTTCTCCCTTTTTTTTTTTCATTAACATCTGTTTTATTATGTGGACGTGTCCTCTCCCGGGCCAAGCCCAAATTAACTACTTCTTCCCTGAGAAGTGGCCCTGGAGTGTCTGTTCCTTGATAGTTACTTCTACTTGTTCATCATTCATCTTCAGTCATGCCCATAGGCAAGGATTTTGTTCTCTCTAACTCTGTTTAGGCATGATATTTCTAGAATGAATTAAAAATGGTTGTTTGTAGGAGTTTTGCAGGGAGTGCTGAATCTGCCATTTCAGTCTCTGACTTTTCCACAGGAAGGATGTCTCTGTTAACTTTTCAGATTAAAGGATTGCATTAGCTTTCTTTCCAGAAAGTACTGTGTCCAAATATTTATACTTTGAATTTGGAAAGCAATTTTTGAGATGGGCAAAGTAGCTGCTTGTTGATATATATCAATAAGCACTGGCCTTATTCCCAGCTGGGCAGATCTAAATCTCTCCTGCTTAATGGCCACTAAAAAAAGAAAATCTTGAGCCAAACTGTTAGGGGAAAAAAGTATTTTAGGCCTGATTCACACACTAAAAAATCAAGCAAAGCTTTGGTAGAATATGGAAATTTTAGAATGCTGAATGGACCTAAATGTACAACAAAACATGTTCTTGAGTTAAAATAAACATCTTTTAGTTTAACCCAACTTCTAACTTCCTCAACAACATGTTCCATTTTTACCAGCTTTTAACCAGTATTCAATCCTTATCTCAATTCTTCTGAAAAGGTATATTGCCCAATTGATCAGACATTAAAAGCCATGCATATTTTGGCAAAAGTAATGATGGGTAACAATAAAATAAGATTCCTTTTTTCAGTTATAGAGACTTTTCTTTTTAAGCAAGAAATTAATGGAATCAATTCATCTAGTTGCAAGGAATTCAGTAAAATATTAATTGGGAGTTCCAAGAGCTGCATTTTGAATTTAATAAAACTGAACTCATTCCAAAGACAATCAACATTATAATAACCTAAACTTGCTGGTTAAAAGAGGTCTTCTGTCTTTTAAATTTGCAAACTTATTAACATATGAGTCATTAACATATAACCTTTGTAGCTCCTGTTGGCTAAAACCAAAGTTTTTAAATATTATTAAATTAAACAGAGATAAAGGAAGAAGAATGATTTTTAGGTATCTTTAATGATATTTTGTACCTTATAGGACTGGGTTGATTACTGCTATTGTAGAGTATGAAAGACCTATGTAACAAGCATTTAACTTGAAAAGCATGACTGTAAAAAGGGTTCAGGGCATCCTTTTCCTAATTTGAAGGTCTCTTGATATGCTTGGATTGCAGCCAAGGTTTTGAAAATGCCACTTTAAAACCTCCAAAGAATATTATACTAGGCAAGGTTAATTTAGACCAGTGGTTCCAAACTTTTTCAGTCCACCGGCCCCTTGGTGCTACAAACTCATCCTTGGTGCCCCCCACCCAGGGGTGGGATTCAAATTTCTGTGGGCATGGCCTAATTTGAGGATGTGGCTTGCTGGTCATGTGACTGGCTGGCATGGCTTGCTGGCTGGGTGTGGCTTGGTGGTCATGATTGGGTAGGTGTGGTTTAGTGATCATGTGACTGGGTGGGCATGACCAGGTGACTGACAAACCAAATATAAGTGGTCCTCAGTTAATGGCCAGTTATTTAGCAAGTGTTCAAATTTACAACTGGCCTCCCCAGAGCTACCTGACCTATTTTTGGAGTTTTGACAGCCATGCACTCACATACACACACACTCCTTTCTAACCCTATTGGAGCAGGTCATTAGACTAGAATCAGCAAAACATCTCTGATTAGATTCTTGAAGTGAATAGAATCAAATCAGAGATGCTTTGCCGATTCTTGTTGATTTGTTTTATTTGTATTTCTTTATTTAATGTTGCTGAATTGCACTGACATATATGTCCCTTCTTGCACATAGCCCAGAAGCTTTTGTGATTCTTTGCAGCAAAAATTACCAACCTCTGGCTTTTGCTCTACTTTTCAAATATGCCACCACTGTCGCATTCTAGGTGCCGCCCCCGCAGGTCCACCCCATTGAGCCTGCTGCACTGGAGGGACCTGCCCAAGTGAGTCTGAGCAGAATGGTGCACCAAGTCAATTGGGTGAGCCTGAGAGAGGGAAAGAGAGAGAAAAAAAGAGAGAGAGAAAGAGAGAAGGAAGAAAAGGAAGAGAAAGGGGAAAGAAAGAAAAAGGGACAAAGAAAAAAGGGGGATGGAAGGAAAGGACAGAAAGAAAAAGAAATAAAGAAGGAGGGAGGGAAGGAGGAGAAAGATAATGAGATATCTATTCTCGTCCAATCACCTGCTCCAGCAGGGTTAGAAAGGAGTATGTGTGTGTGTGTTCTTGTAATTTACCAATACATTTTGGTTTTGCCTTCTTCCGAATTGGCACTATAATACATTGGGGAAAAGTAATTTTTTAGGGTGTAGGTCTGGTCCAATGGATCCTGTTTAAAGCCACAGCAAAATGTGAGAGCTTCCTGGTAGTCTTGACCATGTTTCATCCACAAAACCTTGAATAGAAGCCAAAGATGTTTCAATGCGGAAAAGAGCCTCAGTCTAAACTAGGCCTCATTTCAATCTGATGCATCAGCGCTCTTTTTCTCTCTCCCTCTCTCCCTCCCTCTCTCTCTCTCTCTCTCTCTCTCTCTCCCTCTCCCTCCCTCCCTCTCTCCCTCCCAGACTGGCTTTGCTCTACTTTCTCAATGTGCCTGTGGGGCTGGCGCTTCGAACATGGATGGCTGGATAGAGAGAGAGACAGGAAGTTAGGTAGGTAAGTAGGTAGGCAGGCAGGAAGACAGACAAACAGACCTTTGGTATGGATGTAAGGATAGGTACGTAGGTAGGTAGGTTGGTTGGTAGATAGGCAGATAAGTAGGTAGGTAGATAGATAGATCTATATTGGTAGATAGGTAGGTAGGTAGGTAGACAGACAGAACTTTTGTATGGATGGAGAGAGAGAGAGAGAGAGACAGACAGAATCTGACAGCAGTGGCACTTTGGGAAAGTTAAGCAAAGCCGCTGACACTGCATTCGAGGCGTTGTCTTTGGAGCGGTGCAACAGTCAATGGGGTGAGGCTGCAGAGCCGGTGCCTCGAATGTCCCCCTGCTGCCTTTTAGTGCCCCTCTGCTGGCCCACTTGGTGGCGCTAAGAGGTGGCAGGGGGTGTTTGAGGTGCCGGCACCAAAGGCTCACTCCATTGATTGTTGCACCAGAATGGCGCAAGGGCTCAATGGGGTGAGCCGGTGCGACGAACTCAGCGGCAGCACATTGCGAAAGTAGATCCTTACCTGCTCCAGGAAGGAGGGAACAGCATCGCCCTCTACAACATGAGTGCCCAAGGAGTGAGGGCAGTTTAGGAGGCTGATCCCTGGCAGGAGGGGCAGCCTATGAACTTGCTGTCAGGTGGCAACGACAAAGAGGGGAGGGCTTGCTGAGCAGGATACTGGATGTTGGGCATGTGGTCAACCCCCCCCTTCCTCTGCCTCCCCTTAGGTGATCCATGGATGCCACTGACTGTTGAACCGGAGCAGTCCATCTGTGCTGCCACATTCAAGGCGCCGGCTCCGGAGTGGTACAATAGTCAGTGGAGTGACCCTGTGGGGCTGGTGCCTTGAACAGCCCCCTGCCACCTCTTAGTGCCCCCTGCCATCCCCCTTGCTTCTTAGTGCTCCCCTAAGGCATCCCACCACCCATGGGATGGTACCACCCATGTTGGAAACCACTGATTTAAACATTTGATGTCTAGATGATAGTGGATGGATCTTCAAGTTCTGGAAATGTGGAATTTGCTTCTGCAAGTCTTCCCTCCTTTAATATAGGGATATTCAGGAATATCACTGAGACATATTTCTGGGATTAGAAATGTGAATCTGGACAGCTTTCATATGTACCTTGAAGACAAGATCTATTGACAACTTTTGAAATCCTCTGCTGAAACACAAAAAGAGAATGGAAGGGAATTTGGAAAAGGGTGTTTTCTAGCTAGGGAAACAATCTCTATGACTTTGCATGGAAAATAGCTCAGCTCATGTTTTTTTTATCTCAGTCCAACCACAGAGATAAACCACAGCCTTACCACAAATCTCTAAGGCTTTTTTCCTTCATTCAGTACAAAACGCCAAATGCCCACAAGTTTCCATTATACCCAGAAAGTGGAAATAGTGCAAAAGACTCTTAACTACTGTATCATTTGAAAAGCCTTCCATTAAAGATCAACAGCAGTTAGTGCATTAGTTGTAGCCCACCTGGTACTTTATTCCCAGATGTCACCGTGGTTGAGTAGTCAATGGCAGTAGCATGTCCAGAGGGATAGCTACCTCAGCTAATTCAATAATTATGGGCTGAAGTGGTATTTCACAAAAGCATCTGAATTTAGCATGTTGTACTAATTTTCAAGCCATTGTCTGTTTTATATATTTAATGACTAGTATCTGTCTTTCATCTTTAGACAATTGCAAAATATAGCCTATCCCAACCACAAGGAGACACCTGCAGTGGCATCTTCTTTGTGATGGACAAACTGTTTCGGAACAATGGATCAATCCATTTAGTACTATTTTATTTATTTTTCCTTTCAAGGACATGTCTTTTCATCTTCAAATAGTAAGCAAGATACATTTGATCTTAGCCAAAATGAGAAGGTTAAATGTCTCTTAAGAAAGGAGAGAAAGGAAGAATAAGATGAACAAGATAGAAGAATAGAAGAAGAAGAAAAAAGTTTAATTTGGTCAGTTAAAAATTTTTCCAGGAGTAGGAGAAAATGAAACCCATCACGGAACAGAGATACTAAAACAGCCATCTCTGGAACAGAATTACTTAAAAGAGATCGTATCAATTAACAATAAGCATTCCAAAGTTATATCAAAGAGGTCAATTAACAATATAATAAAATATTGTGAGAACAAAGCTCAGGGTGCCAGCTAATAAAAAGAAGAAGATGTAATAATAATGAAATGAAAATGAGCCATTCTGCCATGGCTCAGAGAATAGAGAAAATGAGAAAAGCCCAGAACTTTACAGAGAACATTAAGCAGGGCTTATTGATTTATCAACACAGTTAAATGACGTTTTTAAAAGTCTTCAAATTAATAGATCTGATTTGTCTGACTATTCAAACTGATTTTTTTTTTGGGGGGGGGTAGGAGAATACAAGGAACAGAGATGCAGAATGATACAATAGAAGACACCCCTCCCCCCTGGGAGTTTTTTTCAGGTAATTTGGCTTGACAATTATCAAACACAGGGCATGGCACAGTAATAGAAAGCTCTGAGGCCCCAACAGAAACAGTAAACAGGACAGAGCCAAAGGACAAGCCTGATGGGAGAGTTATGGCAAGTCTCCAAACAAACAAGAAGATGCAGAAGAGATCATTCCCTTAGACTGTAACAAGGAGCCTTACCAGTTGTCCATTACATTAGACAATGGTTTCTCTTGGATAGAGCAAATTACTATAAATCTACCAATCTCCAAAAAGGTAGAAGAAACCCACTGAACCTCAGAGACTCAATCATTTATTTGAAATGATTTCCTGGAATATAGCAGGATACAATTTATAGCACAAAGACCCCAACTTTAGATATAATATAACAAATTTTAGTGTTGTATTCCTACAAGGAGATATGGTGCAGGAAGAATTAAATTGAGATGGATATTATTCAGCCTCCATGCTAGCATCTCTGAATGTAGGTAAGGAAGTAGTTGGGACTTATTTCTACCAAGCTTTATGTACATATGGTAAGCTGTACTATCACCAGTCAGAAAGTATGTACTTGCTGTATTAATTAAATTTAATTGATGCAGTTTATTGATAGCTAATGTATATATCTGCTCTCTTTAGTACTAAACTTTAAATTAGCTGCCTATGAGGCACATATCATTCTATTAATGATCCCCCAACTCCCAATTAAGGGCAAGTATTTTCCTTGCTATAGGATTATTTTGAAGACTTCAGAAGTAATTATAAGGGACTGAATGTTGCCAAGGCATTCAGTAGCTTAAGCCCCTGTCACACTGCACCAACGGATGGAAAGAGGATGTAAAACGGAGAAAAACACTTACCACCCATTGGTTAACGCGATGCTTCCGTTCTGTACTCACTGCCTCCGTTTTGCTTCCTCTCTATCCGTCCAGCATCCGTCTATTGACATTTCATCCGCTCAAAACGTTTTGAGCTGCTCAAAACTTTTGAGTGGAAAATGTATCCAACGCGTCTGTTCTGCATCCGCTAGGCATACGGGGGACATCCGTTCTGCATCCGTTGTCATCCGTTACGCATCCGCTATATCCGCTAGGCATCCGCTGCGCATCCGCGCAACTCGCATCCGTTCCAGCAGTAAACGGACGCAGGGAGGAAGCGGAACGGACATGGAACGGACGCGCAGCGTTAATAGCACAGACAGAGAAAGGATGAAAGCGGATGCAGCACGCAAAGAAAGCATTTAAAATGGAAAAAATGTTCGCAGAGGGGACCTATCCGCTCCCATCTGCTTCCATCCGTTAGGCTTCCGTTCCTCATCCGCTTTCCATCCACTCTGCGTCCTCCCCCCATCCGTTCCTTTCCGTGTTGTCCGCTCTGGTTATGCAAATTTTTGTCCCTTTTGAGAGTGGATAACAACGGATGGAACATTTTTCTCGTCCACTGTGTCCTTTTTACAAACGTTTTGCATCCGTTGGGCAGTGTGACAGGGCCTTTAGATGTACTGAATGTGGCTGTAAAAGAATAGTATCCAAGGGAATATATAGTAATATTAGGCAGATAGGATTATGCATACTTTAGGTTATGTGGCTAGCTTCCGCAACCTATTCTGACTCATCCATAGATTTAAGATGGATGATTGTTTAGAAAATGACAATTTATTGTTGCTTTTTGAGTTAACCCTAATATGAAAGAATTCCTTGCTTTGATATTTCCCATCAGCAATACTGGAGGACTCATCTAAGATCATCCTGTGTAAGGAAAGACTCTCCCCATGTGGGTTCAGGTCTTTAGAAATTGTAATTGCCTGTTTTCTTCTATACTGTTAGCTGCACATATTCATATAACTTTGCTAACCTCTATGGTGCCAATCCTTCTGAATGCTCCAAATGATCTATATGTGTACTGTCTACTTGAAGATAAGGATCCAGAAATAGCCTGGCAAGAAACAAAATTCTGTTGAAACAGCATGCTGAATGAAGATCTGGATGCTTAAGGATCTTCAAATTTCATTGAACGGTATATAATTTTTAATCTGTAAAATTACTAAATTTACGGGGCTGATCTGTAATCTTAGTAAATAATTTAATAAAATGCCTTATCAATCAATGGGCTTTAATTTTAAATATATAGGTGTTTCAAGTTTTAAAAATGTGTTTTAAAAGAGTTTAAAATTGAAATTATACTTTAGTGTTTAGGGATTCTATTTGAAATTATTGAAATTATTGAAATATTGAAATTATACTTTAGTGTTTAGGGATTCTATTGAAATTATACTTTAGTGTTTAGGGATTCTATCAATTAAGGCGATTTATATTGAGAGCTGGTTTGGTGTAATGGTTAAGTCATCAGGCTAGAAACTGGGAAACAGTGTGTTCCAGTCTTTTTTGGGGCATATTGCCAGCTGGGTGACCTTGGGCCAGTCATTTTTCCTCAGTCCTAGGAAGGAGGCAATGGCAAACCACTTCTGAAAAACTTTGCCAAGAAAACTGCTGGTCTGTGAAAATCAGATATAATTGAACAGAAGAAAAAAAGGTACTTTATTGTATTTGATGACAATCAGCATTTTAGTTTCTGGTTTTTTTTAGTTATATTCTTTTTTTCTTATAGTATACATTATAATAGTATATACTGTACTATACTCATTATATTTTAGTACATAGTATAGTAGATATAAAAGTAATACTATTGCCACATATCTTTATTTATTGTCACTATATAGAAAATATACTTTTATTTGAAGTCTGTTATGTAAGTTGTAAAACTATACACAGGTCAGTAACCTCAATCAAGGGTATTCAAGCAAGAATGGTGTTACTCATATTCCATTATTATTTAGGATAAGCCTCTGCTGGCTAATCTTTATGGTCATTTGGGTGTTGTAAGATAGACCTCTGGATGCCGAGAAGGCAGTACAAGGAAATTCCTTTTTCAGAAATATCTCTGAGATATGCTATCTTATCCTAAATGCTTGCTGATCATGTTTATTCTTGCTATTCTTTCTTTATATATATTTACATTTATATCCATTTCATACAAAATAAGACACACATAAGCCTATTAATTACCACAGATTTCAGACAGCTTAATCCTGTGTCAGAGATATTTAACATTTTTTTTGCCTAACAAATAATTCCCAAATTTGAATATATAATCATTGGTTCTGTTTGTATTTAGGATTAAATCCTTGTAGACTGTATTAAAATCATGGACATTATTGATCCATAATGATGCAACTGTTGTTCATTTGTTCCAAATTTTCTGATGTAATGAAATGGGATACTGAATCACTTCAAACATCAGTAATAGATCAAAATACATTGTTGGAAGGAAAATTGATCTAGTTCAGTTCCAAGTTGGGTGAAACACACTGAAAATAAAATGGAGGGTGGAGGATGATTGGAAAGAAGGTCCATTTATTGATGAACAGAACCACTAGGGCTTGTGGTTCTGGGACAGCTGACAAAATAGAATATAGAGTGGGTGGCTTTTTATGCCTTCTGGATTCCTGGAGAACATATGAGAGTGACAAACAATCCAAGTGATGAAAAATGAAGTTTTAAAAAGTTCTAGTAAATGGAGCAAAATCTAATCTAATGCCTATCCATCTTTCTCTTTTTAGATTATGTAGTTTATATACAGACCTTTATGTTTCAGAAAACATGTCTCTATGTTATTTCTCATCCAGAATATAAAGCTCTGTAAGCAAATTCCAGGAACAAAGTTGTTGATACGATACTTCTTGACCAGAAAGCAAAGAAGTCCTCACGTATGGACTACATTTGTTGTTTTATACTTAATTACTTAATGACCAGAAATAAGCTTGCCATACATATAAACTGGAATTCCTCTAACCATTTTCAAAATGATGAACTGCAGCAATAAGAAGCGCCCCCCCCCCCAAATGACAGTTGTAACTGCAAATCTGCTTTGGTATGCATCTTTTTGAGGGAGCAGTCTTTAATTACAGGATTAGGTACTATTTTTCCACTTGCAACAGCTGTCAGAAAGAATACGTGCACACTAGAGAATAAATTAAGGGCTTATTGGCTGCTGACAGTCTGATGCTGCCTTTTGAATGCATGGCACTGTAGTGGAAACCCTTGCTTTATATTTAGGCATACACTGGCAGTTGCATTACTACAGTTCAAAACATGAGGTGACCTAGTCAAGATATAAATCTTGAGGTCAATTCCAAGCAGCTCTCTTCCCTCTCTCCTCCTTTCTTCTCTCCTTCCTTTCAAATGAAATGTTAACATTTTTCATGTGCTTATCATCTAGTAAATTCATCACAGCGAAGTCATATAGACCTGTGCTGGAGTAGAGGTCATCACATTCCTCACAGCCAGCTAAGAGTTTGTCACTTTTAAAATTTTATAAACGATTTCACCCCCAAAATATTCTATAATAAGTGCTGAACAATCTAAAGTGTAATGCATGCTCACCCTGCGTTTTTGCAAAAACAAAGAGATTTTTGTAAGGTTTCATGGCTTAGTGAGCATTTTCTATTTTTAATCCTTTTAATGACTGGGTTGGGTCTAAGTTCCCTCTAAGGTCCATGTTGCTGAAAAAAACACAACCTGTTAGGAAATTGAAATCTATATGAAATTGTCATATAGATGGATACTGCAAATTATTCTAGAACAGGTAGAACAATGGTTTGGAGAAAGATATACACATATCAGTAATGGCATGCAGCTTTTGTTCAGCACCTTCACTTAAATATGACTTTTGCTGTGCTATAACTATTATTGTTATGTTATGTTTTATGTTATGTGATATTATATTATTTATAGTATTTTATGTTATATGCTGTTATGTTATTACATTGCATTGCATTATATATTATTTCTCAAGCCCTGATATAAATAATTCTTTCATTCTCAAAATATTATAGATTTCCTTTAAATGCTTTATAGAATATCTGGTTAACAGTAAAACAGTAAAAAACTGATATCATAAAATGATATGAATATTGAATATATCATCTCCATCCACCAAATTGTTTCTTTAAATGTGTAGGAGATATCATCTGATATCCTATTTTACATTTTTATGCTATTGTTGCTATCTTCTCTTAGGATTGGCCATTATAATTTCCTATAACAGTGTTTTCTTTGTCTTTTGAGATACACTGTAGATGATAGATAGACAGACAGACAGATAGACAGACAGAATTGTTGGTACTATTTATGTCACTTTGTTTTTGTGTTCCTTTGATCTCATTTTATCAATTAAACTGTTTTAATGTTTGTTGATTGTTGTAACTATGTAGTTGATGTTTAATATATAAACATTGAGCTATATTTGCTAACTGAACTGAATCTCATGTATTGGTCTGATCTGGAGAGAGGGATTGACTGAGAATGTGTTGAGTACAAAATAAACTGGATATTTCCCACAATAATTTTCCAACAATGCAGGAATACCTATAGTCTGTAATTCTACAGAATACACATAACAGCAGTCTGGGGAGTCAAAACCCATGCTGTAGATACTCACGTTGTAAATGCTGGGTTATATTTTGCACCTAGGTAGTATGAATAAAGGTTGAACATTCCAATCATGAAGGCGAGAAATACCATGATAAAGATGACCATGAACTTGAAGATGTCTTTCACAGTTCTTCCCAAAGAAATCTGGAGAGGACCAAAGCTTTCATTGGCTGGGAGAATATAAGCAATCCTTGAGAAACTGAGTACCACTGCTATTGCATATAGTCCTTCTGATATGATCTGAGGATCTGAGGGAAGCCATTTGCTCCTGGCTAAAAGAAAACACAATAGACAATATACAAAATTAATAATGAAAATCCAAATCAAAAGTGGGAGGAGGGAGATTCTGAGTGGAAGACTGAAGAAGAAAGACTCTATGTCTTCTTACTGAGGGAATTCTTAGATGTTATTGGTGAGTCTTGATTTCATCCTTGCCCCTGTTTCTGGATATTTGGGGTTAACACTTTCTCTTCTTTCTTCCCCTCTTACAAAGTCAGAACTGCAAGATTTCCAAGGAACACAAAGGGTTCCATCCAATGTAGATTAAAGAGCAGAAAGCTCTGATCTATCTGCTGTGAAATATCTTGCTGAATTCTTTCCTTATTTATTTAGTGATTGTTACTAATGGCTATATTCATTTTAGCCTCATGTTAAAGTTGCATGTGCTGCTTGAAATAAAGTTGCCTGAAACTTTTTATATTTTAAACCAGGGGTCCCCAAACTTGGCAACTTTAAGACTTGTGGACTTCAACTCCCAGAATTCTCCAGCCAGCTATGCTGAGTTGAAGTCCACAAGTTTTAAAGTTGCCAAGTTTGGAGACCTTTGTTTTAAACAAACAAGCAAACAAAACAAACAAAAACAAGTTAATGCATCTCTATGAATCCAGAATTCTGGCTTATAGGTCACCAATCCATCTAAGGAATAATATCCAAACTGGTTTCCAAGATTTTGAATTATAGTCCTTCCTATAATATATTTTCCAAAATGACTGAATAGTTTAAATTAAGTCATTGTTTATTTTATTATTTTACTGTTATTTTATTTCATGGATTGCAACCTATTCCAAGAACCTCTGGAAAGCATGTGAAACTAGAATTATTATTTTAAGTAAATTAATAAGTAATATGATTTGATCATCATTCTGATTGTTTGATTAAAGCACTATCAGTGATTGTCTTCTTAGTTTCAGAAATAACCATCATCTTCCTTTGAGTTCCTAAATACTCAAAGAGTAGTTGGGGTAGTTGTGCTGAATCATCTTAGTCTTGACATTAATCACATCAGACACTTCCTCCTAAGGGTTCTTAATGTTACTATGTAAAGCTCAGCAAAGAAAAACCTGCTCAGGCAAACAGCATTTAGAAAATGCTTGGTTCTTGTTCATATGAAACATGTCCATATTCAGCTGTGTAGACAAAGATTCTTTTTTGCAAAATAGATTTCTCTAAATGAATGTCCATGAAAAAATCAGACAAAAATCAGACATCAGACAACTACAGGGTGATTAGAAAAGGACTGATATAATATTCATCTTCAAAAAAAGGGGGAAAATGGAACCATGAAACTACAGACCCATCAACCTGGCATTAATACCAGATTTTGGAAAGATAATCAAGTGATGTGTCTGTGAACACCTAGGGGCTAATAAAGTCATCACCAGAAGCCAACATTTGTCAAAAACAGATCACATGAGACAAATCTTATTGCATTTTTTGACAACGTGACAAAATTAGCAGACCAGAAAAATGCTGTGGATATAATTTACTTGGATTTCAGCAATTTGATAAAGTAGATCACAACCTATGACTTGATTAGATTGAAAAATGTAGGTTGGATAGCATCACCACCAGATAGATTCATGACTGGCCAACTAACCATACTCAATGTGTAGTCCTTAATGGAATTGCATCTAAATGGAGGGAAATATGCAACAGAGTACCACAAGCTCTGTCTTTGGCCCAGCATTCTTCAATATATTCATAATTGATTTAGATGAGGAGATGGAAGATGAACTCATCAAATTTGCAGATGACACCAAGCTGGCAAGAATAGCCAACACTTTAGAAGAAAGGTTTAAGACATAGAAGGAGCTTTAACATTGGACCCCATCTAACAAAATGAAATTCAGTGGTGAAAAAAGTAAGGTTCTACATTTAGGCAAGTAAAACCAAATGTACAGGTATAGAATAAATGATACTTAATAGTATCTTAATAGTAGTAACTGTGAGAGGAATCTTGAAATTCTAGTGGACAATCATGTAAACAGTCACTTATCTGAAATAGTATAGGTTCTCCTGCTTGAGTAGAGGGCTGGACTAGAAGACTTCCAAGGTCCCTCACAGCTCATTCATCCATTCTAAAAACATGAGCCAGCTATGTGTTGCAGCTGCCAAAAAGGCAACATAGTCCTAGATTGCATTAACAGAGGGATAGAATCAAGATTACATGAAATGTTAATACCACTCTATAATGCCTTTTTTAGACTACACTTGGAAAATTGTGTACAGTTTTGGTTGCTACAATATAAAAAAGATGTTGAGATTCTAGAAAAAGTGCAGAAAAGAGCAACAAAGATAATTAGTGGGCTGAAGAATGGTTGCAGGAATTGGGTTTGTCTAGTTTAATGAAAAGAAGGACTAAGAGTGATATGATAGCAGTGTCCAATGTCTAAGGGGATGCCACAAAGAAGGGAGGTGGGGTCAACCTATTTTCCAAAGCACCTGAAGGCAGGACAAGAAGCAATGGAAGGAAACTCTTCAAGGAGAGAGGAAACTGAGAACTAAGGAGAATTTTCCTGACAGAACAGTTAATTAGTGGAATGACCTGCCTCCAGTGCTCCAATACTGAATATTTTAAAAAAGAGATTGGACAATAATTTATCTAAAATGGTATAGGGCAGTGGTTTTCAGCCTGTGGTACGTAGATCCCTGGGGGAGCTGCAATATCACTTCAGGTGGTCAGTGAAAGCTTGAAGAATTGTTATGATTTAAATCTTGAGTTAAGTCGGGGGGGAGGAGCTGGTGTCACGACGATACTGCATGCAATCTTGGAGGTCTGAGATTGCAACCAATATCTTTGCCCCTAGAGGGTCCAAACAGACCTAAACCATCCCAAAGAGACAGTGAAAGTGAAGGGCGCATCCTGTAGATCCCAGGGATATCACAAAGTCCCTGGTTGATCCAGGAGAAGCCTTTTTTGCCAGCGGCAAAGAGGCAGCCATCAAAGCTGCTGAAGTCGGGACAGCTCCAAATGGAAGAGGTTGAAAGAGAAAGTGTGTCGGTCTGGTAAGAATTTTTTCTTTTATTATTCTAAGACTTAAAAGGACTTTAAAGGACACCCTAAGGGGAAAAAGAATCTGTAAAAGTTTTGACAGAACTGAATAAGCGGCGGTTTTTAAACAGCAGTGTCAAAGTAAGGCTTTGCTTCATGTTTTTTTTTTCTTCTTATGGCTGGACTTCTATCGTGATTTTGCACTTGCTAACTGGACTGGTTTTTTCTCTATTTATATCTGTTTTTTCTCTTCTTTTTTGACTTTGTAATACTTTAGGTTAGAGGCTCCCTTAAGTAATACTTGTTTGTTTGTTTTTTTTAACTTTTATTATGTTTTGTCTGGGAAAGGAGGGGGAGAGTGAGAGTAAAGAAACTTTGTAACACTGCGAACTAGAGGCTTGAAAATATTTTAGATGAAGCTGAGAAAGCAAGCTCTGAAATTCTTTTTCAAGGACATTACTACATGATAAGATAGAGGGAAGAGCATGGAAGACTGTTATTGTAGATGTTCCTCTAGATTTCTATCAACAATTGAAACTTGGCTTTGAAGCTTGGAGAGAGCTATGACAAGAGCCTTGGATAATTAAAGTGCAGTGTGTCTTTTTTATTTTCTTAAGTTGTGTCACCCCCCCCCTTACCAGCTGTACTGTTCATTTTTTCTTTTGAAAACCTTTATTTTTGTAATATTTTCATCTTTGCTTTGTATTTTAAAAGGAAAGCCTCAAAATTTTCTTTTTTTTTCCTTTCTTCTTTGGGATTTTTTTGTTTTTCGATATGCTTTTTTTTTATTTGAAAATTCTTAATTGGATTAATGTGTTGAAGAACCTGAAGAATTACTTTTATTTTTTTTCAACTTTTTTTTTATTTTTTGCTCTTTTTAAACTTTTTTATTTTCCTCCTTCCTTTCTACCTAATTATTGATTGGATTAAGATTAAGAAGAACCTGAAGAATTTTTTTCTCCTTTTCTTTTTATTATTATTGGGTTTTTATCTTTACCATTCTTATTTTTCATTTTGGATTATAATTGGCTATTTCATAATTGGATTAGGGTTTAGAAGAACCTGAAGATCCCAAATTGTTTAAAATGAGTAGGAAGTTTATAGCTTCTGGCTCTCAACTTCTACTTCTGCCTCCCCACCATCTGGAGGACAACGTTCAATTCAGACAATATTAAAGCAAGATAAAGATCAAGAAAGAGTGACTCTACGGATGATTATGCAAGGAATCCAAGACCTTAAAATAAAATGAGATACCATTGAAAAGAGAACAGAAAATATTGAGCAAAGAACAGAGAAAACTGATGAAAAGGTGGAGAATATTCAACAAATGATGGTGAAGTATGATGAGAGATTCCAAAAAACTGAAGAAGAGAAACAAAGAGACAAGAAGATTGGAGATATCGATATCAGATTAACAGTGGTTGAACAAGATAAAAGTGGGATGCTGAAATGGGAGATGGACAGATCAGAATTCTATCTCAGATTTCAGAACATAGAGGAAGAAAAAGGAAAAAATCTAGCTGAGATAATGATATAAATATTGGCTGAAGCTTTGGAAATAACAGAAGAGAAGATGATGGATGAAGTAGATGAGGTATACCGAGTTTTTACAAGATATGCGATGAGAAATAAACTACCAAGAGAAGTTCATATCAGATTTACAAAAAAAGCCATTAAAACACAAATATTACAAGTGGTAAGAGAGAAAACATTGAAATAAAAAGGCAAGGAGATTGTGGTTTTAAAGCAAATACCCAGAAGAGTGAGAAAGATGAGAAGACAATATTGATTTTTGACTAAAATGCTGTTGAAAAAAGAGGTGAATTATAGATGACTAATCCCAGAAGGGTTAATGTTTACATGGCAAGAACAGAGATATAGAATTGACTCAATCGAGAAAGCAGAATTATTTTATGCAGAATTTTTTGGAAGGATACAGGAGGAGGCAGAAAAAGAGATTTCACTAATTGAATTCCAAGACGACCAAATGGAGACTGTAAAAGAAGAAGGCGCAGTAGGTGGATTAGTGGAGACTAAAGAACAACGTGAACCAAGATCTACGAGAGCTGCCAAACCTAATTATAAAGCATAATTATGGAAGAGAAAAAACTGATTACAATGAATATAAATTGACTTAATTCAGCTGTTAAAAGAAGGAACATTTTTCACAGATTAGACAAACTAAAATTTGATATAATTTGTCTACAAGAAGTACATATTAAAAAACAATATGAACAATTGTTGATACAGCCAAAATTAGGGAAAATATTTACTACTTTGACTCAATGTAAGAAAAGAGGAGTAGTTTTATATATTAAAGAGACCATCTTAGCAAAATTGATTTATACTGATGAAGATGGAAGAGTAGTAATGCTGGAAATAATGGACAATAATACAAAAACACTCTTGATTGCAATTTACGCTCCGAATGATAAACAAGAAGAATTTTATAAAAAATTACACATGAAAATAATTGAACTGGACTATGTCAATATAGTTATAATGGGAGATTTCAATGGAATTGTAGACAATAAACTGGACTATATAACAACAACAACAAAGCAAAATAGAAAGACTCTCCCCAAATCCTTTTTTAAAATGATAGACGAAATAAATTTAAAAGATATATGGAGAGAAAGAAATGTTAAAACCAAACAATACACTTTTTCCTGAAATAGACATTTAACAGGGTCCAGAATAGATATGATTTGGACTTCAACAGAATTAATATCTAATATTCAAGAAACAAATATCGAAACAAGTACTTGGGCAGACCACAATCCAATGAGAATTAAATGGAAAGGACAAAAAAGAAGATTGAAATGGACGTTAAATAATACTATTCTAAAGGAGAAGGATTTTATACAGCGGATGGAGAAAGAATTGGCTTTTTTCTTTAGAGAAAATAAAAAAGGAGATACTTTAATCCAGAATGTATGGGACACAATGAAGGCATATGCTAGAGGCTTGATAATAGACTACACAAGGAAAAGGAACATTAGGAAAAGGCAAGCCACAGAAGCTTTAGAAGATGAGTATAAAAGACTTGAAAAAGAACTATAGAAAACGCCACAGAAAAAAGACATTAAGCTAAAACTGGATACTATATTGATGAGGAAAGAGTTAAACAGTATTTACAGAATGCTAATCTATCTAAGATACCTAAAGAGACTGAAAAAAGGTTAGAAAGCAATATAAGCATGATGGAGTTAACTGAACCACTTAAGAAACAAAATAATGGGAAGGCACCAGGCCCAAATGTACTTCCGGCAGAATTCTATAAAACATTACAAGAATCGCTGAACCTCCCATTGCTAGAAGTCATGAATGAAGTTATGCTAAAGAAGAAGATACCTAAAACAGGGTCAGAAGCCAACATTACACTTATTCCAAAAGAAGAGACTGATCCATTACAAATCAAGAATTATAGACCCATTTCTTTATTAAATGCAGATTATAAAATCTTCGCTTCAATATTGGCAGAGAGACTCAAAAAATATTTCAATAATTTTATTCATTCTGACCAAAATGGATTTCTGCCAAAGAGAAAAATTAAAGATAATATGAAAGTAATATTAGACACTTTGGAATATTATGAGGCTCACCCCAAAAAACAAATGGCTTTGATATTTTTAGATGCACAAAAGGCATTTGATAATGTGAACTGGAGATTCATCTTATTATTATTGGAACAGATAGGCTTTGCCAGAAAATTTATTCAAGCAATACAAGCCATATATTATAAGCAAACGGCAAAGGTAATAATAGAGGGAGAATTAACAGACTCTATCAATATAAGAAAAGGTACAAGACAAGGTTGCCCACTATCACCTTTGCTATTTATATTAACTCTGGAAGTGTTAAATAGAAACATTAGAGATGAATAGAGTATAAAAAAAATGAAAATTAAAAAGGAAGAATTTAAACTGCAAGCTTTTGCAGATGACTTGGGCTTTATTTTAGAAGACCCTCTAGAAACAGCACCAAAACTATTGGAAAAGATAGAGGCATATGGCAAGGTGGCCGCCTTGAAAATAAACAAAGATAAGACAAAGATTTTGACAAAGAATATGTTACAATGTTACTAAGACAAAAAGAAGAACTGGCAGATATATTGAAAATTCAAGTCACGAATAAGGTTAAGTACTTGGGGATATATTTGACAGCAAGATGTAGTACATTAAAAGAGAACAATTACATTAAACTTAAACAACAAATAGACTAGACTTGATGAAATGGGAAAACCTACAACTGTTACTAATAGGGAGAATTTCAACAATCAAAATGAATATTTTACCCAGAATTCTATATTTGTTTCAAACAATACCAATTAGGCTTGGAAAGGATTACTTTGAAGATTTAAACAAAATTGTGTTGAAATATATATGGCAAGGTAAGAAAGCGATAATAAAGTTAAAACTCTTACAAGATGCTAGAATTAGAGGAGGATTTGGTCTGCCTAATTGGGAGGTGTACTACCAAACTACAAACTTGATATGGGTTAAGGAATGGATAACATTAAGAAATACTAGATTGTTGAACATTAGAAGGACATGATCTGTTGTTGGGGTGGCATGCCTTTTTATGGTATAAGGGAACTAAAATACAGGACATCATATACGGGAGTCTCTGTGGTTAAATTGGGAGAAGATTAAAAGACAATGTTATTTGAAAATTCCAGTCTGGTTATCGACTATTGAAGAATTTTCTTATCCTATAATATACAAAAAGGAACAAACATTTAGATATGGTGAAATATTGAATGAAAAGGGTGAACTTAAATCTATACAAAAACTAGAGGAACAAGGTATAAAGATGAATTGGTTTTCATATGCGCAAATACATTCAAGGTATGATAAAGATTTCAAAACAGAAGGTTTCTATGAAAAACTGACTGACTTAGATAAGATTTTGACAGGTACTGATGAAAAGGTGATTAAAAAATTGTCCGGATATTTATTAGAAATTAAACTAGAAGAAGAACAAGTTAAAGAAACTATGATTGCTTGGGGGAAGAATTTTGGATATGGGATTGATCTAGAGAAATGGCAAAAATTGTGGTCTCAAAATTATAAAATGACAATGTCAACAGCATTTAAAGAAAATTTGTATAAGATGTTTTACAGGTGGAATTTTCCCCCGACAAGGATAGCAAGAATATTCAAGAATAAATCCGAAAGATGTTGGAAATGTCATCAGATACCTGGGTCATATTACCATATGTGGTGGACTTGCGCGGATGCAAAAAATATTGGACTAAGATCCACATGTGGTTAGAAAAAATGACTAAAAAGCATATAGATTTAAAACCAGAGATATTTTTATTGGGAATTCTACCTGATACATACAGCAAAGATTTAAAATATTTGATTGTAAATGTATTAACAGCAGCTAGGACTGTATTTGCTAGAAATTGGAAAAATGAGAAAATGCCATTGCAGGAGGAAACTATCAAGAAAATACTGGAATGTGCTGAAATGAGTAGATTGACATTTGAAATTAGAGAACAAGAGGATAAACAATTTTACAAAAATTGAGACCTTTTCTATCAATGGCTAGATAACAAAATATAGTAATAGAATATGTAGAATTATAGAAAATAATGAATATATAAAGATGTATTTCTTTTTTTTAATTATTATTATTACATATATAAAATGTTTTTAGGATAGATTTGGGAGGACTATATGAATTGTTATAAAATAAACTAAGTAGAGTATAGCTATCTCACAAAGTATGAATGAACAAAATTATAGTCAAATGATTGATCAATAATAATACTAGGATATTCAATTTCTGATTGATAATATGAGTTATTTTGT
Source organism: Laticauda colubrina (assembly GCA_015471245.1). Classification (NCBI taxonomy): domain Eukaryota; kingdom Metazoa; phylum Chordata; class Lepidosauria; order Squamata; family Elapidae; genus Laticauda; species Laticauda colubrina. The sequence goes on along the minus strand of BLBF01000003.1, from coordinate 78,768,189 downwards.
AATGTAACTGTAATTGAGACTATGAAATCGATGCACAAAAAATTTGTAAACCAACTGACACACTGTTTGTACACTTATGGAAGAAAGTTGGATGCTTTTATGTTTTGTTTGTTTTTGTTTGTTTCTTAAAAATCAATAAAACTTAACCAAAAAAATATATCTTGAATTAAGTCTTTGTGGTCTGTGGCCACAAAAGGTATTTAAAGGGGGTCTGTAGTGAAGAAAAGGTTGAGAACCCCTGGTATAGGATTTCTTGCTTGAGCAGAGGATTGGACTGGAAGACCACCAAGGTCTCTTCCAACTCTTTGTTATTCTGTAAGGCTAGAAGATGTTGTGAAGACATGTATCCAGAATCCTGTGCAAGCTCTACTAGTATATTCAAAAGTCTTTGGGGATAATTTAATCAACATTTAGGATATGTTGCTAAATCATTGACCATGTATGTTCTTCTCTCATTAAATCACCACTCTTTATCAACAAATATATCTGTGCAATTACATGCCAGTCCCCTGAAAAATTGTACAATTTTCTCGTCTATGTTCACAAGAAAATTCAATTTCCTCAGCTCTGACCTCTGACTTTTATATATATATGTATGTATGGAATCAAAAGTTAGTATAATTGGTTGGCAGGCACAACATGCGCTTGCATGAATATTGGTCCAAAAATCCAACATTTTGAGACTCGGGTCATAAAATGGTTGGGTGGTATTCATAGCAGTTCTATCTAGTACAAACAGATGGAAGAAAGTGACTTAAGAAATTTAAATTGCTAAAAGCCTGATCAGCTTTGTAATCTGTATTTGAAGGACAATTTTCCTACTGAGTTTTCGACTTTCTATTTTTTTTTTTACATAAATGCTACAGAAATGGTGTAACTGCTTATATTTACAACATTTCATAATGTTTATAAGTCACAGCAGAAATTGCCTGGTAACATTTTTTGATCAATGCAAATTATCTATTTCTATTTTTTTAAAATCCTGAAGATTTCTTGGCTGCAAGATTTTCAGTACAAATTCTCTGGATACAAGGTTTTAAAAATGCAGCTCGTGCATTTTAGACAGTTTGTAATACTTTGCCATTTTCTTTCCTGTGTTTGAAAAATACATATTCCGAATCAAGGATTTGAGGTTAATTTTCATGCTGCTATGTTTTCTTTTCTCTGTTTGAAAAATACACATTTTTGAATCAAGGATTTTGAGGCTAATTTTCATGCTGCTATGAAAGCCTATTTTCATTTTGAGAAAATGAAAATTAGTTTTATGGCATGGTGATGGCAATAGTTTCATGCCACAGAGACCAGTCACCATAATGAAGCTTTTAGAATCCTGCCTGATCTAATTGTTTTCCAAATTAGAATTTGGCAGTAGCCATATCTGTGCCTAAAATGCTTAGCATCAAAGGGCTGAAAATAATTAACCAATCCATTATCCTCCACTGAGAGACAAACAACCTACTCTCCAATAAACAATTTGGTTTCAGTAAAAAACTATCCTGTAATATGCAACTCTTACACTGCAAAAACATATGGACTACACAACTCGATCAGGACAAAGCAATAGATGCAAACTACATAGACTTCTGTAAAGCCTTTGATTCAGTGGTACACGACAAACCACTCCTAAAAATAAAATCTTATGCTATCTCTGGATAACTGCATAACTGGATAGAAGCATTCCTGTCAAACAGACAACAAATGGTCCAAACTGGGAGTGTCCTATCAAATTCTGTACCTGTCAATAATGGTGTCCCCCAAGGCAGTGTTATAGGACCAACTCTTTTCATACTCTACATAAATGACCTCTGTGATCATATTAAGAGCAACTGCATTCTTTTCGCTGATGATGTAAAGCTGTTCAATACCACAGACAATACTGCTACCCTTCAAAAAGATATTGACTATGTATCAGAATTGTCAAACAAATGGCAACTTCAAATCTCAATAAATAAATGCTCTGCCTTATATATTGTCAAAAAAAATCAGAAAATAAAATACAAACTGAATAGTCAAGATCTTGTTGATGATCCAAGCTCTGTAAAGGACCTTGGAATACTCATCTCTAATGATCTAAGTGCGAGACCCCACTGTAACTACATAACCAAAAAGGCATTAAGAGTTGTTAACCTAATCCTACATAGCTTTTTCTCTGGTAATATCACACTATTAACTAGAGCATACAAAACATTTGCTAGACCAATACTTGAATACAGCTCATCAGTCTGGAACCCACATTATGCATCTGATATTAACACAATTGAGAAAGTCCAGAAATATTTCACAAGAAGAGTTCTCCACTCCTCTACTTGTTGCAGAATACCTTATGCCACCAGACTTGAGATTCTAGACTGAGAAAACTTTGAATTACATCATCTTCGGTCTGATCTAAGTATGGTATATAAAATCATACATTGCAATGTCCTACCTGTCAATGAATACTTCAGCTTCAACCATAACAACACAAGAGCACACAATAGATACAAACTCAAGGTTAAGCCCATGTCACACTGCACCAACGGATGGAAAGAGGATGTAAAACAGAGAAAAACGCTTGCCATCCGTTGGTTAACGCGATGCATCCATTCTGTACTCACCGCATACGTTTTTCATACTCTTTATCCATCCAGCATCCATCTACTGTGATTTAATCTGCTCAAAAAGTTTTGAGCTGCACAAAACTTTTTGAGCGGATGAACTTTCCACCATGTCCGTAATACATCCGCTACGCATACAGGGAACATCTGTTATACGTCCGTTGTCATCCATTACGCGTCCGCTATATCCGCTAGGCATCCGCTGTGCATCCGCGCAACTCACATCCGCTCCATCAGAAAACAAACATAGGGAGGAAGCGAAATGGATGCGGAACGTCCACGCAGCGTTTGTAGCACAGACATAGAAAGGATGTAAGCAGATGCAGCTCGCATATAAAGCATTAAAATGGAAAAAACGTTCATATAGGGGACGTATCTCGGATATTTTGGATGTCTGGAGGATGTCTAGAGGATGCGGAAGGACACCTCGTGGAAAACCTATATTTCCTATAAAAAGGGGGAGGAAATCACCTGGATCTCACTTTCAGTCCAGCAGCCCTGGTGTGCAGACCTCTGCAGCCTTGATCTTGCTCTTGCTCCTCCACAGCATCCAGTCATCTCCACCATGGATCATCACACACTCCTTTTGGTAGCCACCATCATTCTACAACAGTGCGAAGCCCTCTACAGGCTCTTTCACCTGTTCTATGCAAGGAAAAGTAGGCATCAAAGAAGTGTGTGAGTCCGAAGATGGATCGTGAGAAGAGCCGAGCACGGACTGTATGACAAGCTGATGGTGGAGCTCAGGAACGAAGACACTCGTGCATTCCAGCACTTCATGAGGATGCCACCAGCCATGTTTGACGAAGTTGTGGAGCGGCTGAGACCCAGGTTGACCAAGGCAAACACCAACTTCCGGTCCAGCCTGGAACCTGGGCTCAAGGTGGCACTCACTCTGTGCCACCTGGCCTCAGGGACCACGTACAGAAACATGCAGTACGGCTGGAGGGTGCCACACAACACCATCAGCATTGTGGTCAGAGACGTGGTGCAGGCCATCATCGAAGAATACCTGGAGGAACTCCTCCAGTGCCCCTCCACTGAAGAAGGCTGGAAGAAAGTTGCAGAGCAGTGGTACCAGAAGTGGAACTTCCCCCACACCATTGGAGCCATAGATGGGAAGCACGTGGCCTGCAAAGCTCCAGCCAAGTCAGGGTCCAATTATTTCAACTACAAGGGCTTCTTCAGCATCATCCTCTTTGCCATGGTCGATGCTGACTACAAGTTCATGTACATCGATGCTTCAGGCAATGGGACAGCTACAGATGTCCAGGTATACAACGCCAGTGACCTCAAGGAGGGGCTGGAAGGCAACCTCATCATGGGCTTCCCAGATCCAGACCCTCTGCCCAATGACACACAAGATGTGCCCTACTTCA
>BLBF01000003.1:78753238-78764206 GCA_015471245.1 Laticauda colubrina | reverse complement strand
TTGCAGAACAGGCTCGTGGACCTCCAACAAGGCAATGGGGACATGGAGCCTGGTGAATGGAGGCAAGGACTAAACCTGATAGACACTGTGGATGTGCCAGGCCCCAACAGAGCTTCATGTGAAGGGAAGAAGCAGCGCAACCTCCTGAAACACTGGTGCAACTCCCCAGCTGGAGCAGTGGAGTGGCAAGACAGGATGGTAGATGCTTAATGGATGCTTCCTTCAGCCTGTCTCATCACACTGATGAGGTTGTGCCATGTATGTTGAGTGGCCTTACAATGAATAGGGCATTAATAAAGAGTTGTGTTTATGTTGAAATGTGTTGATGAATGGTTAAATTGTTATTGATAACAAAGGGCCATAGGTGTGGCACCTGGGAGGATGGACCATACATTCCCACTATGCTTGCACTGGAGGCTTATCTATCCCACAGTTATTACCCATCCCACAGCTATTACCCATCCCAAAGGTATCCCTTCCCATTCCACTGCTATCCTTACCCATCCCACAGCTGTTACCCATCCCACAGGTATCCCTGCCCATCCCACTGCTATCCTTGCCCATCCCACAAGCATGCAAAGGCTTAAAACATTTCTAAAAGTTTCCACCAAGACTTTATTGACTAAAAGAACTGAACAAAGTGTGTGAAGCAAAGATAAAGTTTATTAATAACACACTGTAAAAGCAAAATGATCCAAGTCAAGTGTCCCAAGCAAAGATAAAGTCAACAGGTAGCAACCCAGTCTCTGGCACTCTTCTCAGTCACTCTGAGGCATGCCCATGGTCTCAGGGGTGAAGGGTCCAGGTGCTGTGGAGGTGGCAGTGGCTGGAGTTCTGGTCTGAGGCACCATTGGGATGCCTGGCCCGAGAGTACAACAGGGGATGGTGTGTGGAGGAAGCTCTCAGAGAGCTGGCTCAGTCCTGTGATGTTGAGAGCCCCTTCCTCCATGACATGGGGTGTCAGTCCCAAGACCGATGACAGATGTTCTGAGGCCAGGCTTGGCTGTGGGGTGGCGGAAGGAAGAGTGTAGTTGGACTTTCTGGTCTGCAGGTGAGCAAGGTGAGGCGTCGGTGGCATCTGTGGCATCGGTGGCATCTGTGGCATTGGTGGCATCGGTGGCGTTGATGGCATCTGTGGTATCGGTGGCATCGGTGGCATCTGTGGTGTGCGATGTACCTGTGCCTGGGCTGGGAAAGGCTGCCTGTGCTGCTGGAACTCCTGGTAGCCATAGCCTTGGTAGGTGAGGGGCTGTTGAAAGCCTTGGAAGGGCTGTGACATCACCTGGGGTGGAGGAGCAGACCTGGATTGGGTCAGAGCAGGTTCAGCTGGGCCTGGAGGGTGGTGTAGAAGACCTGTGATCCTCTCCTTGATCACCTGGTACTAGGATTCAGGCATTTCCATGAGGGTCTGGTTCACATAGGTGAGGAAGGTCTTTCTGTTAGAGGATGGTATGTCGGACTGTACCAGCTGAGAGAGGAGATCTACGCTGCTCTTGATGGTGTCCCTGATCTCCAAGAGGACAGTGTGGCTCTGTCCCTCCGGTCTGGCTCTCTGCCTGCTTTCTGTGGAGGTGGAGCTGGGGGTGGGGGTGGGTTGGTCTCTAGTGGCAGCGGCCTCTTCTTGCTCCAAGTGTGTCAGGGGGTCTTCCATGAGCTCCGGCACGGGGAGTGCAGCTGTCGGGGGGGTCTCCATCATGGGGCGCTCCACAGATACCTGCCTGGACACAGGAGCTGACTCTTGGCCAGAAGAGGACTGGCTCTCTTTGGGCTGCCTGAGAGAGAGGGTTGACAGAGGGGCTGCTCCTCGGTGGCAGATCTCACCCTCCAAGAAGCTGCACTTGTCCATCACAGAAGTCTCCTGGTCGGTGAGCTTGACCGCGGCCTGGCCAGACTTCTTCAGGTGCAGCTTCCCGTACTAGGTGTGCATGTGCTTCCCCCACCCCAGGAGGACAGGCTCTCCGCCTTCTCTCTCCAAGCTGCCTGGTTCCGCTTTGTGTCTCGATAGAGTCTGTGGCCCTTCCTCCAGAGGTACTCATTTCCCCTCAGCCATTCAAGCACCTCCTACTCATGTTCCTCTGCAATGGAGTCCTGTCTCCTCTCACCCTTTTCTCGTGAATGCCTCTTCCTCCCTCTGGCAGGGCCTTCTGGGCCCTCATCAGCAGGGCTTTGAGGTTCTAGGGGCTCGTCCACCACACCACCACTACCAGCAGCAGCAGCACCAGCAGTCGCACCAGCAGCAGCACCAGCAGCACCTGCAGCACCAACAGGACCAGGAGCAGCACCAGCAGAGTCAGCACCAGGAGAAGCACCAGCACCAGGAGCAGCACCAGCAGAAGCACCAGCACCAGCAGAGTCAGCACCAGCAGCAGAAGAAGCAGCAGAAGCAGAGTTAGCGCCAGGGGGTGGGATGGTGGTCCTGTCCTTCTTGCCAGGGCTGGCAGGAGTAGGCACAGGGTTCCTCTTCTTCCCCATGGTTGTTGGCTGAAGATGTGTCTGGCAGCAGGTCTTTCCTCTGAATGGTGACCTGCTTGCGAGCTGCTTCCCTTTATATCCGCGGGGCTGCCGCAATGCATCCTGCCCGCATGCGCAGTGAACGCTTTGCATCTGCTGGGCATCCGCTACGCATCCGTTCCTTCCGCTGCGTGTCCGCTTCGCTGTTCTCCCACGGAAGCCCTGCGGATGTGTCATCCGCTTCCATTCACTTCCATCCGCTAGGCTTCCTTTGAGCATCCGCTTGACATCTTCGCTACATCCTCTCCACATCCGTTCCTTTCTGTTGTTGTCTGCTCTCTTTATGCAAATTTGGGGCACTTTTGAGAGCGGATAACAACGGATGGAAAATTTGCTCGTCCGCTGTGTCCTTTTTACATACGTTTTGCATTCCTCAGCCGATGTGACTTCGCCTTTAACCGCACCAAATTTGATTGCAGGAAATACAACTTCAGCAAAAGAGTGGTCAATGTGTGGAATACTCTACCTGACTCTGTAGTTTTTTCCCCAAACCCCAAAAACTTAAATTTTAGACTGTCTAATGTTGACCTCACCCCTTTCCTAAGAAGTCTGTAGGGGGCATGCATAAGCGCACCAACGTGCTTACTGTCCCTGTCCTGTTGTTTCTTTTATTTTTCTTATATGTACCCATTTCATGTATTCATAACTATGTATTTTATCTTGTAAGCAATTGACAAATCAAATAAATAAAATAAAATAAAATAAAATAAATAATAGTCTCTGCAATACTACCCACTAAGAGCAGCTGGGGTTCTGCTTATAAATTCACTAATAGGTTTAGCTCACCTTTGGATGGCTTGGAGTAGGGCCCTCTTGATGGCATCTGTCCTCCCATTCTGCCTATTTCATTATAGACAACTCAAGACCTGCCTATTTACCCAAGCATTTCTAAGATAAAAACTATTCCAGTACCAAACAGGTACATTTTAAAAAAAAAAATATGAAGGGTGCTTGGTTGTCTCTGAGCTTGGTTGCTTTCTTGCAAACATTTTATTACCCAGATGAAGGAAGCATCATTTGTGCTATTAAAATGAAGTTTGTTTCAATTATTACAATGTTATTGTTATATTACGGGATTTGTAATTTGAGTGTTGATTGAGCTATTTACTGTTTCTTTAAATATAATTTTAACTGGAAGAGTTTTGTACACAGTCTCTGGCCTTCATTGGCACTAAGAGTAGTATTAAAATAAAAGGTAAACGCCATTACCTTCATACTTGAAACAACAGGAGCATGAAGGCACAATGGCCTCAGCTTTAAAAATGTACTTGAGGGTACATTATTTATAAGGAAAGTGTAGCGATACAGCATCTGCTTTATGAGCAGAACCTCAGGGGTGATTACACATAGCTGATCTTGTCTAGGCTGTGAGCAGAGTCAGCCTGATTAGTACTCGGATAAGAGATACCAGAGATTCTAAGGGCTGTAGGCTAGCTTGAGAAGTTGAGGAAAACATCACAAAGAAAGTGACAGCAAATCACCACATTAAAACTGTTTTGATGGGTCCATCTTATCCACAGGGCTCAAAGTTGACTGAAAAATTACCACCTTTTTTTCTTGGGGCAAAGCAGAAATTATAAGTTCTCTTCTATCTAGCAACTTAGAAAACAAAGCGGAATAAGGGTCTGACTGAACAGAAAGCAGCCTGCTGTGTCCCCATGAATACTGGTTTTACAGGAAAGCATTGTTTGCCAGAAACTTAGATCTTAGATGAGTCCTTGTTACATAAATATGAGTCAGTGAATACAAAATGGACTTTATGTCTAGGAAAAGATAATAATAGCAATAGCACTTAGACTTATATACTATTCCATAGTGATTTACAGGACTTCCTGGGCAGTTTATATATGTCAGCATATTGACCCCAACAAGCTGGGTCCTCATTTTATCAACTTTAGAAGGATGGAAAGCTGAGTCAACCTTGAGTGGGTCAGGATCAAACCCCTGGCAGTGGTGGACTTACCTGCTATGCTTCATTTTAACCACTGTGCCACCACAGCTCTTAAAGATGTCACTGGCTGTAATTCTTTCCCATATTTTATCCCTTCAAAACCAGCAGCATCTTTTTCTCTAACAAGTGAATTCTTTATTTTGCATGCAACAAGGGAAGGGATAGGATCACTGAAGCAATTTCTTTGTGGGCGGTAAATAATGTTGCTGAACTAAGACTGATCACAGTGCCCAGGACATCTTAATGTATCCAAATATATGTGATGGCCATTATGCTGATAGCAAAGCAAGCTCACATCCATGAAAGTAAATTGAAACTATTTATCAGGCTTATTGAAAAAACGCTGATACATGAGCTAGCAGTAAGACATTAATAAGCCAGAAGTAATATAGATGCCATATAGTTTTAGGAAAGAGAAATCTAGTTCCTAAATATATGAAAAAGGCAGTGACTGAGGAACATGATAAACAAAGATTTAATACATAGAACTATATGGAACAAATTGGCAGAAGGGGAGGACAAGATTTTACACTCTCCTTTTATTTGCTCAGTTTATATGCTAAACACAGGTATACATTGAAGGAGACTGGTTTGAAAGAAAATGAGTGTAAGAGAAGAAAACATCAAAAACCTGCTCCATGTTGATGACACTACCTTGATAGCTGAAAAGGCAAATCATCTGCAAATCTTAGTGACAATAGTTGAGGGCTACATTGAAAAAACAAGAGTAAGACTAAATAAATAAATAAATAAATAAATGATGAACATTAAGTAATCAGCCTTAGAACTGACAATGACAAAGATTGAAATGGTGGATATTAAAGAGTTTGCTCCCTAGGACTGACTATCGAGATTTGCTGCAGACTAGCACTTCGTGAAGTAACAATAATACACAAATACTCAAATGCTTTATAAATATTTATACCTATAAAATCAGAATTATATAAGCAATATATTTTGAAGAAGCAAAAAGAACATAAACATTTTGAATGGTGGTGTCGAAGAAGACTCTTCAGAATTCCATGGATAGAAAGAACCACAAAATAAATCAATCTAGAAATCTCATTGAGACACTTGAAATAAATAGGTCCAAAGTATCCTATTCTGGACACATAATGTAAAAACATAGTTTTCTCCAGAAGTCTATAAGACTAGGGAAATTAAAAGGAAAGAGAACAGCAAGGTGGATGAACACAATTACAGTGATGGGTAAACCACTGAAAGTTATAAAGAGCCAGGTTGCAGCCAGAAAATCCTTGAGAAATTCTGTTTGTGTGGTTGCTATGTATCAAGACTGACTTGATAGCACAAAAGCAATCAACTCAATGCCAAATAAAGAGAAATATCCAAGTTATAATTTCATCACTAAGCATAAATATCTCCAAACAAGACATTATCACTTGAATTTTATAGTTTGGTTATTCTTTAGATAAACCATAAACCACACACTGTTGGCCAGTTGAGATATTATTTGATATTAATTGATAGTAAAAAGCAAAATAATTGAATAAAATTGCTGGTCTTGAACATGCACATTCCAAACAAGAGGTTTTGTTGACGAAAGTACAGTAAGTCAACAAGGGATATTATTTAGATTAAAGTTTCAAGAAAATAAACACCTGCTTCTTATTCATTTAACCTTTTTGTGATTTTACAAAAAAATGTGGCTGTTTTGAAGAAAGAAAAATGATGCTTATTGAGATGGATACCATGCTGCTGGCTTTCAGCTTGCTTCCACTTATTAACCTCTATTCTAGTCTTACATTTTGACTTCATTAAAAAAAAAAAAAACTTTTCCTGTTCAATACTTTGCCCTATGTCCTTGGTTCCCATGCATAGCAGGTATCTTGTGCTTCCTCTTTCTTCATTTGAAGTCTCTCTCAGCATTCATCTTTTGTGGAAACTTTTTGCCTTAATCTTCCTTTTCAAGAAACAGAAAGAAAGAAAGAAAGAAAGAAAGAAAGAAAGAAAGAAAGAAAGAAAGAAAGAAAGAAAGAAAGAAAGAAAGAAAGAAGTTGCCAAGGATGCATATTTGAGATTGTAAGTGTGAATACAGAATATTGACTATTATGTGCCTGAAGCTGTCTGCATCTGTCACCTGTATGTTTGAATTTCCCTTTTCTCACTCTCCTTGATTGCCTTAACACAGAGATAATTTTATCGCTGCTGATTCTGACAGGTGAGCAGCCAGAATGATCTCAATAAACAAGTAGCATTTGAAAATGCATTAAGTATTCATGATAGAGAAGCAGTTCAGATTCAGATTCACCTGAAAAAGCTTCAAAAACCTTGAAGCTGCTTAATGGAATTGATGACGTAACAAAGTTCAATGGAAGCAAAAATGGGAAGGATGCCCAAATTTCAGAGACAGAATCAGAGTGGTGGTATAGTACCCTTGGATTAGAAATGGAAAGGAAATATAAAAAAATAATGGAAAAAGTAAAAGAAAACATGGAATACCTGTCATATTGGAAGAATATTATCGAAATGTATAATTTCATGATAAAATATTGTTTAATTTCTTAAATCTTGGAACAAAGTATAAAGGCCCTGTCACACTGCCCAACGGATGCAAAACGTTAGTAAAAAGGACACAACGGACGAGAAAAATGTTCCATCCATTGTTATCCGCGCTCAAAAGGGGCAAAAATTTGCATAACCAGAGAAGATAACATGGAAAGGAACGGACGTGGGGAGGACGCAGAGCAGATGGAAAGCGGATGCGGAATGGAAGCCCAGTGGATGGAAGCAGATGGGAGCAGATGGCACATATGCTAGGCTTCCGGGGGGCCTCAGCAGAGCGGATGCGGAACAGATACAGTGGATGCAGAGCGGACGCCGAGCAGATGAAGCGGATGCACAGCAGATGCACAGCGGATGAAGCGGATGCACAGCGGAAGCCTAGCGGATGCACAGTGGAAGCCGAACGGATGCCGAGCGTTAATTGCGCATGCGGGGGGGATGCATTGCGTAAGCCCCGCGGATATAAAGGGAAGCAGCTCCCAAGCAGGTCACCATTCTGAGGAAAGACCTGCTGCCAGATACATCGAGTCCTTGCCTGCCCTGTCTGCATGCCTGCCTGCAAGCCTTGCTGCAAGCCTTGCTGCCAGCCTTCCTGCCAGCCTGCCTCCAAGCCTGCCTCCCAGCCTGCCTCCCAGCCTCCTGGCCAGCCTTGCTGCCAGCCTTGCTCTCTGCCTTACTGCCAGCCTTGCTGCCAGCCTTGCTGCCAGTCTTCCTGCCAGCCTTGGTGCCTGCCAACCTCTCTGCCAGCCTTCCTGCCAGCCAGCAACCCCACAACCATGGGGAAGAAGCGAAAGCCTCAGCAACCTGCCACCATCCCTGCCAAGAGAGACAGGGCCACCCTCCTGCCCCCTGTCCCTGACTCTGCTTCTGCTGGGGCTTCTGCTGCTCGGGCTCACTCTTCTGGTGCTGGAGCTTCTGCTGGCGCTGCTCCTGGGGGTGGTGCTTCTGCTGGTGCTTACTCTGCTGAAGCTGCTCCTGGCGGTGGTGCTTCCGCTCGTGCTTACTCTGCTGAAGCTGCTCCTGGTGGTGGTGCTTCCGCTCATGCTTTCTCTGCTGAAGCTGCTCCTGGCGGTGGTGCTTCTGCTCGTGCTTACTCTGCTGAAGCTGCTCCTGGTGGTAGTGCTTCTGTTCGTGCTTACTCTGCTGAAGCTGCTCCTGGCGGTGGTGCTTCTGCTGCTGCGTACACTGCTGAAGCAGCTCCTCGTCCTGCTGGTCCTGCTGGTCCTGCTCGTGCTCCTGGTCCTGCTGGCGCTGCTGGTGCTTACTCTGCTGCTGCTGATCCTGGTCCTGCTGGTGCTGCTGCTGGTGCTGCTGCTGCTGCTGCTGATCCTGCTGGTGCTGCTGCTGGTGCTGGTGCTGCTGCTGATGATTATGATCCTGCTGGTGGTGATGATGATGATGATGATCCTGCTGGTGCTTCTGCTGGTGGTGGTGTGGAGGAGCAGCCCCTACTACCTGGGAGCCCCTCTGATGAGGGCCCATCTGGTCCTGCCAAAGGGAGGAAGAGGCATATGCGACAACGGGAGAGGAGTCAATACTCCATTGAGGAGGAACACGAGGATGAGGTGCTGGAGTGGCTGAGAGAAAATGACTATCTGTGGCGGAAGGGACACCAGCTGTACAGGGACACCAAAAGGAAGCAGGCTGCTTGGAGAGAGAAGGCGGAGAGTATGGGCTACACTTCGGAGGTGCTCCTCGGCTGGTGGAAGCACATGCACACCTGGTACGGGAAGCTGCACCTGAAGAAATCTGGCCAGGTCACGGTTAAGCTGACAGACAGAGAGACCTACGTCATGGCCAGGTGCAGCTTCCTGAAGGGTGAGATCCGCCACTGAGGAGCAGCCCTTCTCACAACCCTCTCTCTCCAGCAGCCTGCTGAGAGCCAGTCCTCTTCCGGCCGAGAGTCAGTTCCTGTCTCCAGGCAGGTTTCTGTGGAGCATGCCATGGCGGAGAACCCGCGGACAGGTGTTGTAACCGTGGTGGAGCGCGTGGAGGACTCCCTGGTGCGGTGGGAAAAGGAGACGGCGCGTCCATCATAGCCCTACCCGCATTCACCCCCAGCTCCACCTCCACATAAAGGCAGAGAGCCAGACAGCAGGAGGAGCAGAGCCACACTGTCCTGCTGGAGATCGGGGACACCATCCGGACCAGCATAGATCTCCTCTCTCAGCTGGTCCACACCGATTCCTCATCCTCCAACTGCAAGCCCTTCCTCACCTATGTCAACCAGACCCTTGTGGACATGGCGGAACCCCAGTACCAGGTGGTGAAGAACCGGATCACCGAGCTGCTTCACAACCCTCCAGATCCAGAGGAACCTGCTCCCACCCGGTCCAGGTCTTCTCCTCCACCCCAGGTGATGTCCCTCCCATTCCAAGTCTTTCCACAGCCCCTCACCTACCAGGGCTATGGCGACCAGGAGGTCCAGCAGCACAGGCAGCAGCCCTTCCCAGTCCAGGCACAGAGTCATCGGACGACACCGTTGCCACCGGTTCCACTGATGCCACCGATGCCACCCACGCCAATGATGCCAACGATGCCACCCACGACACTGATGCCACCCACGCCAATGATGCCTGCCACCAATGCCAGTCCTCACCCAGCTGCAGACCAGACAGCCCCACTACACTGCTCCTTCCTCCATCCCACAGCCAAGCCCGGCCTCAGTACATCTGTCATCGGTACTGGGGCTGACACCTCATGGCATGTAGGAAGGAGCTCTCAACATCACGGGTCTGAGCCAGCTGTCCGAGAGCTTCCTCAACACACCGTCATCTGTTGTCCTCTTGGGGCCAGGCACCCCAGTGGGGCTTCAGACCAGCACCCCAGCACCAGCCACCTCCACAGCACCTGGACCTTTCACCCCTGAGACTGGGCACACCTCCGAGTGACCAAGAGGAGTGCCAGAGACTGGCTGGCTGGCTACCTGTGGACTTTATTTGGACACGTGACTTGGGTCATTTTTCTTTTACAGCTTGTTGTTCAATAAAGTTTATCTTTGATTCACACACTTGCTTCATTTCTTTTTTTTAAATAAAGTCTTGGTGGAAACTTTTAGAATTGGTTTAAGCCTTTGCATGCTTGTGGGATGGGTTAAGATAGCAGTGGGGTAGGCAGGGATACCTGTGGGATGGGTAATAGCTGTGGGGTGGGCAGGATACCTGTGGGATGGGTAATAGCTGTGGGATGGGCAGGGATACCTGTGGGATGGGCAGGGATACCTTTGGGATGGGTAATAGCTATGGGATAGATAAACCTCCAGTGCAAGCATAGTGGGACTGTATGGTCCACCCTCCCAGGTGCCACACCTATGGCCCTTTATTATCAATAATAATGTAATAATCATCCACACATGTCAACACAAACACAACTCTTTATTAAATGCCCTGATCATTGTAGGGCCACTCAACATACATGGCCCAATCTCATCAGTGTGATGAGACAGGCTGAAGGAAGCATCCATTAAGCATCTATCATCCTGTCTTGCCACTCCACTGCTCCAGCTGGGGAGTTGCACCAGTGTTTCAGGAGGTTGCATTGCTTCTTCCCTTCACGTGAGGCTCTGTTGGGGCCTTGCACATCCTCAGTGTCTATCAGGTTTTGCCCTTGCCCCCATTCCCCAGGCTCCATGTCCCCATTGCCTTGTTGGAGGTCCACGAGCCTGTTCTGCAAGACTGGGTAGCGGGTGCACATGAGATTGTGCAGGATGCAGCAAGCTTCCACGATGCTCCTCACAGTCTCTGGGCGATGCTGCATAGTGGTGAGAAGTACCTGGAACCTGTTGGCCAGGATTCCAAAGGCGTGCTCCACCACCCACCTTGCCCTGGACAGTCTGTAGTTGAAGATCCTCTCTTCATGGGTGAGGAGTCTGGAGGTGTAGGGCTTGATGAGGTAGGTTCTGAGGGAGAAGGCATCATCCTGCACGATGAAGTAGGGCACATCTTGCGTGTCGTTGGTCAGGGGGTCTGGATCTGGGAAGCCCA
>BLBF01000003.1:78723449-78748238 GCA_015471245.1 Laticauda colubrina | reverse complement strand
AGCAGTTCAAAACTTTCTGAGTGGATGAAACGTCAATAAACGGATGCTGGACGGATAGAGAGGATGAAAAACGGATGCAGTGAGTACAGAACGGATATATCGCGTTAACTAACGGATGACAAGTGTTTTCCTCCGTTTTACATCCTCTTTCCATCCACTGCATCCGTTGATGCAGTGTGACAGGGGCTTAAATTCAGTCTTATATTTCTAGCACACAAGAGTTGTAATTACACAATTGTGTCACAAGAGGGAGATACAATTTGGATGAAAAGTCTTTTTGCTGAAAAGTCTTATTTAAAAATGCCACTTCTGAGTAGTATTCTGAGTGACATAAATCAATACTGCTCCAATTGATTGGATTTTAACAATTATGCTCTCTCCCTGATCTGTATTTTTGCAGCTCACTGTAACAATATTGTCCTCATTAAGCATTATGCAAAACAGATAGAGATTTATTTTAACAATCTTTTTTATTATCTTCTCCCAGAGACAAAGAGAAAGGGAGAGGGAGGGAGGGAGGGAGGAAGAGAGAGAGAGAGAGAGAGAGGAATTTGCAGGACAGTTGAGCATTAAAAAAAATAAAACAAATTGGTGATTTAAATTGTGTATGTGTCTGTCTGTGATCAACATCCTATTAACGCAGGTTTATTTCAAGCTTTTTATGTATTTGTAATCACCAGATCATTCATACAGTAATTCTTGACTTATGATCATTCATTAAGGGCCAAAGTTGTGACAGTGCTGAACAGAGAATCTTACGATCAGTCGCCCCACTTACAATCATTACAGTGTCCCTGCAGTCACATGATCAAAATCTGGATGCTTGGCAACCATCATGTCTTTACAATAGTTGCAGATCCTATTTACAACTTTCCTAGGGAGTTTCTGACAAGCAAAGTCTATGGAGGAAGCCAGATTTGCTTAAAAAACCATGTGATTAGCTGAACAACCACTGCAAAAAAGTCATAAAATCAGGCACGGCTCATTTAACAATCTCATTACTTAGGGACAGAAGTTCTGTTCTGTTATGACAGAAGTTGTGGTTTTAAGTTGAGAACCATCTGTATTAGAAAAGAGAAAGTAAATAAATAAAATACGCAGAGCTGCCAAGAACTTAAAGCATGGCTTCACTTTCTTTCCTGAAGAAACACAAATGCTTCTCAAACAGGAATTTTAAGATTTAGAATAAACCAGATACATCCATGCTTGATTTTCAATCCACAGCGAGGGAACCATAACTGCCTTGTCTCATTCCAGCATCCAATTTGCAAAGCCTAAAACGAGGAATGTATTATAAATCTCCCTTAATTTATTTTTTTCCTTCTTCTTTTCTTCCCAGTTTCTATTCTTTGCAGTGATAATTCTGCATATAAATGTTATGCATTAAGTGGAATAGACTGCTGGGAGGACAAAGCCACACTTACATGTCACATATCCAAATAACCAGCATCCCAAAGTACTGTGTTCCCCTGTATGGTTGAGCCTGCATCATGGTTATGTCAATTATTGTGGTTGGATAGTTTTTCCTTAGCTGCTATAGATGCTATTTATGATTTTATTTTACTGTTTTTGAATCTTGCTTTAAGTATTGTTAGTTGCCCAGAGTTGGTTATTTGAGATGGATGTTCACATAAATTACTTTAACTAATAAAGTGAGCTAGCTTTGGCTTTAATGTGAGGAATTTATTTATTCAGCTTTCATAGTTTCCTATAGTATTAATCACAAGTTGGAGCAGTCACAAAACGCCATGTTTTCTAGTTTCTGCTAGATGACAGCATCTAAGGGAAGGAATATGGAGCCTATTCATCCTATCTGATCTAGTGGAACAAGCAGAAATCTTCCGGAAGTGGCAGTCCTGACAATAACCTGCCCCTGTGACATTTAGAGCTATAAAAGTGATAACCAGCATCTTTAATTGCACTCAGATAAAAAGTAGAAGCCAGATAAATTTGCACACCAGTGGTACATTAGGGGAAAACCATGTTATGTCCAAAAGTTTGTCACCATGTTCTGGAACAACTGTAATTTTTATATTATTTTCATACATACATATCCTATATATTGTAAGTAAGCTCCTAACATGAACTTGGGGCTTCATTTGGGATTTTAACATTCACAATCTTATGTTCTTTGTGAAATGTACATAACACCCAACTAGGAATATCCCCAGGTCTTTTTTTTATTTTATTCTGAGAAAGCAAGTTAAATACCTTCATCTTTAAGTTACAAATCTCAACACTGCACAAGATTAAGAATTTTTTTCCCCTCAACTCTCTATTGAGGTTCTTCTATTTTAATGCATCTGGATGGAATTTGCATTTGGATTTTTAATATTTCAGAGATGAATAAAACCTGTCCAAAAATGGAACAATATATTCTAATTTGAAAAAGATAATTTGATTTTTTTCTCTATTTGAACAGCCAATTTAAAGATAATGAATCTGAAGCAGAGAAAACTTCAAAGGAAACTTGAAGTTATTCAGGCTTTCCCATAGTGGTGAAACATCTAACTGGTCTTCATCCCTCATTGCCAAGCAGTTTAACAACATATTGGAATTGAAGTGAAATTGAAGATTGGCTAACAAAACCTACCTGATAAAAAAAGAGCCAGGAAAAGGGGCAGCATCAGACAACTATCTTGCAAAGATCAATGGCACAATGTTAAAATATACAGCTACTGGCCAGTGGTAATAAATTAGGAGAGGTTAATATCCAAAGAGAACTCTTTCATTGAGATTCATTATCACCCTGACTGTTTGCATTACATTGATTTTTCTGTCAATAATACCAAACCAACCAACCAGGCCATAGCTCTCAAACACCAAAAACATCTTCCTTGCTATCTCACCTCCTTTACATGGTCAATCTGGAGCTGTATGGAAAAACACCATCTGAAATAGTATCACTACTCAACATAGCCCATACAAAACCAAGATGTTGCAATGAAGTTTGGACTGGACAAATGTTCCACTTGTCAGTGTTCCAGAAAACAAACTCCAACTCCAAAACCCCTGAGACAAGCATTTTCTCAAAGTTCCATTTTATTAGAATTGTCTACTGGCACATCTGGAAAAACCCAAATCTTGAAAATCAAAGACCCATCTCCTGCATCCCTCAGTCCATCACATGGCCCAATCACCATCTGCCCAACTTAAGACATTCCTCTAACCACTCCTTGACCAGGTGCAGGATGACATGACCTTAACTGAAAAGAAGAATGCTATTATGTCTAACTACATATACACTCTATGAAATCCCCCCTCCCAGTTTCCCAGTCACAGGAATGTGGCAGCGTGGAAGCTTCTGATGCTAATATGGCTTCCAAGACTGACACCATTCTTATAATCATTAGAGAAAAAAAAATAGTGAAAACTGAAGGAATCCAGATGTCCTATAGAAATAACATCAAGGGTCAGGATGAATCACTATAAATACCCAGGCATCTTTCAAGCTGATAACATCAAGCACACTGAAGTCCAGGAGAAGGTTCAAAGTGAGAGTGAAGAAGATCTTAAATCCAAACTCAGTGGAGGAAATACCATAAAACTGGGCAGTTGTAGTCACTGGATAAACAATTGGAACGGTGGATTGGATTTGAGCAGATTAGAAGTCCTAGATACGAAGACTAGAAAAATAATGATCATGAGTCATGCCCTTCCTCTATATAACAATGCTGACAACTTATTAAGGAGCATTGTTGGGTGTGGAATGTTGCAAGTACATCACATGGCTGAAAAATGAAAAAGGGCATTAGAAGAATATCTGAAGGACAATGAAGGTACACTGAAGCTGGTACACCCTGAAGGCTTACTGAATACTGATAAGACCAACTGGCCTACAAGAAAGAGCAGATGAGGAATAAAAATATGACATGGCAAGGCAAAGTATTCTATGGCAAGGACGCACACACTCACATACACTCACACATGCACACACAAACACACAATGCCTAGCAGGCAAAGCAGATAAGAAGAAGACCTGGCAATGGCTCACAGAAGTTGAGCTGAAGAAACAGAGAGAAGGACTAATTCTGGCAAGAACAAGAACAAATTTCACAAGAACAAATTTGTCTTAAGAACAAATGCATACAAAGACAGAGTTGAGAAGACAGCATAAGACTGACAATGTACCTGTGCAAAGAAACAGTGAACCATTGTGTTAGCTGCTTGCAAACAGATTGCACAGACAACAGGATGAGAAAGTAGCAACAATGGTGCATTTGAACATCTGCAAAAACTACTGTCTACTTGGAAGCAAGAATTGCTGGAACTACAAAACAGACAAAGTAATAGGAATTGAAAAAGCTAAAGGGCTCTGGGACTTCAGAATTCAAAAAGACAAGCACCTGCCACATAACTTTTTGGATTTAACAATTCTCTATAAGAAAGACAAAAAAGTTTGAATATTGAATATGGCACTACCTGGAGACAGCGGAAGAGAAGAGAAAGAATTGAAAGAGAAAGAACTGGAAAAATCTGCACAATCTAAAGACCTGCAAATAGAAGTAAAGTGACTATGGCCAAAGAAAGCAAAGATAGTATCAAAAGTAGTAAATATCTTGGGTACAATCACAAAGCATCTGGAGCATCATTTGAACATCATTGCCACTGACAAAATCATCTTCAATCAAATGCAACAGGCAGTTCTAGTTGAAACAGCTTGCCTCTACCTTTAGCACCATCAGACCCACCAGCACCATCAGGCAACATGTGCCTATCTCAGATTCCTTGGGATGAAGGACTCCACAGGTGGATAAAAATACTAAATTCAGTCTAAAGATCTGGTTGCTGCATGACCAATCATCACTGTAATTTTGCCATGTTAACCACAGTTTGAAAATAATTAAGAAAGAATGCTTTCTTACCATATGTAAAGTAGGCAACCTGAGGAGGAAGGGTGACATTATTGAGGTCATTGTCTTGGACAAAGAGATCCACATATTGTTGTGCTTCTGTGGCTTTGAGAAAAGCCATGAATCTGGCAGTAAAGGAAGCTACAAAAATAGATAGCATCCCAAAATCCAACAAGTTCCAAAGATGCATGACATATTCACGGGGGCCTTCTTCCCAGATTTCTTTGCATTCAGACCATATCATTCCTATAGTGGCATACAAACATAATCAGTAATAGCTCACATGATTTTATCCTTCAGCTTTTTTACCATACATTATATGCATCAATATTAAATGTGGCATTAAATATACATACAAATTTTATTCCATTTGTATTCTCAGTCTCTTTTCCAACAGCAGTTCTTTTTATTTTGACCTAACAAACCTATGCAAAAGTAAGAATTATAGATACTTTAAATCACCAATAAGCTTCAGGCTCGAGTTGGGATTTGAATACCTCTTTGTTCTTCTAATCACTCTATTACATTACACTGTCTTTCTCCTTGCTTTTTTCCCCAGATAACCCAGTATTAAAATAATATTCCTTGGACCCTCACTTCAACATGGATCTTCTTAGAATGCAAAATATAGCAGCAAGAGACATTTATATTATGTCCCAGAAACTGTTACAAAACTCTGAAAATCAAGGATAGTCAGAATAACGAATGCAGTAATATATTGATATATTGGAGTTGCATTCAAGATTGACAATTTTCATAAGGACCAGGAATATGTATAAGTCAATAATAAGTTTGCCAAGGTGTAAATAGAGCAGATAATACTATTCTCCACATTATAACTAGCATTGCCATTTATATCATTATTATCACTAACCTCATTATCCTGCTTATTATTTCCAGTTCTATTTTTCATAGTTATATTATCATACATAATCAGTAGTTTCATGTTTAAATAATAGCCATTGTTACTGTTTCTGTATATATATCCAGTTGTTCCCATGTTATTTATTTTCAAACTCTTGATCTATTATCTTTTATTACAATGGAGACAAGAAGCCACAGTATCTCCAGTTGAATGCTCTAGGCTCTATTGTGTTTCACAGTTGAAAGAAACTGTGATTTAGAAAGAGAGATATCATTCCAACTTTGGAGGACTTTATTTAAATTTTGAAAGTTTTCTCCAAAAATGTATCTATCCTCTCCTGTCAAATTAAGGTCATTGCAGACAGGCTTTAATTCTTTAGGAAGGGTCATCATATCCACTGTAAAAGAAGTCTGCATTATCAATAAAAGAAAATATTAGTAACTCAAGATTGAAATGAGGGATCCTTGGTGCTCTCTCATCTTGGTTGTTTCCTTGCAGATTTTTCATTACCCAAACTAGGCCACATTATCAATGCTAGTAATGTTCAACTAGAACTGATGATGTTACCTAGTTTGGGTAAACACTTGCAAGGAAACAAGCTCACAGAGCATGAAGGACCTTTCAAGTCATCATTATTTCCCATACTGTAGTACATCCTGAGGACTGAGGTTGAGAATGGCTTACTCATATTTACTTGATGCAGCCAAGGCAGGGATGAGATGCCACCCAGGGTCTTTCTGATTTGTAGCTCAGTCTCTCTCCACTATGCTACCTTCAAATCATTCCTTGATACTTCCTAGCAGTGGAATTATCTGGAACATACAAGAGGTCCTTTGAAGCTCAGCTGAGGAGCTGCAGTAGATAATTCAGAACATATATTTTGTTCAAGTCTGAATCTTCTCCCATCTGGTACTAATAAGCTTTTTTGTCCCAGAGTTCTGCCAACCATGCCCAAAGAAAAAATAAGAACGGTCATTTTGAAAAAGCCATCACTTCCACCATTTGAAGGACTATGGTAGAACAACTGTCTGGAGAGTTTTTCTGAGAAAGATCTTTGAATTTACTTCAACTCATTATTGACCAGTGTCTTATTCTGAGTAACTGTTTGATATTTTGGGAGGAATATTACTTAGCTGACCTAAACTTTATTAGTTTCCTTTATGGAAAAGACCCAAAAAATTAATATTTTATATTTCTACCTCAAGTAATTTCCTCGCAGTTGGGAATAGGCATCCACATGCCTCTTCCTTGTGTACACACATTGCTCAATATAATGTCTCAAATTTGGTATTTATAAGGATAAGGATCACAGCAAAATCAATTAAACCCAGATCACAAATTAAAGAATGGCTGCTTAAAACACCCAATACACATTTCCATTCATGGCAATTTAGCTTGCCCATAAATTTTACCAAAATTTACAGCCAATTATGTTTTCACCCATTGCAAGTTATGGGAGAAATAAAATTCTGTTTTCTAAATCTTGCTCTGATATAATGGGATTGCATTATATCTGGAATTACCTGGATGAGTTTTTGAGCCATTTCTAAAGCTTTGGATTAAGTCTCTAATTCAGATTGGACACACTTTCTTGTAGTTATTTACTGTTCACTCATTGCAAACTTTACAGTGTGAAATGTTTTATGATCAAAAGAGAAGCTTACAGACCCAAAATGCATTTCTCATTCAAGTTTATTTCATTCTGTTCAGTTCTGAAAAATTGCTTCAGAAAATCATTTTTAATTCACTTCAGAATGTTAAAAAAATACAGCAAGAATGTACCGCTTATATCTTCTGTACAGAGAAGGAAGACAATATGACTTAGAGACAAAAAAAAAAGAATATATTCTGTATATTGTGGTTATAGCCAATAAACGTTTTTTCTAAATAATAAATTCCCTGAAAACATTTTAATTTGATTTTTTTAAAAAATAATCTACACTGCTATTCATATTTCATTCTCTAAAAAAATAACATCTCACTTCTGTTTAACTGGTAGCTGCATGAATGTATTATTTTCTTTACGCAATTGGCTATGCTAGGTGGGGCTGCTGGGAATTGTAATTCCCCACATCTGGAAGCTACTTGTTCTTCCTCCCAGTTGAAATGTATGAGATAATTTCTTAATACTACTTCGTGTGAACAGTTCAGATTGGGAGACTATCACAGTGACATAACCAGTTGGAGCTTATTCCAACCTAGCTAATGATTGGAATAATACATGGCAGTATTTAAAAAGAAACATCTGGTCTGAATGTTCTCATGATTGCTTTATCACAGATGGCTGCAGTATGCAAACCCATGCAAAGGATTATTTGTCTTGTGACTCTCTTAGTTTGGAATAATAACACAGCAAAAGTAGCAGCAACCAAAAGGGGATTTCTAAGTTAGTCAGTTCAGGTTCATCAATCCATCAGTACAGGTTTGTTATCTGATATTACAATACAGATTTTCAAGTTTTTACCAAAAAATTGGGTAGGATTTGTGCACAGAATGTGCACTATGGAAATATGAGACATATGATAGCCATAATAATATAAACCTTTTTCCTCCAGTCAAGGTAGGTGGGTATTTTTGGTTCCTCCAAAGAGTGACTATGAGAGAGGAAGGGAGAAGAGCCCAGCAAATATTTCTAGAAAAGCTGGATCAACGTGTTATTATAGATCAGTAATAATTTGCAGATCTCTACTAGATCTGTGGGTAGATAGTATAACATAGTAAAAGAAAATGATTTCAATTCAACTTACCTAAAACCCATTTCATGATTAGCATTTCTGTCCATGAAAATTGTGTTGTTTTCACTCTAAATATTTGTTTGGGGTGATCCATAGCAGTTTCATTGGGAAGCAGCTTTACACCTTCAAATCTGTCAGAAGCATTCACTACTAGCAGTCCAAGAAAAATTGTAAAAGAAACAGCATGTGCCACAAACTTCATAAAGGGGCTCCGGAGTGTACGTCCCAGCTGAAACCAAAAATAACCATAAGTTCTTTTCCCCCCTCCTGTCTTTTTGCCAAGTTTTTAGCTTTTATTTATTTAAAATTCAAAAGTTTTTTTTACTTGGCTTTGGCATTTCACTTATAAGCCATTTTATAAGACATATATCAGAGGGTTTTAATCAATATGGTTAAGAATTTTAAAGCGTTTCTAACATGTAATAGGCTAAAGAATAAGATAATTTTAATGTTCCTAAGAACAAAATCATTTCTATTATTTTCATCCAATTACACTCCAAGTGAGTAACTCTTGTGATACTTTTTGATAAAACTACATACAACTCAAACTCTCTCTGAGGGCCAACTCTCTGTATATTTTAACCAAGATATGCCAGACTGATTTGGAAAAATGGAATTTACTATAAGAATCTTGCAGATTTTCAGTTCTGATAGTTTTTCAGAACTATTTCAGTTGGGATCGTTTTTACATTCCCAAACAAACATAGTGGTAGATGGAAATTGCACTCACATTTTAAAAATATGCAAGTTAATTGAGATAGCTCTTCCAACTTTATTTAGTCTTTCAAGAAAAGGAAGGCATGCAGAACATGGCTTCTGAAATGCTTAATCACTCTCTTATAAGCAGAGGTCGTAGGAGGTTTCTGTATTTTCTGCTGGATAAGAAAGTATTATTTCAGTGTTCATTTAGGTGTTTCTGTTCTTCCTTGATGTTGGGCCTGCCTATATTTACACGTGTATAGCTGCCAATATTGCAACCCAATTCTGTGCAGCTCACAACACAATAAAAACAGCAAAACAAAGTAAAAACTAAAATCAACACACATCTTGCCGATCTCCAGTTTCATTTCACCCCAATGCTTGTGGGGAAAGGATCAATATATATGTAGATATGTATGCTGGGAAGCCCAGGACAGGCTACATCTGCTTTATTTAGGCCTAGGAGGAAAAAAAATCAAAAGGACTTAGGATAGAGCAGTGACATTTGAAGCCTGGCAGCTGCTTCTTCCATTGGGGAATTTGGGGGGGGGGGGGCTGGAGGGACAGAATAAAAATTTCTTCATGTTGAGCCACAAAACTTTTTGAACTCAGCTTTTGCTGGCTTCTCTCTCCTTCCTCATAATAGCAATACTTAGACTTATATACATATTCTAAGTAACAATATTTAGAGTTATATACTGCTTTACAAAGTTTTACAGCCCTTTCTAAGCAGTTTACAGAATCAGCCTATTGCCCCCAACAATCTGGGTCCTCGTTGTACCAACCTCAGAAGGATGGAAGGCTGAGTCAACCTTAAGGCAGTGACAATTGAATTGCCAAACTGCTGGCAGCCAGTGATCAGCTGAAGTAGCCTGCAATACTGCATTCTAATCACTGTGCCACTGATCGAGTTCTGTTTTTAGAAGGTTTTCCTGATAATGGAAAAATCACCAAGAAGTTTTATCATGATTAAATTTTAGACCAGGACTAGTAAGACCCAGATAGATTAAATCCCACACAAAGCCATGCAATCAGTAGTTACTGGGCTTGTTTCCGTCTTTCAGTTCAATCCATTATATGGAAATAAAACTGGAAAAGAGAACACTTTTTAAGTTAACTGAGCTCCTGAAGGAAAGAAAGAGTAGAAAACTAACAATTTATTGTAGCTAACGAATTTCTGAAACCTGGGGAACTTACAACAGACCTTTTTTTTTCCTTTCCCAGACCTTTTTTTTTGTAATAACTAGGAAATATCCATCATTGCTTTTTCAGATGTTGCCATTGATATGGGAAAATAAAGTTTTTATATCAAGAGCCCAATGATGTTGCAAGGGTACCAGACTTTGTAAAAGCTCAACAAAGCTGGAAAAATATATTCGATACCCATTACATTTCTGAAAGACAATCTCTAAACATTCTAATTTTTTTAAGACTCAGTGTCAGTTTGGACTTTGCTTGTAATTAGATTTGTGAAATATGGATTTGGCTGAAATGAAATCAGCCCTTCCACCCCAAAATCCATTCCTGAAATGGATTTATTGTTAACTTACATCCCAAGTGAAAAGCAAAACATTGAGCAGAAAATTAAGAGTTTTTCCTGCCCATAGCTTTTCTCTCTTAAATCTTTTTTCCAAGGCATTTTCTCTTCAGCCCAACTTAAATACTATATCAGAACTGTGACTACTTGAAGGAAAAAGAAAAAAAAATGGGAAAAAGACCTGACAGACAACTAATCACAGAGAAGAGGATTAGACACTTTTCTCACATGAGGCTCCTTTTCACTGTTAAATCTGATTGTATTCCTGGTGTTATATATAACAGAGCTCTGTATTATTCTATTTTGGCTTTACATTCTTTCCCAATGTTTCACGTCAAGAGAAGGAGAATTGGAAAATATCCATTGGGGAAAAAAACTTCTGAATGACACAATAAGGAACTACTATTGTTTACAAAAAGTTCTTTTTAAAAAACCTTGTTAAATCTGGGGAGAGTTTTCAATAATCTGGATGACATTACAAGTATAGAGTGTTCTTACATTTAATGAACATTTTTATCCTAATTATTTTAATGCCTCTGTATTCACTTTAATCACATATACACATAACAACTTTGAAGTGGAGAAGGCGGAGCCTCGTCCCGGTGCTACAGCTGCGATCTCGGGGCTCTGAGATCGCAGCTGATATTTTCACCCCTGGTCGGTCCTAACGGACCTAAACCGTCCCGTAGAGACGGGGATTGTGAAGGGCACAGTCCCAGGATCCCAGAGATATCGCAAAATCTCTGGTTTGATCCGGGAGAAGCCCTTTTGCTGGCGGTGGAAAGGCAGCCTCTAAAGCTGCTGAAGTCGGGACAGCTCCGAAAAGAAAGAGGCTGGAGAGAGGGTGTGTCGGCTGGGTGAGAAACTTCTTTTGTATTGCAAATTGGCTGAGACTTGAAAGGATATCCTGAACAAAGAAGAAACCTTTATTTATCCTTGACTGGAATTTCCTTGAGCGGCGTTTTTTAAAGTGATGTCAAATTGAGGCTTGGACTCTTTCCTTACTATTTTTTTCTCTGAGGAATTTAATGTGATTTTGTAGCTAATCAGATTGAATTTTTTCTTATATATATTTTTATGCTTCTTTTGATTTTTTAATTTTCTTTAGGATAGAGGCCCCCTTTGTTTTTTTTTTCCCTCTGAGTTTTGTATACATTACTTTTCTTTCTGGCTGAGGGGGGAAAAAAGTATTAAGAGACTTTGCAACACTGCCAACTAGAGGCTTGAAAATACTTTATTTGAACTGGGGAGAAATGTATAAACACTCCTTCTCAAGGACATTTTAATGTGATAAGATGGAGGGAGAGCACAGAAAAATATTATTATAGGTGTTTTCCTGGACTCTTATCAATGTTTCAACACTTGAGGCTTGGCTTTGAAGCTGCTGGAGAAGAGAGTCATAATAAGAGCCTTGGATAAATAAACAAAGTGCAGTGTGCAGTCCATATGTATATATATATATATATATATACTTGTGAAATCTCTACTCGCCAGCCTTTTTGTATATTTCAATTCTAGTAATATTTTTATTTTTTTTATTTTATTTTATCCTTTTTCTTCTTTGGCTTTGGGCCATTTTTATTATTGGATTTTTCCATTTTGGATCATAATTGGCTACTCTATCAGATGGACTGAAGGTTTAAAAGAATTTGAAGTTTTTTGAAGCATTAAAGTGGAAAAAAGGGGGAAAAAAAAGAAGAAAATGTGAAATAAAATAGACTGTGTGTATTTGGATTGTTTGGTGACTTTGGGACTTCTGGAAACTCTTATTTGAATGATTAAAATCATTTGGGTCGTTTGAATTTTTTTTTCTTTTTTTCTTTTACAATGGTATTACTTATGGATGAACTGAAAATGGAATTTATAAAATATAAACAAGAGAAACAAGAAGGGAAGGATTCTTTTGGCTCTATTTTTAATTTTTTAGAAATGGCAATTTCTACATATGAGAAACTACAAGAACAAGAAGATTGGGATGAAGAAGAAACCATCCTTAATGAACAAGCAACTTTATTTGGGGAAGAAAGGGGAAAGGGGAGAAAGAGAATGGAGAATTTAAGACTTAAAAAAACAACCAAAAAAGGGAAAAACAAGGTGAAAAGCGGTCACAACATCAGAAAGCAACAGAAAAGAGGAATACACAAGAAGGTGGAGATTAAGAGACAAGGGGGTAAAAAGGGTAGAGTGGAGAAGCAAGGGAGGAAAGAAGGGAAGAGAAGCTACAAAGGTTTGAAACAAGATGTAAAGAAACAGAATTTATTTAGAGATAATGGGTAAACATATAACTGAAAAAGAGATTCTGCAAAGATACATAAGATTGTCTTGTTGTATTTGTATTTGAAATAATGTTAGAAAATTGGAATAATATATGATTATAAAATGGGACAAAATATTTATGTAACTTAGCAAAATTTTTTCTTTTTAAATAAAAATAAATGAAATCAAATATGAGAGAATTGAATTAAAGAAAAATGGGAACATTGTTATTGTTTAATATTTTAAAATATAAGTGAAATAGGGGGAAGTAATTAAGTAAAATCTATAAGTGTTCCCATAGAAGCATGATACTTATTCAGAAAGGATTGTGTAAAATGTTTAAGACTTAAATGAATATTAATTTGAATGATATAACTTTAATTGCTATGGATTGTTGTTTTAATTATATTATATTTTTAAAAAATATTGAGTTTATCTTTAGAATGTACTACGCATAATCCGAATGAAAATTATGTGTTATGTTAAGCTTTAAAACTAGGGGAGGGATAAGTGACAAGGTATTATACTCCAATTAGTCATTACAGAAGAAACTTTGTGTTAATGAGAAAAGATAAATAGCTAGCTGAAATAGAACAGACACAGGATATAAGTATAATGATTTAAATTGAGATGAAATAAATATAATAGAATTAAGAGAGTGAAAAGAGAGGAGAAGCTATATAGAAAATGCAAAATAATAAATAAGAAATGGAATGTTATTTAAAAGTAAGCATGAACTTGAATTTATCTCTGTACAAAAAGATGTAACTCGGGATCAAACTGCCGTCCAAAAAGATATTTTATGTTTTTTATGTTTTGTGTTTGTTTGTACATGTTTGTTTATTAAAAATTAATAAAAATTTTTATAAAAAAAACAACAACAACTTTGAAGTCCTTGGTTCTTTTTAAAGCTAAATAGCAAAATACACTTGTTAAGTCTGAAATTCAATTTGTATAATGCTTGCTTAGCAAGTTCACAAAGTATCGGAATAACACTTTGCATCTTCATACAACAAGAAAATATATGCTTGGATATGCTCAGACTATTTACAGAAAGTTATGTTAAGAAAAGTTTAGAAAACATGAGCATTATACTCAGATTATGTCTATTTAATAAGGGAACAATTGCCCATTTCCATTCAAAGAAGTATATCATATTTTTCAAATATTCTTCACCATCTTAAAATGGGTAAAATCTCACACTTGGTCTCCACTTACCCTGCTAGATGTGTTGGTTTAGCAAAGCTTTGTAAAATAAAAATAAAACTGCTATAATAATAAAAAGAAGAAATTGGGATGTTATTCATAATGATGGTAATCTGAAGCTATAATTTTTCATAACATTCAGGCAGTGTGGGTTTTTTAAAAAAATTTTTAAAAAAGAATTGAATGAATATTTGAATTTTTCTGCATTTAGAATGCATTTGAAACTTAATTGATATGTGTAAGTTTTGTAGGAATTTTCCAAGAACGCTTTGTTTCAAGTGGGCAACTACTCTGGAGTATAAAACTAATATCCAGACGTTTCACAGTTTGTCCTGCAAGATCATGAATTAATAGATTACTATTTGTTTTACCTATCAGCATTCAGTGGATTAAAGCATATTGGGGGTAAAGCATCTTCCTAGACTTTTTGATCTCTTAACTGAGCTTTAAATGAGACTCAGTTTGGTTAAATTATTCTCCAATCCATAGACAGGTTACCTTAGTATATTTGACAAATTATCCAATTAACCATCCAATAAATATCCTTGTGTTTGTGCTACCTGCCAACTCTTACCAAAAGTTTCATAAGCCAAACAGTAACATATTCACATCTAACTCAGCAAGGAGTGAGATTCTTTTTTTTAAAAAAAAAGAATCAGAGTACCCCAGAACCAATATTTTGACATCTAAAAAAAACCTATACAGTTCCAGTTGGTTTAGGAAGGTAGGGAGGACAGAATGTAATCCTGAGATAATCCTGATCCTGAGAAGGAGCAGACATTTTATAAGACCAATTGACTCCATCTTCCCACTGGACATTTGTGGCTATGGACATTTATGGCTATTTGTGGCATAAGAATGCAAAAATGCTTCCCCATCAATTAAAAGTAATGACTTTGTAAAAGAAAAAATAGAAAAAATAGCATTCTTTGCTGCAAACAGTGTAGGAATAGAATACAATGTGTTTTTAATATTTTTTCCTAATATTGATAAAAGTTGCCTAAGTGCCTACGTTAGAAATGAAACATCTATGTATTGGGCTATTAAATTAATAGAAATTCAACCTGCCCTTAGCAGTGAGATTAGAAGTATATTCAATATTACTGGGGAAAAAAATCTTGAGTGAACATAGAAGCAAATGAATTTTTTTTAATAAAATTTCCTTTCTCTGCCAATGTCAAAATTTCATATTCAATCAACATTGCATCAATATTTTATTTCCAACCATTCCTTGGAATGATAGCTTTCAAAGTTTCATTTCAAAATGTCATTGATAGCTATAAATAATGCAGATTCTCAGAATTTTTGAATCACGTTGAGAAAAGAAGAGATTGTGAAAGAGGTATTAACTTGAAGATGTTGATGCTTCAGCTGAAACTTTTTCAACATCCTCTCCAAAAATAGGAAGGTTGCTATTTCCAAGGTCCTGGTTTTTAAACTGTGAATGGGGTTGGAGATGCATATCATCTGTGTATTTGACTAGCATTGTTGTCAGACAGGGACATTGATGACAGAAATAGCATTGTAGAAAGGCAACATAGCTGGAGTAGACCAAGTTGGGAAAATATACTCTAGAAGTTTATAAACCCACTAACACTGATCTATTCCTATGTTACTGCTCTCTTAAATATAATGCATGAAGCAACCTTAAAAAGCAGTAAAGGGGTTTCCCTGTCCTGTCATGTCCAACTCTAGGAAGCAGTGCTCATCTATGTTTCTTAGGCAAGGGAGCCAGTGTTGTCTGAAGACACACCCATGGCCATGTGGCCAACATAATTATATGTCAAGGTGCAAAGAATGCTGTTACCTTCTGTTTTGTTCGGAAAAACACGAGGTAGACCGGGTTCCAACAACAAAGTCTTTATTCTTAAATAGTCAGTGAACGGAATGTTTGGCTGAAACTGCGGCAGCCTTTTATACAGGCTAGCCTGCCGGCTTGTAGCCAATGGCAGCTGTTTGAATTTGCCGCCTTTTTCAGTTGATTTGGATTGGTTCCTAGTGAACCAATCCAATGCTTACTTTAGTTAACCAATCAGGTTTGCATGTTTTGGAGTAACCCAATTTACATATAGAACACCCCTCCCCCCTTAGTTCAGTCCTATGTGGTGATGTAGTCGCGCAGGTAGGCGGGGCTTCTCCTGACTCGACTGGACTTGCGCAGTTCATTTTTGGCGGAGACTTCGACCGGTTCGGATGGGGCTGCTGTGTCGTCCGTCCCTCTCTCTGGAACCGTCTGGAAGGGTGAGTCAGCCATTCTACTGCCACCTGAGTTTCTTAGGCTGGTGGTTTTGCCGCTCCCTCCCGTTTCCTCCGGGCAGGTCGAGCTGGCCTGCTGTCCCCTTCCGATGGGCTCTTCCCGCAAGTCTCTTCAAACAGTGAGTCTTTCATTTGCTCTTTTTGTTTGTTAATCTCTTCGGGTTTTGTTTGTAACGGTTCTTTATTTATTTCTCGCATTTCCCCCCCCACCTTGGTTTGCCATTCATCGGTTTTTTCAACGTATGGGTGTATGTCTGTATTTCGTTCTATGTTTCGGGAACGGAGCTGGTCTATGTGCCGCTTCCATTCCCTGCCGTCGTCAATTGTTAACCGGTAGGATTTGGGGCCTGTTATTTTTGTGATTTGTCCTGGTAGCCATACAGGGTCCCCGGTGAAGTTTTTAGCGTAAACCAAATCGCCTATTTCAAATTTTCTAAATTGTGTAGAGGAGTCGGGAGGGTTTTCTGGTGTAAAATTTGGGTGCAACCTATCAAGGTGTGATCTTAATTTCCTCCCCATGAGTAATTCTGCTGGGGATTTGTTGGTCGTGGTACTGGGCGTTATGTGCTGGACTGTGAGCAATCGGTTTATTTTCTGTTGGACATCTCCGGTGTCCATTCTTTCTAACCCCTCTTTGGTAAACCGGACCATTCTCTCAGCCCTGCCGTTTGCAGCCGGGTGAGCCGGCGTGGTTAGGGCATGTCTTATACCTAGGGAGGCTAGGTATTGCTCGAATTGTAGGCTGGTTAGCTGTGGCCCATTATCTGATATGAGGACATCCGGTAGACCATGGGTGGCAAAAAGGTTGTCTAGTTGTTTAATTACAGTTTCTGTTGTCATTGATGGCATGATTTTTACTTCTAGCCAATTAGAATAGGCATCAACGACAATTAGGAATGTATGCCCCTTGGTAGGACCCGCGAAATCAATGTGGATTCTTGACCAAGGGCCTCGCGGGGTTTCCCAGTCTCTAATGGGTGCTTTAGGCGGGGACGGTCTAATTCCCTGGCATTTGTTGCACGAGCTTACCCAATATTCTATGTCCCTATCAATACCCGGCCACCAAACATAACTTCTAGCAAGGCTTTCCATTTTTACAATTCCCGGGTGCCCTTCGTGTAACATCCTTAGTACCCTGGGTTGTAGTTTGATAGGAATGACTACCCGATCGCCCCACAATAAACACCCCTTTTGAATAGAAAGTTCAGTCTGTCTGGTCCGGAAAGGTTTAAAGTTTTCAGTTTTTTGGTTTTCCAGCTAAGAACGCGGGCAGTCAATGAGTCTTTTGCGGTGGCTCTGGCGACATCATAAGCTGATATGGGTAGATCGGGGCAAGTCTCTATTTGTAATGTTGTCATCGCTGGTGCTGGGTCTTCCTCGGTTGCTGATAAGGGTGCTCTGCTCAAAGCATCCGCATGGGAAATTTGTTTCCCTGGTCGATGTGTCAGAGTGTAGGAATAGGTTGCTAGGAACTCTGACCATCTAGTCATTCTTGGAGAAAGGATATTTGGTGTTGGCTTGTTTCCTGCCAAAATTCCCATTAGCGGTTTGTGGTCTGTTATAATTTGAAAAGTCCGTTCGTAGAGGTACTCGTGGAAATGTTTCACTCCAGTGACAATTGCTAGAGCTTCTCTGTCGAGTTGGCTGTAATTTCTCTCCGTTTTAGACAGGGTCCTTGAGTAATATGCAACGGGTGCCTCTCTGCCATCAGGCAGTTGGTGGCTCAGGATGGCACGGACTCCGAATGGAGAAGCTTCGCAGGTCACCCTCAATGGCAGTGTGTTGCTAAATTGAATGAGAACGTTTGTTGATGTTAGCAAATTTTTAATTTTTTGGAAGGAGTTCTTCTCTCTTTAACCTCAAGTCCAAATTGCTTTCTTGTACAATAAACGGTGTAATGGTTCTGCTATTGTGGCTTTATTTGGTAGGAATACATTATAAAAATTTATCAGTCCAAGAAATGCTTGTAGTTCGGTTTTGTTTCTTGGTTCTGGCAATTCATTGATAGCTTTAATTTTTTTGTCTGTAGGGTGTATACCCTCTCCGTCTATTAAATAGCCCAGGAATTCGACGCTATTTTTTTTTAGGCAACACTTTTCTTTTTTTACTTTGAGGCCAGAATCTCTAAATTTAGTGAGTACTTTTTAAAGTCTGTCTTTAAGTTGAGTTTCATCTTTGGCTGAGATGAGGACGTCGTCAAAATATGGTTCGACTCCTTGTATGCCATTTAGGAGGTGCTCCATTAGACTCTGGAATACGCCTGGTGCTACACTCACTCCAAATTGGAATCTGTTACACTTAAAGGCACCCTTGTGGGTAACTATAGTCTGTGCTTCAGCTGTCTCTGGGTCCACTGGGAGCTGTTGATAAGCTTGTGCGAGGTCGAGTTTAGCAAAAAATTTTCCTTTTCCCAGGGAGTGTAGTAAATGTTGGACTACTGGCACCGGGTATGCGCTCTGTTGCAATGCGTGGTTCAGGGTAGCCTTATAGTCACCACAGATTCTAACAGATCCATCTGGTTTAATAGGTGTAACTATAGGCGTTTCCCATTTGGCATGGTCCACAAGTTCTAATACCCCTTGGGCTATTAATTTGTCTAGCTGTTCCTCTATCTTTGCCTTTAGTGCAAAAGGAACTCGCCTGGCTTTTAATCTCTGCGTTGTTATTTGGGGGTTTAGACTAAAGGAAATAGGATTTCCCTGATACTTGCCAAGTGAGTCGTCAAACACGTCCTGGAATTCCTGGATGAGGTCTTCTTCCCAGCCAGTTGTGGTTACTCGGTCTATTCCGGTCATCCCGATGCCCAATGGTGCAAACCACTCGATACCCAGGAGGCTTGGTCTGTCTCGGTCGACTATGGTCAGTGGTAGCACTTTAACATACTGTTTGTATGTGACTCGGAAATGTCCCATGCCGACTGCAGGGATTTGGTTTCCCTGGTATTCTTTGAGGGTTAGTTGCTGCTTCTGAAGTTCCTTGGATTCGATACCTGGGACTAGTTGTTTTATGGTGTCCCAAGATACCATTGAAAGGAAAGATCCCGAGTCCACTTCCATCTTGCAAGGCTTTCCTTCAATATTTACAATTACTTTAACTTTCTTCCCGCTTTCCGTCTGAGCGCTTTCTATAGTGACAGTTTGGTGTGTATTGGCTCGCTTCTCTTATTGCCACTTTCTCTCAGTTCGTTTTGGCTCAGCTTGTGTTGGGGAATTTCTCCGTCTTGTTGGGCTGTAGCTTTTTTTGTTCCTGCAGACTTTCTCGATATGCCCCCGTTTCTTGCAGTGTCTGCAGATGGCATCGAGAAACCTGCATTCGGCTTGGGAATGGTTTCCTCCGCAGCCAGCACATTCCCGCCAATTCCTTCTTTCGCGCTCTTTTTTGTTCGCGAATAAACGGTGGACCTCGTCGCCTTCTTCGCTCGATTCGGGTGTTTTGCCATACTCTTCGTAGTGGGTGGTGGTGGTAGACTGTTTTTTGTCTTTGGTTGGGTTTGTTTCTTCGTTGTGTGTGTTCATCTTCTTCATTGTGACAGCCGATTTTTTCGCGGCTTCAGCGGCTGTGGCTTCCACGATGGCTTCAGTTACGGTGATGTTGGGCTTGTTGAGTAATTTACTCTGTGCGGTCGAGTCTCTTAAACCCAACACTACGCGATCCCTCATTGCTTCGTCAATGTTCAGGAAATCGCACTCACCCCCTATTTGTCCAAGGGCAGCAACGAAATCGGCGACGGTCTCTCCTTCTCTCTGGTCTCTGCGGTAAAATTCGTGTCGCTTTATTAAATTAGACACCATCGGGGCGTAGTGGGCTTTCAGAATTCATTGTAGTTCTGGCCACGTCAGTTGTTTGACATCTCGGGGCTTTGCCAGAGCCTTTGCCATCTTGAAAACCGTAGGTCCGCAGTGCGTTAAGAACACAGCCCTCTTACGCTGCTCTGAGATTCCTTCCATCTCATTACTCTCCAAGTACATTTGGAAACGGTCCGCATAGGAATCCCAATCTTCTTCGTTGGGATTGAAGGGTGCGGGTGGTGCGTTGTTTCCAGGCATTTTCGTTGCCGTCTGGACTTCTTCTCAAAGCGTGCAGGTCTCGCGTTTAGGACGATCCCATCCTCGTCGCCAGTGTTTTGTTCGGAAAAACATGAGGTAGACCGGGTTCCAACAACAAAGTCTTTATTCTTAAATAGTCAGTGAATGGAATGTTGGGCTGAAACCGCGGTAGCCTTTTATACAGGCTAGCCTGCCGGCTTGTAGCCAATGGCAGCTGTTTGAATTTGCTGCCTTTTTCAGTTGATTTGGATTGGTTCCTAGTGAACCAATCCAATGCTTACTTTAGTTAACCAATCAGGTTTGCATGTTTTGGAGTAACCCAATTTACATATAGAACACCTTCCCACCAAAATGGTATCTCTTCATTCAGTAGTATTTGCAGGCTAAATGGGCAGGCACTGGGGTAAGTAACAGAGCTCATTCTGTCATGCAGCCCTTGGGTCTCAAACCTGGGTTGTCAGCTTGTCACCTTATCTTTAACCATTGAGTCATTATGACCCTTAAAAAGTAATAGAATAGAATAGAGTTGGAAGGGACCTTGGAAGTCTTCTAGTCCAGGCCTCAAACAGGAGAACCTATACCATTCAGATAAGTGACTGTGTAGTCTCTTCTTAAAAACTTCCAGTGATGAAGCACCCACAATTTCTGAAGGCAAGCTGTTCCACTGGTCAATTGTCATATTAGGAAGCTTTTTCTTAATTCCAGGTTGCTTTTCTCTTTGATTAGTTTCTAAGCATTGTTTCTTGTCCTGCCCTCTGGTGTTTTGGAGAATAATCTGACCCTCTCTTCTTTGTGGAAGCCCTTCAAATACTGGAAAACTGCTATCATGTCAGTATTCTAAAATGCTTCTTTTCTTAGACTAACCAAACCCAAAACCTTTATTTAATAGTAAAGAAATAATCCAGATCTCATCTGATAGTGTGGAAATAATGGTAGTGAATTGAATGTGGCAGAAAGTTTTCTTGTGAAAAATGCTTCAGCATCAAGAAAAGCACAGATAGCTGTGCTGTGCTTGGTTTATGTGTTTATGTGCAAAATTATTACCTTTTAAAAGCAGGATTATTAGATTCCAAAACTAGAGCTTTTAGAAATATATCTACTGCTTGAATTAAAGCCTGGTTAAAATTAAAATTTTGTATCATATTGCATGTAGTTTGTTTACTGATAGGCCCGGTATTCTATTCTTCCAGTTAGGTTTTAGAAGTTAGGCTTTGGGAAGAAAAAATCTTAATGAATGCTCCAAAGAAGATGTGTTTTTCTGGTGGTAGAATTTCCCCTATCCAAAAGAAAGAAGATGAGAGAAACCAACTTCTTTAGTTACTTTCAGAAATACCAGCTGCTTAGAAGCAACGTTCAGAAGAGTTAAATGTCATTCAGTGTCAATTCAAAAGCATGATGCTGTCTGTGAGGATGGCTTTTTAATATGTTCAAAGGTTGTTACAGCTTCCCTGAACTAGCCCCAGCTTTGAATGAGTGCTACAATTTGATGGATCTTTGGTCAAATCACTCCTTTGAAGCAGATTTGGGCTTCAAAGTAAGAAAAGCAAATAATTCTGCAGCCTTTCTAAACATTTTGCAAATTCTTGGGTCAAATCTGATATTTAAGATTGGCATGACTTAATATTCTAGGATAAATCTCCAGACATCCAGGAAATGATGCCAGACTAATATGCACAGAACTAAACATTAACTATTTTTAACAAGGCTATGCGAGTCTCATTTTCCTGCCAGCTTCTTTCTTTGTAGTGTGCTTATGCTAACTAACCAATACTATCAGCAAGCTGATGATGGATACGCTTTCATCCTAAGCAGAAACTCGGCTATTGATGAATTACCTCAGCTGGAAGTTGATTCCAAGCTTTCACTACTCTTTCTGTAAAGAAATATTTTTATTTTGAATTTCCTCTTACCATTTTTTGTTACCTATTTTGTTACCTTTGTTACAGTTTATTTTTTTTTAATTTTTAAATCATTGTAAACATTAATGTAAACCAATTAAGATAATTGTGAATTCATTTCAGACAATCGAGGCCAGGGCTGTCAAACTCCCGGCCTGCGGGTCGGAAGTGTCAAGCTCTGGCCATGCCCACACCTGGTTTAGCAAAGGGGGAAAAGGTCCCAATATGTCAAATGGTGCTGCTGTGATGACATGAGTATGCCACCCCTGATCTAGGCTCTTTAGCAGACAATATAAAGGTTGCTATACCACCCAGATCACATTCCTACTACCTCGGTCTTAAAACAGGTACACCAGGAATATTGTTTTAAAAATTACAGTCAAGCCATTGAAGGTAGCCTGTTGAAATTGGGTAATGCTAAGTCCCTCTAAAGCAGGGTGTCAAATTCAAGATCCGAGGGCCGGATCTGGCATGAGTAGTCCCCCAGACTTCATTTTCTCTGGCAGACGGTTCCAGGAGTCCACTGTAATTGAAAATGGAGTGAGTGACATCAAGCTAGCCACACCCATGCTAGCCAAGCCCACCTGCCCCCCCAAGGTCAAACACAACCCTGATACAGCCCTCAGTGAAATTCTGCTTGTCACCCCTACTCTAAAGAGTTACCATCCTGGTTAATTCCATCCAATAATACCCTCAAATAGAGCAATTATAGATATTTTGTTCCTTCTCCAAAATAGCCTATGGAAGAATATTTTAAAATTGAATCTTGAAGCATCTCAAATTGAATTTTGGTTCTCAGATCTTAGTATGCAAGCCTAAATTGTACCTTGTTCCCTTTGACTCTAAAATCTCCAGGATCATTAGGATCAGGACCAATATTTTTCTAGGCCTATTATTGCCCTATTATTTTGTATTCCCTCCTGGAAGCAAAGGAGGTCCTTGCCTATGGCAATGTAGTGCTCATAGGGAGATTTTTATAGCCTAGAAATGGGATAAAAAAGAGGAAAAGAGTGTGTGCACCAATTTGGTATAGTGATTATGGCACTAGGCTGGAAAATATGAGTTCCAGTTCTGCCACAGGCCCAGGCTAGAAAATGCGAGTTCTAGTACTGCCACAGGTCACTGCTGGGTGACCTTGGGCCAGTAACTCTCTCTAACTCCTGAAATCTGGTAATGGCAAACCACTTCTGAAGTCCTGAA
The DNA here is from genome assembly GCA_015471245.1 of Laticauda colubrina. Lineage (NCBI taxonomy): Eukaryota > Metazoa > Chordata > Lepidosauria > Squamata > Elapidae > Laticauda > Laticauda colubrina. Next base: position 78,724,687 of record BLBF01000003.1, on the reverse strand, counting down.
AATAGAAGGGAAATTGCTAGTCCAGTCACATGGAATCAACAACTGAAACACACACACATATATTCACCAAAATAGCCTTAATAACATTAAGTTGTCACTCATAATACCTTTAAAATAGGGCTGAGGACTGCATTAGAATGAATCAGAAATATGGGGCAATTAGGATGTTTTTTAACCTACACAAGATGGAACACAGTTCAAGGGCCTCTACAAAGCTTTGTCTCAGATTTGCAATGTGCAGTCTGACCATGCAAGATCAGAAAAATTCACTATTTATGTAAAAAGGAGATTTAAAAAAAATGACTTATGACACATTTTTACTTTCTAAAATACTTTAGTAGGCTAGTGTCAGAAATAGAAAATTGGAGTCAATGGTTTTACTGGAATATTGTTGTTTCAGTTAGCTCTTCCCTCTTCACAAAAATTGTTCAAGCTGTTTGGCACAGTGAGCTCTGCCTGTAAGATTTTTTCTTTACAAAATTCTATTCCCTCTGACAACAACCAGAAATTAAATTAAAGATTTCCCAGTTAATACCTCTCAACCCTGTAAAGACATTTGCTTATACACATGATGCCTAATAAATAATAAAATGGGCCATTGCAACCACTCTTTTACTTTTTCTATTTTAATTTTTCTACCTTAACTGGTGCCTAATCCTGACTCACCCACTGAAAAGCTTGGTGCACTTTCTAGTAAGATAATGTTCATTTGTGATTAGACTGGAGATCTTGTCATTTGTATCAAGCCAGGGTTATAGATAAATAATGATAAACAAACATGCACCTTAACCAGTCTGTACCTTACTGCAGGGAGCTATCCAGTATGCTATGGCGAGGAATGGAAGGCCTATGGAAACTCCGAAGACAGCCAAGAATTTCACAGCAATTGACTGCTGGCGTAAGCCTGAGAGGTTCTCATACCACATGGTGAGCAATTGTTGCTGACAGTTGGGATGGGCAACAAACTGCAAGAGGAAAATAAAGGTAAGGATTGCTTGAAAAGGAGAAGAATTGTAAAAGTAAGCAGTTGCCAGCCCCCTCACAGCCTCTGGAGTAAAGATAAGACAAATGGTTGATAGTCAAAATGACAGAGTGAAGAAACAGACTTCATGAAAAACATTAAGTGTCTCCAAAATGAGTGCAAAGAAAACTGATACATAAGTCTTAGCAATCTTTGGGGAGAAGGAAGATAGGAAGGAAGGAAGGAAGGAAGGAAGGAAGGAAGGAAGGAAGGAAGG
>BLBF01000003.1:78685973-78723439 GCA_015471245.1 Laticauda colubrina | reverse complement strand
GGAAGGAAGGAAGGAAGGAAGGAAGGAAGGAAGGAAGGAAGGAAGGACGACCCAGAAGTGTTTTTTCAAGAGGCAATTGGAATTTCTTGTCTTTTCTTTAAAGATATTTTTCTTCTCATCCAAGAAGCTTCTTCAGCTCTGACTGGATGGTGGGGATGAGAAGTGAAATGTCTTCAGAGAAAAAGCAAGAAAGTTCAGTTGTCTCCTGAAAAACACCTTTGGGACAACCATAACCTTGATGACTGAGAATCTCCATACACAGGCAGGAAGGAATAATTCTAATCTTTCAATTCAGTCAATAGAGACTAACTTCTTCAACTTCTTCTTCAGCTCCACATAACAATAACTTGAGCATTTTAAATTGCCATCTCTTACCATGTTCCCATCTAAGATATTAAATTGCGTAGCATTTTCTGTGGATTCTGTTCCCAGATGCAGCTTTGTTGCCTACTCCTGACTGAAACTTTCCTAATTATCTTCACTTAAAAGGTCCAGTGTGAAATTCTGAAACCAAATTGTTACTGTTTTCTTGGATACAATCACAAATCTAAATACAGATAAATACAGGCTGATTTTGCCACCTGCCTATATTCTTATTCATTATATGAGCAACAACAGCAAAGTCAAAAGAGTACAAAGAGAAAAATGGCAATGTAAATATAAAATTAGCAATATCAGTGGTAATAGCAGTAATAAGCACATATAATGTATATTCAAAACTAGTGCAACACAGCAAAAGCACTGAAATAGTTTTTTTTTAAATGCTTGAAATAATTAAAAATGGCATTGATCTAGTGCCAACATGCCTTAGTAGCATGGATGTCACTCATGAAGACCCTTTGCCAGCTTTAGATGGTCCAGAACGTGGTTGTTTGATCCATTATGGGCATGCCACTGTGTCCATGTACCACCTCTGCTTCACAGCCTGTACCATAAGGCTTCTAAGTATAATTCAAGTTGTTGCTTGTCACCTATAAGGTCTTTTATGGCATAAGGGTCTGTTATCTGTAGGACTATCTTGTTCCTATGATCTTTGCCCATCCTGTAATAGATAGAGTCAGCATGGTTCAGGTCACATCAAACAAGCAATGCCATCTGATATTACTTGCTACCAGAACAGCATCCTCCCAGAGATCTGAACAGCCCTGACTCTTTTTTATTTTAGATGAACCCTAAAAATCTGGCTTTCTCCCTAGTAGTTCTAGAGTGCTGTTTCTTCCCCACCGCAGTGGTACTGATTTAATCTACTCACATTTGCGTATTTTCAAACTGTTAGGTGGGCAGGAAATAAACAAAGACAAGTTCTCACTTTGTTGCATAATGCTCAGTAATATTTATAATGCCTGCCAATAGTAATTTTGGAGAAAGGGATTCAAAAATGCTATTTAATTTATGTCCTGCATTTGAACTTCCAATGACATGAGACATCTGGCTGGCCAATTTGAGAATGGAAGAGAAGGGCTTTTAGTTTGATCTGCTTGTGTTCTCACATTCTTAATTGCTTGATATCAACCTATAGCTTCCTAATGATAAAATTACAGCAGCTTCACAAAAGAATTTTATTCCCTAAGATAAAAGCATCTCTCTTTACATGATTTCCCATGAAATGACTGCTTCCCAACACAGCATATCATGTTCTCCTGATTGTTAATCATCTTTCAACATGATTAAAGATAAAGATAATGAAAAGCAGAGATAAAGGAAGTGTTATTATCATAGTTTATTATATGTGTGGGAAAGGAAAAGAGATTAAGGATCTTCAAGAGAAAATAGAATAAAAAGGATACTGAAAGAAAAATGTTGAGAGACAAAAGCCCCAGAGATGGCAGGACACATCACCATATAAATGATATAAAGGATTTTGAATATTTGGGGAAAAAGCAGTTTGATGCTGTGAATTAATTGCAGTGGTGTTTATAGTAAATCCATTGTTAATAAATAAAACAATAATATTTATGTACTTTTTTCACTGCCATCAAGGGAGTTTTGGATATTGATCTCAAACTCACAATGATAAGTTATCGTAGAAGTAGGCACAATTATAATTGCACAGCGAAAGGGCAGATGATGGCTTTCCCCACAGCTGACTTTGCCTATAATGCTAGGCTTAAAACATGAAGAGATGCTTCTGGCTGAGAACACTCATCCTCATCCTTCTTCTTCTTCAGCTTCTTGGATGAGAAGTGAAACATTTTCAAAAGAAAAACCAGAAATTCCAGTTGCCTCTTGAAAAAGCACTTTGGGGACAGACAGACAGACAGACAGACACACGCATACACACACATGTTGGTAACACCATATGTGAGAAACGCCTGGCGTAACCAGCTCTATTTAAAGAACAACATTGTGCTGGAAAGTTGGACTGATTGGTGACAATAGTATTTGGCTGAGGTTGACAATTTCCAATATTTATGGCCCCGAGAAGTGCAGTTTTGGACAAGGTCAACCTTCCAATATTGCAAGCCTTGGTCTTTGACCTAAAATGTAAGCAGTTCATATTAAGTCTTTGCTGTGACGTTTTCCCCCAAACCTGAGCCCTTGCTAAATTGTTATATCAAACACTGTCCTGCTCTATAAATTACCAGTAAAGAATTTTATTTTATCTGAGCTCAGACTTTATTTACAACAGTATTTTTGCAGGACAGATTTATGACACTGACTTTAGAGTACAAGGCACTACAGTACTTCAAGAAATATCAAGTCGCTGAAAGCATTTACTTTTAATCTTTAGAATTTGATTGTTTTGATAATTCTCTCCCTCAATTTACTACTTCAGGTGGACTATGAAGATTAGCATGTTCCTTCCCATGAAGTTTAGTATCAAATATGCTAAGAATGTATGTGCAGTTGTAATGGTACATAGGGCATAGTGGAAGAGACAGCGCCATGAGGATGTTATACCTAGGGATGCTTTGTCCTTCTTGTGCCATGGACATGTATTATCCTGTGTTTTGAGGATATTCAAGATGGGTGGTTCTGTGTTGCATCTGATTTTGATGATACTTGTGTAGATGTGCCAGCTTTCTTTGCTATAAAAGGATTGTGACTTGAATAACTTTGATTTATAATGCTCTGCTACTGATCATAGCCCTGCGCCAACACTATTCTTCATATTAAATATTTGTATAAAAGCTTACTTTTAATTGAATATCAAAGTGACTGTGTACTCTCTTGTACACATTAACTCTGAAGGAAGTTTACATTAGAAGCCTGCTTGACACTTCTGTATTTACAATGTGATAATGGCACAGAATATGTTTTTAAAATATATAATTTGCACTTAAAAACAATGGAAAGAAAAAATGAGCTAGATCTAAAATGAGCTCGGGCCAAGCATTCATCCATGTCATGAAGATCAACTTTTGGACATGGATTTTTTAAAAGTTTCAAATAATATTCTAAACTGCAAGTTCGATGGAACCAGTTCTTCAAGGACTAGTCTTTTTTTACTCTATTCCTTTTAGTAGCTGGTGATTTCTTTTCATTTAACAGGTGGCTGTACTAGAAGGATTGTAAAATCTTCTTTTGTGCAATTTTCCTATTGTTATTTATTATTATTAAATTTATTTCCCACCTGTGTCATGGTTCAAGGCAACTCTACATTCTACAAGGAGAATCAGTGCTGAGATAAAGAGGTAGAGCTTCGGATTGAATATGGGTGCTTGGGTTGTTGTTTTTTCTACAACATTGCTATTTGTTCTGTTGTAAAAAGAACAAATGCAAAGGAACATAAGTTTGTGGTTCAGAACTCTGATTGTACACCAAATCTTTTATGCTTGAACAAAATAGGTGATGGGACCTCTTTTTCCACAGGCATCTTCTATTCCATTATCATTACTATTTATGTATGTATATAACAAAGACAATATTCTTGAGTTATATATGCACAATACATTGCCTTTTTTAAAAAGCCCATATTATTACCTGGTCAGTGTTATGGTGCTTCTGCATCTTAAATGTGCAGAATGGTGAACTGCATTATTTTAGTATGTGTATCATTTCTTTCACTTTTGAGCTATCTGCTCCTGTCATCAATGAGGATGAGCAACTCTATTCTAATAAGTGAGGCAATCTTCAGCGGATTAGGAAGTTAAGGGAAAAGGGTGAAAGCTTTCTGGTAGTTCTTACAATTATTATAACTCCATGGCCATTGTAGTGAAATTTCCAATTTAATGGGGCAGACAGCAATCTGTTTGGAACCACTTGCCAAGTTTTAAGAATGGAATCATGAAAATGGAAGGGGGGTGGAGGGAGGTTTTTTTTTTTTCAACTAACTAACTTTTTTTCAACTTTTTTTTGTCTTTGTATTCTGAAATACATAGGAAAATTATTATTATTTATCTCAAACTCAATTTACATCTTTGCTATTAATTAAACTGAAATATGTGACACAGGGAAGTCTTTGTCTTTTATGATGAATTAAGAACTATGCTGCCAGCTGGAGAAAGCTGGAGTCAGACTCTTGAGAGTGCCAATTAGTTAGCATAGAAAAAGATGCACTTGACATCTATAGTGAAGCTGTGGGTGATGAATGGATGCTGCCATTGGGGATCTACTGACTTCAGACTAAAATAGAGAAAGAAAAATCCATTCCATTTCTAACTCAGTTGCAACTTACATCTAGTACATTTCTCAAAATAAAATCAAGGACACCATCTAAATAGAGTTGAACATGTTTATGTCTTATTAGTTGCTTTTAGATTTGGAGAAGCAGGTTTGACTCAATCAAGGTGACTGCAGTGATATATACCATTCTATCAATTAGCTATTTTCTTCCTGGACCCAAATCCATCCATACCTCCAACTCAAGATAAAGTATGAATGGGAAGACAGTGACATTTACTTTCCCACTTTTATTCGCTTGCTGGTGAGCTCCCTTTGGGCCATGGAGGTGGAGCAGGTGAGCAATTAGCAGGGCCAAGAAGAGCACTGGTGACAACAAGTTGTGATGTGCATAATGATCACAGCAATCATGCTCATCCTGGATTTGAATGAGTGAGAGTTGGCAAACTATGCTCTAGGAGACAATGATGCCCTGCGGCTTCAAGTCATTTTGTTCTATGGCTGTCTTGAGGCCTGACATTCTTTTTGTGAGGGGAGCTGAATTTCTCAGATTATCCAGAAATGCTTTCTTTCTTCAGCATCTTTCTAGTTGTTACATTTATGTTCAATATAGTACTCCACCTGCAATTTTATCCCCATCACAAGCCTGTGAGGTAAATTAAGCTGAGACATAGTGATTGGCCCAAAGTTACCAATGATCTATCTCTAAGGAGATCCTTAAACTTAGATTTTCAGAGTCAAACATTTTTGTCACTATCTCATTCTGGTTATCAAAATGTCCTCCTCTTCTCCAAAATGTTTTTTTTTATTTTTATGCTGTATGACAATGGAAAAATTCACATAGCCAAACAATATGCTCACTTTCTGAAAGGACTTTTAAAAACTGCTGGATGTTCCTGCCATAACTAATGCATCTTACCAGCAGTTTTGCAGTTCGAATCTCACCAGACACAAGCTTGGCAAAGCCTTCCATCCTTCCAAGGTCAGTAAAATGAGGAGCCAGATTGTTGGAGGCAATATGCTGGCTCTGTGAACTGCTTAGAGAGGGCTGTAAAACACTGTGAAGTGGTATATAAGTCTAAGTGCTATTGCTAGTGCTACCTAACATTCAGATCATTGACAGAAACTTCAAGCTATTTTAGTTGGGTAAATGATGATGACTTCCACACTAAGCTATTTGAGAAAACATTCATGATAGAATATCAATTATACAACAAGATGTAGGTTGCTGCTTTTAAAGGACTTAACTATTAAAGAATCATCCAGGGCTGCCTGAATCCAGAACACAACGGGTGCATCTACCTCCCAAATTAAGCAGGTGACTTTGAGCTTTGACACACAGCATAAATTATGTACTGGATCTGGTGCTATCCTTCAAGTTCCCATAAACATTTTAAACTTAAAATATATCTCATATATATAATTTTAGCTTCATGACAAACTCAGTTGACTTTCACTGATTTCACTGTCTCTATACTTTTATTTTATCTGAAATAGACATCTGTATGAATGAATTCAAGTAGATGGGAAGTTACACCTCTATATCTGTCATAATTTAATATATAGGTGCATTAAAACAGCAGTTTCCCTTTCCAACTCCTGCCTTAATTCATTCTAGAGCATCATGCTGAATGATAATGCACTGGCATTTTCTCTGCCCAGTGTGCAGAGAAAATGTTTTGACCATGCACTGACATTTTTACTGCCCAGTGTGCAGCTTTTGAGTGCAAGTGGTTACAGGGGAACTCTTGAAATTGAAACCTAGCTGCTCCAAATTGTACTGAGTCACAAAGAGGAGAAAATTTAAGAGCATCTTATAATTCTCTTATTAATTGAATAATGACTAGCTAACATTCCCATGTGCTTAAAGGCTTATTCTTGGTTGGGTTTCCTGTTAAAACCAGCCCTTGTTAAAAAAACACCCCCCCCCCCCACACACACACAGCTAGAGTCTTTTTCGGACTAAAGCAAAGTGTAAAGTCTTTGATGTGGTGAATCTTATGTGACCAAAAATGATTTGGAATGGTTGCATCAATTCCCCATTCCCCATGCTTCTTGGGACTGTTCTCCAATCTTTTGGAATAGATTTGCAGGGAGCCAAGGGAGGTTGCAGAAAGAAGAGGAAACTCCACTCATTGAAGCTTATGCTGAATTGAAGGGGACACTTTTATTCAATAGGTACCTTTTTTTTTGGTCAGGCTCCTTAAGGGTTATATTCTGACCATAGAAATCATAAGACACTAGATTAGGATGAAAAAACCAAAGTGTGAAAAGTAAGCAACTATCCAATCACCCTTTCACAGTCAAAAAGGTCATTGAAAGTTTGGACAATAACTATCTGATTTACCAGGTAGGTTTAGAGCCTTAGGTCAAAAAAAGCTGGCGCAAAGTTTGAACTTAATTGTCTTAGTAAATAATTTGAAGTGGGCCTGCCAAATAAATCACACACTTTTGGAGGAAAGGTCATCTCTCAGGCAGTAGTTTTATGTGCACAGGTCCTCAGAGGGAGTCATAAAACAAACTCATTATGCATATGAGAAGCATAATAGCAAAAGGAAATTTAGTATGAGCCATTCAAATTAGAATTCCAAATGTCAGCAATTATTAAAGACACAAATTATTCATTCTGATTGGGAAAGTGAGCTGTACTGAAATCTGGGAAAGAAATGGTTAGCTGCTTACTCAGTCTCTATTGTTCTTTTCCCTTAATGGTTTCTGGCAGGAAATGAAATTTAATGTCCACTGAATGAGGGCTACTTCATCTATATGTTCATTCACTAATCTTCCTCTGTGTAAATATCATACTCTTTTTCTCTTACCAGAATCATTAATACAAGGCAAAAACATGAAGCAGATAATTTTTTTAAAAAAAATTAGAAAATATGGTCAATAACCCACAGATAAACAACTACAAGAATAAAACAGGAGGAGGAAGAGAAGGAGGAGGAGGAGGAGGAGAAGGAGAAGGAGAAGGAGAACTTAGGCACACTGTAACAATTTGCTTTGTGATTCTGCAAGAGAAAGCATACAGCTTTACCTTACAGTGATATTGACTTTTATTAATGAGAAACTTTAAAAGATAGACCATATGGTGTTTTGGTAGAGACAATAAAGAAAATACGGGCAAGGGGTTCAGGCTTACTGAATCCTAAGGACAGACTCTTTGCAAATGTGATTTTCTGGTATCTACCCTCCAATATCACTGTAGGAAAGATGTCAAAATGAACCAAGCAAAAAAACTTTGCACAGCATAGCAGAGCTGAGACAGAGATTAGCAGGAACAAACGGCTTATTAACACCACCCCTGAGATTCACTAACAACCTCCAGATCTATCTGCTATACTACATCATAATACGCTGGTGGAATTCTGCTCTGGTTTCTCTAAGCCTAAAGACAACATGAACTGGGAGGAGTGGTTTCAAAAATGTCAGTCAGTCAATCTCATTCCTTGGGGACAACCAAGTCTTATTCCCAACACAGAGGCCCAACGCAGAGGCCTGGAAGGGAGTACACAAAACCTGGCATGGGCCATCTCTAAGAATTTAAAGTGTTCTAGAAAGCATACCTGTGAATTGTAAAGTACCAAAAAAAACAGACTTTAAGGAGCTTTATAGAGCAGATTTATTTTAAACTAATAATGACAGGGAAGAACTAAAAATGATATTTGCTCTCTGATCCTTAGCTCATCATGCCCTAGAGATAGATGATAAAGAAGTTAGAAACAGACTTGGTGTTCAAATCCCAGATGTTTTAATCATTTCCTCAGGCTTATATGTTGCTTCAGTCATAAAAGTGACTCCAGATAAAAATCCAATTTTCAGTCATCCCCACTCTAAAGCTTTCTGAAAAAGCCAGGTTTTCATGGACTTTCTTATTGCTTGATGCTGATTAGGTCTGTGTGGAAGTGAGGCATGAATACCTTTATGGCCCCAGGTGATAACCATCCTTTCCAGATGGATGTTTTTGGATGGAGAAGATTCAGTAGTGGACATCACCAGGTAGACATGGGAACATGAGATAGTCAACTTACTCTCTCTCTCTCTCCCAATACTGAAAATCAACATGGATGGTGCAGTCTATTGTGTATATCATTTCTGTTGTGTATAGAACTTGGTAGACTCTAAATATCTTAAACTGATTGGCCAAATAGGCCGTTCTCAGATTGGTCAGTTAACTGCCATTCCGATTGGCCCGCCTGACAGCGGGAACACTTGAACAACTGTCATTGGCCACAAGCCGCGAGCAAGCTGCTATAAGAAGGGCTTCCGCAGCTTGGGTAAATGTTCCGTTACAAGCCACTATACTGTTATAATAAAGAGCTGTTTGTTGGAACCCGGTCTTGTGCACCTTATTTTAAAACGGAACACTGGTGACAAGGATGGGATCATCCTAGAAGAGCGAGACTGAAGACCGAGACGTGGCAACCAGAACCGAGCGACTGAGATGGCCAGTAACAATGCGGTGCCTGCACCGTTCAACCCAGTCGAAGAAGATTGGGAGTCGTACATTGACCGCTTGCTGATGTTCTTAGAAAGCAGTGAGCTACAGGAGATAACTGACCAGCTGTATTCCTCATGCATTGTGGGCCAGCCATTTTCAAAATGGCCAAGGAGCTAGCTAAACGGAGAGACATTAAGCAGATAGCATGGCCTGAACTGAACAGAATGAGACCAACGGGAAGATGAGAGCATTGGGGATTTCGTAGCAGCCCTAAGACACATCGGAGAAGCCTGCGAGTTCCAGAACATGGATGAGGCCATGAGAGACCACGTGGTCCTTGGATTGAAGGATGCTACACTCCAAAGCAAGCTGCTAAACAGACCGAATATCACAGTGGCCGAGGTCATCACAGAAGCCACCACCGCTGAAGCTGCCAAGAAATCCGCAGCCACTATGCACCAGATGAACTCCATTCCAGATCCGCCGAATCAAACCAGAGAAAAGAGGGTGGAAGGAACAAGAAACAGCCCACAGCGACCACCCACCATGAAGATCTCGACTCCCCGAGCGACACTGATGACGACAATGAAGACATACATAGGCTTCAGTTGGAAAGAAAATGGCAGGAAAAAGGAAGAAGCAGGTGAGAATTCCAGTGTGCTGGATGCGGAGGAACTCACCCGTGTTCAGAATGCAGGTTCTTAGATGCCATTTGCAGATGTTGTGAAAAACAGGGGCACATTTCAAGGGTCTGCCGGAACAAAAGGAGCTATAGTCCAAAAAGATGTGGCGGCACCCCCACCCCCCCAGAAACGAAGAGAGACAAGCTGGAAGCAGATGAAGCCGAGAGAGCAGAAACTGGCAAATGAATGACAGAGAAGAAACACACCAAACAATAACCATCGGAAATGCCAGGGCAGAAAACGCAAAAAAGGCCTGGATAAATGTGAAAATCGAAGGAAAGCCCTGTGAGATGGAAGTAGACTCCGGATCATGCCTGTCAATAGTATCTTGGAACGCTATCAGAAACCTGATACCAGACATCAAGCAAAGAGAACTGGAACAGCAAAAATTGATATTAAAAAACTACCAGGGAAACCGAATCCTGGTAGTGGGCGTTGGACATTTCCTGGTAGAATTTAAAAACCACACTGAAGTGCTGCCTCTGACAAATGTTGACCGTGATTGCCCTAGCCTGCTGGGAATTGCGGTCAATTGGGAAGAGAGCCTGCTGGAAGAGTTCCAGGATGTATTAGACGGGACCCTAGGCAAGTACAAGGGAACCCCAATATCATTCATCCTAGATCCAAAGGAAGCTCCCATCAGACTCAAAACCAGATGCGTTCCCTTTACCCTAAAACCAAAAATAGATGAGCAGCTTAACAAACTCATCGTACAAGGGGTGTTAGAGCCAATTGACCATGCCAGGTGGGAAATACCCATCGTGACTCCTGTCAAACCAGATGGGGTCAGTGTGTATCTGTGGAGACTATAAGGCAACCCTAAATCATGCACTCCAACAAAGCGCATACCCAGTACCGGTAGTGCAACACCTATTGCACTCATTAGGGGGAGGAAATTTTTTTGCGGAAATTTTCTTGCACAAGCATATCAACAGCTATCAGTTGACCCCAAGACTGCAGAGGCACAGACTATTGTCATGCACAGAGGGGCATTCCATTCAAGTGCAACCGACTTCAATTTGGTGTTAGCATTGCCCTGGGCATCTTTCTAAGCCTCATGGAGCACCTTCTAAAAAGAATCAAAGGAGTTGTCCCCTATTTTGATGATGTATTAGTATCAGCAAAAAATGCACAACAATTAGAAAGATTACGAAGATTCAGAGAAGCAGGGCTGAAAATCAAAAGAGAAAAATGTAAACTAGCCACCGATCAGGTCGAATTTTTAGGCTACCTTATAGATGAGCAAGGGATACACCCCACTGAAAAGAAGATAAAGGCATTCAAAGACGCACCCAGACCTAAGAACAAAACTGACTTACAAGCATTCTTAGGTCTCATTAATTTCTACAATGTCTTCCTGCCCAAAAAAGCAACTGTAGCAGAACCTTTACATCGACTGTTAGATAAAAAAATCTATCTGGAAATGGGATCACCGGGAACAAGCAGCATTCTAGAACATTAAGGATTTATTAACTTCTAACACCATTTTGATTCAGTACAGCAACACTTTGCCATTGACAGTCACCTGTGATGCACCTTTTGGAATCGGCGCCATCTTGGGTCACAAGCTACCAGACAGCAGAGAGGCACCAATCGCCTTCTATTCCAAAACACTGTCAAAATCTGAAAGGAACTACAGCCAATTCAACCGAGAAGCCCTCACAATCATTGCAGGTGTCAAAAGATTCCACAAATACCTATATAGTAGGACATTTTCAATTATCACTGACCACAAACCCCTGCTAGGGATCCTAGCAGGAAACAAACCAACCCCGAACATTCTTTCACCAAGAATGACGAGGTGGTCAGAATTCCTCGCTGCATACAATTACACACTCATCCATCGGCCAGGAAAGACCATCACCCATGCAGATGCCTTGAGCCGTTTCCCGCTCCCCGACATAGAAGGCGATCCAGCTCCCACCATCTCCATTCTCCAAATTGAGTCATGGCCGAATCTGCCACTAACCGCAGCAGACGTCGCTAAAGCTACTGCGAAAGACCCGCTGACAGCTCAAATCCTGCATTGGGTAGGTAAGGGCTGGCTGGATGAGGATAGAGGTGAGACTTTTAAACCTTTTTGCAACCAACAGGATGAACTATCTGTTGAAAAAGGCTGTATACTGTGGGGGGACAGGGTGGTAATCCCAAAAAAGTTACAGGAAGAAGTGTTGTGCATGTTGCAACAGGGACACCCGGGCATAGTCAAAATGAAAGCCCTGGCCAGGTGTTACGTCTGGTGGCCAGGGCTGGACAAAGACATTGAACGATGGGTGGCAACATGCCATGACTGCCAAAAATCAAGGCCTACCTCTCCACTGGCACCAGTCATGGAATGGGAAACTCCCAGAGGCCCATTGTTAAGACTGCATATTGATTTTGCTGGGCCAATGAAAGGGAACATCTATTTTGTAATTGTTGACGCCTACTCGAACTAGTTAGAGGTTATCCTTATGGCGTCCACTACGACAGAAGCAGTCATAAAACAGTTAAACAAACTTTTTGCCACATATGGACTGCCAGATGTAGTAGTCTCGGACAATGGGCCCCAGTCTACCGCTTTAGCTTTCGAGCAATACTTGGCTGCACAGGGTATCCGACATGCCCTGACAGCACTGGCTCATCCGGCTTCTAATGGACAGGCCAAACGCTTGGTTCGTTATACTAAGGAGGCCCTAAAAAAAAATGGACATGGGGGATGTCCAAGATAAACTTAAACTATGAACTATTCAACATGTCACCCCTAGTACAACCACTAACAAATCCCAGCAGAACTCCTCATGGGTAGAAAATTGTGTTCCTACCTTGATAGACTGCACCCCATCTATACGTGTGACAACTCCCCTGATTCCTCCAGTAAATATCGCTCCTTTGATATCAACAATTTAGTCTATGCTAAGAACCTTTCCAGGGACCCATTATGGCTTCCAGCCACAGTTACTCAAATCACAGGACCCCGGTCATACTGACTTGCACTAGACGATGGCAGAACATGGAAGTGGCACATCAACCAGCTTCGCTCTCGAACATTGGAATGCAACACTATACCACCGCCACAGACACCAATAAATGAGCCAAAAAAAACCGAGGGGGGGAGACACAAAATAATAAAAAAGGAAGAGACGAACCTCCAATAACACGACAACAATCACTACACAAACCCAAACTAGAATCCCAAATGAAACAAAAAGACCACTTACCCATAGACCACCTCCAGAGAAGAAGTCCGGGAGCAGGAGAGCGAGGCGAGGCCTTCCTGGAAGGAGACAGCCAGGCCGGCTCGACCAGCCTGGACAAACCAGGAGGGAGTGGCAGAGCCACCTCAACCAGCCCGAGAAACTCAGGCGGGAGCGGCAAGCCTGACTCACTCTTCCAGGAGGTTCCATGGAGAAAACACAGAGAGAAAGCGATCCTGTCCAAACCGTTTGAGGACTCCGCTGAGACTAAGCTGCACAGATAAACTAAGACCCGCAAAAGCCCTACCTACCTGCATGAATACATTATGCACGTTGGATGAAACCAAAGGGGGAGGGGTGTTGTGTATAGAACTTGGTAGACTCCAAATATCTTAAACTGATTGGCCGAATAGGCCGTTCTCGGATTGGTCAGTTAAGTGCCATTCCGATTGGCCCGCCTGACGGCGGGAACACTTGAACAACTGTCATTAGCCACAAGCCACGAGCAAGCCGCCATCAGAAGGGCTGCCGCATCTTGGGTAAATGTTCCGTTACAAGTCACTATACTGTATTTATAAAGAGCTGTTTGTTGGAACCCGGTCTCGTGCACCTTATTTCCAAATGGAACAATTTCCACTCAACATGGAAGATACATGATACAGGTGCAGTCCAGACTCACATAATGTTAAAGGGTTGGCTTCAGACAGTGAATGATTAATCTATATTGAATTGAGATTAAATTATTTAAAATAGGTTAAAATTACAGTTTTAGTATTTTTTTAATTCATATTTTTGATAACTGAAAAGCTTCTGAAGTCCGTAAGAACAATTATCAAACAAAACCATGAAAAGAATGGGGCAGTACAGGATATGAACCAATATAGACTTGGCTAGAATATTAAACAGGTCTGTTTCCATGGAAATTCAGAATGACAGGTTTCTAAAAGCTAGAAAAATGGTTAGGTAACTTTTAGCTACAATCTGTGAGCATAGTTGCATTTTTGAAAGAAATGAAGTTTTCATCTGACCAGAAAATGCTAACAAGTGATTTGTTATTTTAATACAACGAATCTTCCTTTCACTGAATGGGTTCCTGCATTCTATTATAAAATGGTAAAATTATACAATAGTTGCATAACTTACAAAACCCAAATAAAAAATTAAAAAAAAAAAAAAAAAGGAGAGGGGAGAACCTTGAAGTCAGAACAACAATTCAGTGAGTGTGAATTGCACAATAGTAAAGTTTAAACAATTAGATCAAACAACTTTTTAAAAAAACAGTAATTAACAGCAGGCTAGATCCAATTTATCAGCACAGTTGGGACTGGAATTTTAATTATAAGTTGGGGTGGTAATTGAACATATCACCACTTGACCTAACTCTATTTTATGACAATTTTATTATTGTTATAAAGTGAGTCACTACATCCATTATGAAACCATGTGGTCATTAAGCAAATCCAGCATATCCAGTAGGTATTTTTTGCTGGTTTCTGCTGGAAAAAATGACAAAAAAATGCAGCAAGTCACAGTGATGAGCCCATGGGAAGCTATAACTAGTTGGAAATATATGTCAGTTGCCAAGCACCCCAAGTATGGTCATGTGATCACAGGGAGGCTGTCATTATATTTTACGATGGTCAGAAATGCCTTATATATCAAGCTCCCTTTTCGAGGCTGCTGTAATTCTGAACAATCATTAAGTAATCAATCAATAATGAAGGCTATGTGCAAAACTCAGCCAGAAACTCTTATTGGCAACAGTGGTGGGATTCAATTTTTTTTTAGTACCGGTTCTGTGGGCATGGCTTGGTGGGCATGGCTAGGGAAGGAGACTGTAAAATCTCCAGTCAGAGCAGGTATTTGCTGGTTCTCCAAACTTTTCGAAAATTCCGCTACTGGTACTCCAGAACTGTTTGGAACTTGCTGAATATCACCTCTGATTGGCAAGCTTGTCAGTTACACAAAGATCCTAATAAACTACGACATACCGTATATACTTGCATATAAGCCGATCTCGCATATAATCCGACCCTTAAAAAACTGCCCCAAAATGAGGAATTTTGCAAAAACTCACATATAAGCCGACCCCCAAATACCATGGTGTTCAACCCCTGATAAAGGAAAATCTGGAGACCCATAAAAAAAAATCTGGAGATGGCGTAATTACGATGGCGTAATTACCGACATTTACCCAAGAGCTGGGAACAGGTAAATTATAACTATTTTCGAGTAGATCCCAGCACAGAAACACCCCTCCCCCAATTAACTTCGATCTGTCAGGCTATCCTGTTCTGAGCAACATGGTGGCGATCAACCGCCAAGCTCAATGCCCTGCGAAGATGGGCCAAGACCAAGGCTCACTGTCAGAAAGATTCTGGGAGGACAGGGCTTTGGGCGCGACTTCCCTGAACAGCAGAAGTGAAGCCCAGAGGGAAAAGGCGACGGCGCAAAAGTTGCGGCTCATCGTCCATCCATGGAGAAAAATGGCGCCCGACTTCGCATGCGTTTTACTTGATGTGAGGGCTGCTAAGGGCCAGCTGACAGGGAGCGTGAATCGAGGTGCAAATCGAGGCATGGCCACCGAGAGGGAGAAGGTGGGGATTTTCCTTCCAAGCGGTCATTGAACCCACCGGACTGAAATAACCACTGGCTGAACCAGGGGATCCCGGGCCCTCCTCACCACCATATAATGGTGGTTATAAAAAAAAATCAGATTTATGCGCGTATAAGCCGACCCCCAAATTTGAAAAAAAAAAAAAAGCATTCTAAAGTCGGCTTATATGCGAGTATGTACGGTACATGAAATGCCACTCATTTTAATAAGATTGCAGATTTAATAGCTTGGAAAAAAATCTTGTCATAAAGTAATCTAGAGAAACATGAGTGGGAGGGGGCAGAGAGAGGGGGGAGGGGGGGAGAGAGGGAGGGAGAGGGAGAAGGAAAGAGAAAGAGGAGAGAGCGCGAGAAATCGCTGGGTATTGAGTTAGAGATCCATATAAAATAATAGCAATATAAAGATCCAAGTAATTTTATTATTATGTTTACAAAATTAGCATGTTTGAATTAAACATTCTTTTTATTATGTACCATGAAGCCATTGTTGGCTCTTCACACCTAGACCACATGAATTGGGGGTGTCAAACTCAAGGCCTGGGGGTCAGATACAGCACATGGGGTGCTTAGATCTGGCCCACTGCTGTCCTGGAAACAGCAAAGAACCAGCCCAAAGTGCCTCTGCCAGTGAAAATGGAGCCTGTGCATGGCCCTCCCAAGCTCCATTTTTGCTGGCAGAGGATTGCAGGAGGCCGTCTCAGCCAAAAATGGAGCTTGGGAGCCCGTTTTCACTGGCAGGGGGCTGGGGCCACCACAGGGCCACCCAACACAAGCGATGTCACGCTGTCCATGCCCACCCTCATCACAACCCCTCAAAGTCAAACAAAACCCTGATGTGGCCCTCAATGAAATTGAGTTTGACTCCCCTGAGATAGATAGATCTTCTCCATGATGATCAGCCCCTAACTTTCAGGTCTTCATCACATAGGGAGTTATATTGACTGCTTCCTCATATGATTTGATTGTTGATCGTACCCTATGACTCATTAAGTGTTGTACCTTATGATTCTTGATTCTTAACAAATGTACCTTTTCTTTATGTATACTGAGAGTATTTACACCAAGACAAATTCCTTGTGTGTCCAATAACACTTGGCCAATAAAGCTCTTCTCTTCTCTTCTCTTCTCTTCTCTTCTCTTCTCTTCTCTTCTCTTCTCTTCTCTTCTCTTCTCTTCTCTTCTCTTCTCTTCTCTTCTCTTCTCTTCTCCTCTCCTCTCCTCTCCTCTCCTCTCCTCTCCTCTCCTCTCCTCTCCTCTCCTCTTCTCTTCTCTTCTCTTCTCTTCTCTTCTCGGAAGTTATTACCTGTCACATAGACCCATTCCAATGCAATGATGGTAGATGAGAAGACTCCATGTGAATAGTTTAGCTATTCAACTGTCTTTTCCCACTTCCAAGCAGATGAAATAACATTACTGATAAAAAAGAAAGGCCTTGGTCACATCTGGGTTAAACCCTTAGATCATGTGAAACCGAGCCAGAGATAAATGGTATTACAATTTAAAGCCATGGCATATGGCTCTCAGAAGATGAATGTTATCCTTATGAACACATCAAGTAAAACATCTATTTCCAAGTTTCATTGAGTATTAACAGCTCCTGAAACACAAAACAAGTACAGATGGCAAATTTTCTGAAGTATTGCTTTCACTAGCAGCCTGTCTTTAATGACAATCCTGATAAACTCCCATTGAAACCAATAAATTGCAAGAAGATGAATAAAGTCCGATTCACATTTTTCTCTATATTTAGAGATATCCATAAAGTGCTCCATATTCAAGAAACCACTTTACCATTTTTAAGCAGGGGGTGAAAAAAGCAGGATGGTTAAATTAATAAAAGTGGCTCCTACTGCTGCAAGCAGCTCATCTGCCGCTATTGCTCCTTAGTCCATTAAAACTTTCTAAGTATTTGTTTTGTTGCTATAATAGATATTTCAGCATAAATGAAATATATGATTTGGAATTATATAATTCCAAAATTGCATGATTTGGACACATGAATGTATTATGAAAACTAGCTTGTTGGCATATATCAGCGGGAGGTCTGACAGATATGAGGGACCAATATATGTATAAAAGGAGCAAAACACTGATGTGCTGCCATGACCATCATCTTGTGATGGTCTTTTAAAAACATCCTCCTCACCCTCTCTGGACACTGGTTCTGTCATTCCTGGTTTCCCCGAACTTCTTTATCATCAGATCTTCAGCTTACAAACTCTGGAATGAATTCTGTAGGATACATTTGACACTAAGCTTTTGGACTTCAACCAATCTGCTCTTCTGGGCTGTACTTAAGCCACAAAAATAAGCTACAGAGAAGAGATTCTTCTTTGCTGATCTTTACCTCCCTAATTTACAGTCCCTCTCTTTTACATGATAGAACACAGAACATAGAATAACAGAGTTTGAAGAGGTCTTGGAGATCTTCTAGTCCAACCCCCTGCCTGAGCAGGAGACCCTACACCATTTCAGAAAAAAAATGGTTGTCCAATATCTTTTTGAAAGCCTCCACTGAAGGAGTCTTCACAAATTCTGAAGACAAGTCATTCCATTCTGATCTTATCATCTGATTTACAGCAAAATACAACTTTTGGAAATGTGCTCAATGTACCACTCAACCTAGTGTAAGAGATGTGGAAACTCAGCAATTGCTGTTTGTAGACCACAAACTTTGGAATAGTGCAGTGTGTGAAACCAAACAATGTTTCATGGGATGGCAAGTAATTTAATCATGTTTAGGGTTTTTTAAAAAATGACAACATGGGGCAATGGGCAGAATTGCAGCCTATATTTTGCTGTTGATCTTACTGTTTTTATTTCTGTTGTCACCCAAGGAATCCTTGAGATGTATGATCCCATTCTGCCCATTGATTTTTCCCTTCCATTATATTTCTCACAAGTAATTTCTCAACCCCCATTTTCCAAGTCCTATGCATTTTTAGGGGTGTCAAATTGGCAGCCTGTGGACCAGATATGTCACATGCAGGCCACACCTACCCTGGCTCTGAAAATGCAAAAAATGCAAAAAATGTCATGATACGTCATGTGACATCACATGACACGATCGAGTGGACACCCATGCATTAAAAGAAATAAATAAATTAAATGAATTAAGAATATGGACAGGTAGAAATTGGATAGGATGATGTGTTTAGATATATAATTTTTATCTTAGTCTTTAAATTACACAGAAGCGAACTTTGACCCATCCCCTACCTGAAACAAATTGATAAGAAACATACAGATTGCTAGAAGCTGGAAATCAATATCCTGCTTCATTTTTCATCTCTTTGATAAGCTTCCCAAGTAATCCAGAAGTCTACTATTTTCATGCACATGAATTTCAGTAGAAAAAGCACACTACTCCCCTTATTCATATTGCTCACCACAATGAGCAATATCAATCTCAGAATCTTGGCCTGTTGAGTCACCATCATTTTTAACCTCCTCTTGCATGTATTAGGAGGCAGTTCTAATCTTGTTATAATGCAGAGGATAGCATGGATAATGTGGGTAGAAGATCATACTTAGTTTATGTTTTTTCTATGAACGCCTGTCAATGAGCTTTTAAAGAAGCTAGTTTTGATGTCTAATGAGCAGTGGCAATACCTGGTGTTTTTAAATGGCAATGCTAACTCGGGCAAAAATGTTAGAGAGAGAGTTTTAAAAACAATAACTTACCCTTCAGCGATATGCAAATAAGACCGTATCACCTACTCAACTCAGTACATTGCATTGTTGTGTTCCAGCTATAACAAGTGGCCTGCATAGCTCATGTTTTGTATTTGAATCTATTTTATTCTGTGCCATGGCTGTCTTAACATTCCTTCGTTATTCTGAATGTACTAGCTTTAGCCCAGCCAACAAAGTAGTGGTGTATTAACCCTGTTCCAAACTGTGTGAAAGCTCCATATGCTAACTGAACGATCACCAGAAAAAGCGGTATAATTGTACTGCAAATCCTCGACTTACAACTTGATCAGTTAGCAACCATTCAAAGTTATGACCATCTACCAAAAGATACTTATGACCCATTTTAAAAGTTATTACTGCTGCGCATATACTCCCCCACAGTCATGTGGTTACATTTTGGAGGCTTGGCTCAACTATATGGTTATTTACAATGTTCCATAGTCACACAATGGCAATTTGCAACATTTTTTGCTGGTTTCCGGCATTCATTTGTTTTTTAAACAAAAAACACTCATTGGGAAAATTAATTCACTTAATGACTGCAGTGCTTGCTTGATTACTTCTGATATTAATGTTGAAAAATCAGGTCTGGTCATGTGATGCCTTGATTTACAACCACACTGATTTATAACTATAATTCCGGGCTCAGTTGCAGTCATAAGTCAAAGGCAACCTATAATTTTGGTGGCACATTGGGATAGCATATGAGGACTGAATCTGCATTCAGTATTCTGAAAGGAGCCTGGTGGACGTTACAATAGGATTTATGAGCTGCCAGAAGCTCTGAAACTGCAAGCTACCATACTTCCTTTAAAAAGAAGCTGACCCAGGAGGACCACAAATACTTCACTTCAGTTCCCTGGTCCTTTAATTGGAGATGCTAAAGGAAAGTTTGGTATTTAAAGCAGGGGATTGATTCCCAAGCTACAATTCTTTTTTGCAAAAAAACAACAACAACAACACTGGGATGTTAGTGAAATAAATAGTTAGAAATCAGGAATATAATTCTCCTGCCTGGCCTATTTTAAAACATTGCCGTTAGGTCTATCCAGGGTCTCTAAAGGATAATTAAAATGAAGGAGCTTACAGTGCAAGAGTTGGAATGAATTGCTTTGATAATTGGAAGAGAAAGTCTGGGCACAGCTGCTAAGGCAGCAATAAGCAGGTGGAAAGAGTTAGAAGGAAAGGAGGGAACAGCTGTTAACTATAAAATTGGGAACACTTTCTAAGTTCACTTCCAGTAAACCAATATCCATAATCACAGTATATTGTACAAATAATTAATCAGAAGAAAGAAAACAAGCTCAGGAAAAGAAGTGATCAATTTGCAAATCATGTATCCATGATTAAACTGTTTAAAATGCTCTGACAAGCTTTTCCTACTTCGAAGCAATCAATTTATTATTTTCTTCTGCTTAGTTATTTCAGTTTGCAGCCTTCCTTTTTTGGAGTCAGTGAGCACTGTGGGAGCCCACTAGTCTGCCAGCTGTTGCAGACTCTTGTAAGGTACAGAATAAATTGCAACCATCCCCTCAACTCCACATTCCACTGAAGATACTTGGTGTAGTGAAAAATGCAGGATTCTGTTTATACCAATGAACTAACTGGGTAACCATCAAACTTTAAGAAATATGCCCAGCACCACTTATATACTGTTTCAAACTGCTTTTACAGCCCCCTCTAAGCGATTTACAGAGTCAGCATGTTGCCCCCAACAATCTGGGTTCTCATTTCACTGACTTGGGAAGGATGGAAGGCTGAGTCAACCTTGAACCAGTGAGAATGAAACTGCCAGACTGCTGGCAATTGGCAGTCAGCAGAAATAGCCTTCAGTACTGCATTCTAACCACTGTGCCACCACAACTCTTATATACTCTCCCCTGAGCTCTATGCCTAATTCTGGCTACAGGGCACCTGTTTTTGCTTTAAAAATGACCTGTTAATTGGTCATAGTTTTACATATCATGCTAAGTCACAATTCTTTTAATCGTAACTTGTTAAAAATACCAACAGTACTGTAGACATCAGCCTAAACCAAACCATGGTTTATAAACCCACAAGAGATTTTACACAATAGGTAATTAAAGCCTCATTACAATTGTCTGTGATATGGAAAACCACATTGAGTTGAACCTAATTATTCAATATAATATAACCATTCTCATCTCCTACCCCCTTTTCTCTCATCGTTTTCCAGCAGAGGAAATTATTTTCCAGGCCTTGACTTAAATTAGAAAAGAACTTAAATTAGAAAAGAATTTCCAGCAGTTTATGGACTAAAGCAAAGGTTTATGGTCTAAAAGTTAAGAATTTTGTTCTTGGCTTCTAGTTCATGATTTTGTTACATGAAGAAACCACATTAAACTTAATGATTAGGACCTATAATAACTGAGGACACCTAGCTTCCATAAGCTCCACCACTCCATTCATAATCTCCAGCAGTTTTTTTTAACCTCAATTAGAAATCAAAGTGGCTTTTTCAGTCCAAGGTTAGATCTCTGAATTTCTCTTCTATTTAACCATAAAACCATTTAGGATTATTTCTGCACTCATTTGTTTTCCTTTTAAAGATTTCACTACAAAAATCCACAATTAATTATACATTTTAAAATATTTTTTCCTCTTAAAATCCACAGTTTAAAAATCATTTAATGGGGTGAGTGGAGAAGTGCATCAGAATATTCTGGAAATGAAAAGGCAAATTTTGGTTTAGTTATGGATTTGGTCAAAATTAGATATGGATTTGGTCAAAATTTATCAGCAATGAGAAAGACAATGATAGCTAGCTTCCTTGGCCACAGTTGATGAAGTGGGAGAAGGTTCTAGGGCTTTCCTGTGCAACAATTCTAATGAATCTTTTCAATGATGATGTTACAATTTTCTCTTTGAGTCTCTGAAGCGCTATTCTGAGCCTGTCTATTTTAATCAAGATCCACTGCTTTTGTGCTGCACTGGGCCCCAGAGACTAATTTATGAGATGAGATAGACAAACATTGCATCCTTCCTTTATATAGAGGTATATTTGTTGATGTGTGATGGCAGAAAATAAAAGAAAGACATATTGCAATATAAAAATACCAAAAACAACCTCTCTCTTCCAGATCCTAAATATCATCAAAGAAGAAAGTAGAACATAAACTTCTGTAATAAATAAAGTTGATCTAAAAAAAAAATCCATCTGGGCAATGTCCACCCACTCTGGCAAATTCCAAATGGGTTTGATTGCAACTCCTATTATCCTCAACAATTATTAGACAAACCTATTTGGAGATTGCAGGCTGTAGGCAACTGATTAGCATTACTTCCAATTTAAGTAGCTTTTGAATATATGTTATTCTCCTTTAGGTCTTTAACATGCAGACAGGGATAATATTTTTCACAACAAATGTAAAGTTATACTGTATTGAAATACTATCAAGATTTTTTTCCACATGGTAAATAACTCTATTTCACAGCTCAGCACTGTTTTCTTTTCATTCTAAATTGAATGGATTACTGTGTATTAATAGAAAGTCACAAGAATCACCAGGAGTTAGATAAAAATGCTTCACAGATTTATCTACAGGTTCTTTCCTGCCTTATCCAACTACTCAACTAAGCCTTATATTAAGAAAAGTTGAGAGAGAGTTTGCAAAATGCATCTATTCCTAAAATGTCATTGAACTACTTTCAAAGTAGGTTCCACAGTTGTCACCATCTTTCACCACAACCCACAATCTCCTCCTATCTTGCAATTGCTACCATCCTTCACCTTTAGTCTCTGCCATTAGTTTAAGCTTGATGTGTTTTGTCTACATGCAGTCCTTTGAGCAGGTAATCCATGAAGAAATCCAATTTTTAATCTGACTTTAGGCATGCATCAAGGAAACAAGCAAGAGAATACTCACCTTTTTGACTTCATATTTAATGGCTAGCTTGATTCTGCTCAAACTTGGACGGGGATGTTCAGGCCATGTTTGTACACTCGCATCACCATTCAGAATAGCCTCCACTTCTTCTGTGTCTCTGCAGAGATCCAAGATGCCCACCACAAAATCCTTGCATTGCATAGATAACTTCCTATAATCATTCTAATGAAACAGAGACAAACAACGTTTTAACCATTACAGCATGGAACTGACTTCTTTAAACTGGCTACAAACCTGAAAGCTGTGATAGACTTGTCCATGAACACATGTTGTATCGAGTACAATGGGCAAATCCCTCCACTGCAGTCCCTAAGCTTCTACTGCAGACAGAAAGACATTTGGAGGGGTTCCAGAACTACAGGAAACTGCAGACAAATGCAGCGGGCAATGATAAATCTTTCCTGCATAAGCAGAGAGCATTGGATACAACCTTTGGATGTTTGCAAGTTTTGAAAATGAATGATATCTGTGCTTCTCTATGCTTTCTCTACATGCCTTTTCCCCCTAGCAGATAAAAAAAAATCCTTAATGACAAACAGAACTGTGTCATATACAACTTTTTCCACTCCTGAATCTTCAAGCTGAAAAATATTTCATCTGTTCACTTGTTCCTGATCATGTAGCTGTCAAAGGTGCTTTAGCTCTGACATGGAAAAAATATGAAAGCATTCAAAGTTCATTAAAAATTAAATAATAACCAATCCGTATCAATATTTTTTAAAATATTATTGTACAGTAACATCTCACATTTTAAATAATGGAATTATATTTTTGAATCAGAAAGCTCAAACTACCCAAGGAGCTGCTGATATAGTTCTACAGAGGAATTATTGAGTCTGTCATTTGCATCTCTATAACTGTCTGGTTTGATTCTGCAACCCAAAAGGACAGATACAAACTTCAGAGAATAATTAGGATTGTAGAAAAAGCAAATACTACCAACCTGCCTTCCATTGAGGATCTGTGTACTGCATGAGTCAAAAAGAGGGCTGTGAAAATATTTATAGACCCCTCTCATCCCGGACATAAACTGCTTCAACTCCACCCTCAAAATGCCCCTAAAGAGCACTGCATATCAGAACAACTAAACACAAGGTCAGTTTTTTCCCGAATGCCATCACTCTGCTAAACAAAAAATTCCCTCAGCACTGTCCAACTATTTACAAAGTCGGCACTACTATTACTATTAATCTTCTCATCACTCCTCCAACTTGTGACTGTATGATGGTAACTTGGTCGCTTGTATCCTTACAATTTATATTGACTGTTTCCTTGTATTATTTGTTTGCTTATTGTACCCTAGGACTATTATTAGATGTTGTATCTTATGATTCTTGACTCTTGACGAAGTATCTTTTCTTTTGTGTACACTGAGAGCATTTCCACCAAGACAAATTTCTTGTGTGTCAAATCAATAAAGAAATCTATTCTATTCTATAAAGAATTGTATTCTATTCTGAATGTTTCTTCATGGAGGAAAGACTTCTGTGAATATTAAGGAAAATACCAACTAAGGCATTATCTTCAGTACATAGAAAATTTAACATTTTCAGTGGAGTTTATTCTCTACTGTACAATAGTGAATATGTTAAGGATTGCAATATTGTAATCCAATGATGTGAAAGTGCTAAAGCTTGCTAAGGATGCTTGCCATTTTATCTGCATTTTTGTATACAATGACTGAAGTTTAAAGTCACTACTCAAAGTGATGTTCAGATTGTCTTCATGAACTTTATCTTTCTTTTCTTTAATATCACCAACAGTTGTATTGGGATTATTAAAGAAAAAAATTGTATCCAGCAGACAAACAATTGGATGCTTTTAAGTCAGTGCGTTATTGTAAGAGAAGGTGATGGAAGCAAAACAAAACAGCTCTCCCAGTTATGATGGCTATATTTAGAAGAAGAACACATGGTTCTTATGGGGATTATCCTACAAAGAAGAGTAGAGTCTATAATGGAAATCAAAGAATGGATACCTAGAGTTTGGGCAATGCAGTGAGCACTTTGAAGGGAAGAAAAGCTCTATCAAAAGAAAAAATGAAACAAAACAAAAAACAGAAAAGCATATTTGTGGAATTTTCATTATCCCAGAAGCAAGGCAGTATGCAATGAATTTTGAAATCCTTCTAAAATTCTAGGACCAAATCAAATGCAATACCTGAATGTGTTTTTAAAACTAATGGCATGATGTTTTGATGTAGGGAACAGTGAGTTTAACCCTTTCTCATATCTGCTATTTGTGCTGTAAAAATTTCCTTTATATCAACCTTTTTTTTTCCTCCTTTGAACACAAACAGATTCATATAGGTAGATTTAGTTTCAGTTTTATAGTGGAGGCAAAGGGTTAATGCCACCTTATTGTTGTCAGCCCAGGATTAGACTACATCTAAAAGATTTGAGACGCTGCCTAGCCATTTGCCTGCCTGTCACCAGGATAATTCTCTATGAAAAAGATCAGAATCCAACCAAATTTAATCTGTTAGGAGAAGATGACAAATGGTGTAATCTGGCCAGGTGCTGCATGGAAAGAAATGCAGAAAAAAATTAAATCTCAAAGTTGCAAGATTTTGTTACTGTAACTTCAAGAAAAACCAAGAGCCACGAACATCAGCTGGCAGTCAAATGCCACGAACCCAAATCCTTAACCTCTACTCACACTGACACCAAACAGCACCAGTTCAACACAAAAATCATTGATCACACTACCACCCACCACACTCATGAGTTCTTCAAAGCCTGGCCTTGCACAAGCAATTCTATCAACAGACACATTGATCTACAACCAGCCTACGAACCCCCAGAATCCAAATCAACTGTACAGCCAACAAGAGACAGCACCAATCCTCGACCAACCTATGCAACAACCCTCCCAATGACCCTGATCTGATGTAATCTCCTAATCACAAAACCCATCACAAGACCCATCACAAGACCCTCACTTGACACACACCCAAAACTGTAGCCCTTAACAGAAGAACATTGACACGACATTCCCTAAAGTCCGCTAAAGATGTTACATAGCCTGATAATGAAACACTTGGAAGCCAACCCACAAACTTGGAGAATGAACATTCATTCTCATCCTACATCTGGGTTACAGATATTCACCACTGTTGCAAAGGTAGTTTCAGTGTTCTCAACTTTGATGTTTGAGTCTGGTTTACACCAATAGTGGGGTTCATTTTTTTTTTTTACTACCGGTTCTGTGGGCCTGGCTTGGTGGACACGGCAGGGGAAGGATACTGTAAAATCTCCAATCAGGTGTGGTATTTGCCGGTTCTCTGAACTACTCAAAATTTCCGCTACTGGTTCTCCAGAAGTGGCCAGAACCTGCTGAATACCACCTCTGGTCTACACCAAAAGACTGACAATAACAGACAAACATGAGGATGTTATGTCACAAACAGAAGAAACAGAAAGGCCTCTTATAGTCAACTTTGCACTGGTTGTTCAAAAAGTAAATAATCTTTGATATAATTATATTTAATGCCATGTTTTAGTTTAATTTTAATTTCTTTTTCAAATACTTTTTTCTTCTTTGGGCAAATAAATTATTTTACAAAATAAGATACCAAAAGCAGTCAGATGTGTAAATGGTCCTTGCATAAATTTGTGACTTGTGCCTACTCAAAAAACCAGGATTGGTGTATTCCTGGCTATTAGCAGCTCTCCTTGGACTGCTTATTCAGGCAGAAATTAACCATTAGTATTCTTCTTCAATTGCCAGCTGCTAAGAGTACAGGCTCCTCTCTATGGACTCCATAAGAATATATTACATACACACGTAATATGAAGTTAATTGGTAGAACCAAACCAATAAATATAAATTGTAGTTATAGTATAAGCTTTCCCAGACTCAAGATATCTCTGTAAATTAAACTTTAATGAGTTAATTAAATTCAGAGATATATAATTAAGCAATCAAACACAACTTAAGACATCTCAAACTATATGTTGATGATGTGAGGTGCCATTTTATTTTGCAGCATTATGGATTCTGTGTAGGCCTTCTATGGATCAGCCCTTTTAAAACTAACTACTCTGCTTTATTTTGAATTTCCCTTGTCCTGAACTGAACCCTAATGTCTATTAAAAATATAGTATATCAACATTCACAAGTAAATAAATTACTTTCTTATGCTTGTTGCACTTAATTAGTATGTTATATGTTAAATGAGGAATGGCAGTTAAAATTGTCCCTAAAGTATATTAGTTTCGGAATCATACTATTGAGGATTTAGATTGAAATCCTTATCCTGCAGGCATAAAACTGACTCCTTAGAATTGTTTACTTACTTCACAGAAGGATATCATCCTAAAAACCTGTGGAGGGTATAATAAATAATCAATAAATTCTGATAAAGGAAGTGTCTGTTAACTATCTCCTATTAATTATTAATAGGAGATTAGTTATTAATAGGAGATAGTTAACAGGAATTTCCTTTATCAATAGTTGGTTTGAGGAGCAATAATTATTAACGTGAGTGGACACACAAGTATTCTAGAATACAAACTAAACATAATCTTAACACTGAAATTGGTGTATAGATGATTAATCTACTGTATGTACTGAAAGAAGACGTTATGTAGTTATGCAAATTGAGCCCCCTAACCTAATAACCTTAGTATTCTTGAAATTCTGAACCTATTGACCATACCTGTAAAAATTATTAGGTTCCCAGTTTAAAGACGTGTTTAAAGATGTCTTCAATCATGCTACATCATCTCTTCTGCCAGCTCTGGTAGCCTAGAGATGGAGCTCTTGCCTCACAATCAGGAGGTTGTGAGTTGGATCCTAGGTAGAGGCTAATATTTGGAATAGGCTCTCCTGCTGCAGCAGGGGATTGGACTAGATAACCTCCAAGGTCCCTTCCAACTCTGCTATTCTATGATCTTGTATGATCTTATCCTAAGATAACACTGACTATCATTACTCAAGCCTTAATAGAACATAACGTCCTGTATGATCCTATACAGCAGGAACATGTGAGTAAATCTTTCCCAGTACTGTTTCATAAAGGGTCAGCAATTTAGAAATCTGACTTATACTGAATAAATACATTATTTTATTTAGCCTAGTATTGTCAACAATAACTGGCAGTCACTCTTCTGGATTTTTTGGAAGGGGCTTTTCTAGCCTTGCTTACAAATCACATGGATTGAACATGGAATCTTCTGCAGGTACAAAGGTGCTTATTTTCACCCCTCACAGCATGGGATTGTACTACTGTATGGGCTGATTGTGATAAAATAGGCCCAAGTGACTCCATAGTAAGGCTGCCGCACAGTACCTTTGTACCAAAAAAGAGAATTGATGTGATGAGGAGAGTTGTGGAGTTGGATAAGATATTATTAGAAAAAAGTTTTGGATTAATACAAGTTTCTACTTGACGATAAAAAGACTGTGACTTCATACATGGTGAATTTTGTATCACATATAAGGAAAGTAGAAAGAGACATGGGACTGTGCAATCCAGAGCACACTAACTTATACAACTTACTGAAACCCCAGGCTTCTTGTAATGTCCTCTCATCCTGGACACTTCCATTTGGCAGCAGAAATAAGGCTGGCTAATCTCTAGCATGGTTTATTCTCCTTCAATAAGCCATGCTAGAGATTAACCAGCCTAAGAGTGTGAATTATGTATGAAATTTTTGGAGTCAAAAATGATTTATTCTATGTGTGGTATCTGCATTTTTCTCATTGGAAAAGATTACCCTGTAGAGGCAGCTGTCCTTGCTGTTGGCTAAGCAGAAGCTATTGGGAGAACACAAGCTAAATTCTAGTGCAACAAAGACAACAACAATAACTTTTGAAGGGAAAATATGAATTTTAATAAAACTGATTTCCTTGCAGCCTGACAGGATTCTGGTTGCTATCATGGGATCCCTTGTTGATACATAGCATTTCATTACTGATTGGAAACCACTTAAAGACATTCTGCATGAAATGGAAAAAAATGCACTTATAACTTGTGGTTTTGATGATTAGGGAAAAAGGATAACAAAAAATAACTTCTTTGTAATAATAGAATTAGAGATAAATTTATCATCATACTTGTATTTGCTGCAAAGGAAATTGGAAGATTCCTCGTTCTATTTATTTTTTCCTTTTTTCCTGCACTTTCATTTTCTCTTCTTTCTCTCTTTCTTTCTTTGTTTTCTTTATTCTGTATAAGATTGAGCTACATAAATATATGGATAGATGGATGGATAGATGGACAAATGGGTAGCATTCCATCAGCACAATATCCTGAATTGAATGGTGTATTGGTATCAGGCTACAGTTTGTATAGCATAGGAATTGTTATTCCCATTTCTATGCATTAATTTGAGCAATTGTGAAAAGCAGAGTGTGAAAACTTTGATATATATTAAAGGTTTTTCCATACTTCTGATCTCACAAGTGCTTTCCTAAAATATCATGCTGAGTCGCACGCTTGTATCAACTGACAAACAGCAATATACTACAGCCCCAAAGCCCCTTATTTTATGACATTTCTTAGGATACTGTGTTCAGTAAATATTGGCAAATACAGTTTATTGCATCTGAGAGTTTGCTGCAGAGGGTTGAGATAAAGATCATGAAAGGACAAGATGTAGCATCTTGGAGATAAAGAAAACTTCTAAGGAATAAATCGTTATTTTGTGACCCAAGATCAACCAAAAGAAGAGGCAGTAGGTATCATTTAGGCATTTCGTTTTTTGAGCAATACTGGAAATAAAACTTAGGGAACATCAGAAGAAAGTTTACATAGATACCATGTAGGATTAATTTCAATATAACAATCACTGTGAGAAATACAAAATGAAGGAATATGCTTCCCTGGGGTTTTCTGGGGGAAGGACAACATAAAAAGAAAAATAATCACTATCATGCTACTATTGGAACTATAAATTACAGCAGAATGTTGAGTTTATCAGCAATTTGGGGGGAAAAGACAATGGATAAAATCATTGTCTTTTTAGATGTGTTTTTCAATTCTGAAGTATGATAAGTATATGGAGGTACTGGTTTGGCAATCCAGAAAGATCCCACAATATGAACTAAGTTAACATATTCAGTATGCAGAGTATCCAGAAGGGGTATACAAATGTATAAACAAGAATTGCCTCACTGTATCAGGGCCATGCACGTTTTTGGTTCTTTAAGAGCTTTATGTAAAATCTTTTTCAAGACCATTTCTGGAATTTGAAAAGCTTCATAATGGTCAGGCTTCAAACTCTAATTTGTTGTTGTCTGAAAATATAACATAAAACCTACACATATCAGAGGTGGTATTCAGCAGGTTGTGACCAGTTCTGGAGAACCAATAGAGGAAATTTTGAGGAGTTCAGAGAATCCGCAAATAACCACTCTGACTAGAGATTTTACAGTATCCTTCCCCTGCCACGCCCACCAAGCCACGCCCACAGAACCGGTAGTAAAAAATTTGAATCGCACCACTGACACACATCCCAGTAAAAATCACGTTTCAGCAAAAGTCAAAGCCAAAACAAATATATTACATGTTAAAATGATAACTGATAACCCCTTGAAAGAGTCTAGGAATGTAAAAATATGAATGAAATAAAAAAATGCATATTGGGAGACTCTTTGGTAGCTCTGTGTAAGTATTCCCATGGCCTACATATACAAGAAGGGAAAATAGATCTGTGTTTTCACCCCAACATTTTCACCTCTTCAATCTAATCCATTCTCATATTGAACTCCTGTAAAGTGCATTTAATTATCCAACTACAGCAGTGGTTTCCAACCTTTTTTTTGACCCGCACCCCTAAAGAAATTTTACTCGAACCTCGCACCCCCTGAAATATATGGTAAATATATCATAGGATTGAATTATTTAATTATTACATATATGGCAGGATTGAATCTTTTCAGCTATGTATGTGACGGCCACTAAATAATGATACTTAACTCTAAAATGAAAACAAAGTTAGTCCATTGCAAAAGAAAATAAAAATGCCAACATATAGCCAATATCTTATTATTTACCTGGACTTTTCTCACACCTCCTGGAATATTGTCTCACACCCTTAGGGGGTGCGAGTACCCCAGGTTGGGAACCCCTGAACTACAGCATCGGGATTTATGTTAGAGAATTAGATAACAGACTGAGCATCTTGATGGGACTAGTTTCAGATGCTGCAGTTTTTACCCACATTTTCATTCATTAAAATGAATGAAATTCATTTTGCTAAATGTGGTTGCTAAATGGTTGCTAAATGTGTGAAACTGTGGTGTCAGCCTTCTAATTCAGATCCAATAAAGAGATAGTGAGAAGCAAGCAAGCAAAGCATTTGACACAGAGCAAGAGAAAATGGGTCTTAATTCCCGTGCCAGTTTTCAAAGAGCTGCACACTTCAAATACCTCGAGTGCTTATAAATATTTACCATAAAACCCTAAGAAAAATGTGCATAATATGCATTTTGCCAAATTGAATTCTCTTCTACTTATTTATTGTTTCTGCAGGCTCACATGTATTTGGAAAGCAGTCAAATACTGAGTGAGCTTGGTGGAAAATGCATAAGAGAAGAAACACATCAGCCAAGAAAGTCAAATTAGAATAACATTGATCCTTTTTGTAATATTGATGTACACTCTGTCTTCCATGTAATACATCATTTCTTACCTAAGGATCTCTAATTATGGTTTAATTTTGCAATACCGATTCATTGGTTTTATATTTAAAAATTATTAGATGGCTTTTCTGAATGATCCAAAACTGTTTTCATGGGTATTTTTTAAAAAAATATCATCCATTGAAACAGTGAACAAACAGCTTGCAGGGCATCAGGGAGCAATACATTTAAGCAGCTTTTTAAACTGATAGAGGTAAATGTCTAAGACTGGTTAAATGTTCAAAAGGCATTGTGAAAAGTAAATAAAGATCAGTCCAATGGTTGGTAGAGTAAGCTTAAAAATATAAAACAATAGAAAATCTGCTCTGTGTTGCCATTTAAATTGTTATGTTGTCTGTTTTTTTTTTTTTTTAATAAAGTTTTTATTAATTTTCTACAAACAGACAAACATACAAAACATTAAAAACATCTACTCTCATATATACTTCCGGTGTATCGGTTGGTTCATCAGTTTTGTGCATTCATTTTATAGTGTCAATTACAATTATATTGCATAACCACTCATATTGTCAATCCATATTCTAATATTACTAAAAAAAAATAAAAATAAAAAAATCTTTTTCTGACTATACTTTTAATCATTCATGCTTTGTGAGATAACAATACTTCAAACAGTTTATTCTATAATTTATCGTATAATCATAACAAATCAATCCTAAAAACTCTTCATATATATACTATTAATGCTCTATTATTGTATTTTATCATCTAACCATTGATAAAAAAAACCCCAAATTGCATAAAATTGTTTATCTTCTTGTTCTCTAATTTCAAATGTCAATCTACTCATCTCAGCACATTCCAATATTTTCTTAATAATTTCTTCCTGCAATGGTATTTTCTCATTCTTCCAGTTTTTAGCAAATACAATCCTAGCCGCTGTTAATACATTTACAATCAAATATTTCAAGTCTTTATTATATATATCAGGTAAAATTCCCAATAAAAAGATCTCTGGCTTCAAGTCTATGTGTTTCTTTGTCATTTTTTCCAACCACATGTGAATTTTAGTCCAATATTTTCTAGCATTCTCACAAGTCCACCACATATGATAGTATGAGCCAGGTATCTGATGACATTTCCAACATTTTTCAGATTTATTCTTGAACATTCTTGCTATTCTTGTCGGGGGAAGGTGCCACCTGTAAAACATCTTATACAAGTTTTCTTTATATGCTATTGACATTGTCATTTTATAATTTTGAGACCACAATTTTTGCCATTGCTCTAAATCAATTCCATATCCAAAATTCTTCCCCCATGCAATCATAGTTTCTTTAACTTGTTCTTCCTCTAGCTTAATTCCCAATAAATAACCATATAACTTTTTAATCACTTTCTCATCAGTACCCATCAATATCTTATCTAAATCAGTCTGTTTATCATAGAATCCTTCCGTTTTAAAATCTTCAAGATATCTTGAGTGTATTTGCACATATGAAAACCAATTCATCCTTATACCTTGTTCCTCTAAATTTTGGATCGTTTTAAGTCCACCCTTTTCATCCAACAGTTCCCCATATCTTACTGTTTGTTCCTTTTTATAGATCATAGGATAGGAAAATGCTTCAATAGTCGATAACCAAATTGGAATTTTCAAATAACATTGTTTTTTTATCTTCTCCCAATTTAACCACAAAGACTCCCGTATATAATGTCTTCTGAAATACCCCTGTGTTTTAGTTCCCTTGTACCATAAAAAAGCATGCCAGCCCAACAGTAAATCATGTCCTTCTAATGTCAACAATCTATGTTTTCTTAATGTTATCCATTCTTTGACCCACATCAAACTTGCAGCTTGATAATACAGTTCCCAATTAGGCAGGCCAAAACCTCCTCTATTTCTAGCATCTTGCAAAAGTTTTAACTTTATTCTCGCTTTTTTACCTTGCCATATAAACTTCAACATAGTTTTATTTAAATCTTCAAAATAGTCTTTTCCAAGTCTAATTGGTATTGTTTGAAAGAGAAATAAAATTCTAGGTAAAATATTCATCTTAATTGTTGAAATTCTCCCTATTAATGACAATTGTAAATTTTCCCATTTCTTCAAATCTATAATTATCTGTTGTTTAAGTTTAATATAATTATTCTCTTTTAATGTGCTACATCTTGCTGTCAAATATATCCCCAGATACTTAACCTTGTTTGTAATTTGAATTTTCAAAAGATCTGTCAGTTCTTCTCTTTGTCTCAATAACATGTTTTTTGTCAAAATCTTTGTTTTATCTTTATTTATTTTCAAGCCAGCCATCTCACCATATGTCTCTATCTTTTCCAATAACTTTGGAGCGGTTTCTAACGGGTCTTCCAGAATAAAAGCTAAATCGTCAGCAAAAGCTTGTAGTTTAAATTCTTCCTTTTTAATTTTCATTCCTTTTATATTTTTGTCATCTCTAATATTTCTATTCAACACTTCCAAAGTTAATATGAATAACAAAGGAGATAGGGGACATCCTTGTCTTGTGCCTCTTCTTATATTAATAAGATCTGTAAATTCTCCCTCCATCATTACCTTTGCTGTCTGTTTATTATATATGGCTTCTATTGCTTGAATAAATTTTCTGGCAAAGCCCATCTGTTCCAATAATAATAACATAAATCTCCAGTTCACGTTGTCAAATGCTTTTTGAGCATCTAGGAATATCAAAGCCATTTGTTTTTCAGGATGAGCCTCATAATATTCCAAGGTATCCAAAATTACTCTCATATTGTCTCTAATTTGTCTCTTTGGCAGAAATCCATTTTGATCTGGATGAATAAAATTATTTAAATATTTTTTCAATCTTTCTGCTAAGATTGAAGCAAAGATTTTATAATCTGCATTCAATAAGGAAATAGGTCTATAGTTCTTAATTTGCAACGGGTCAGCCTCTTCCTTTAAAATAAGTGTAATATAAGCCTCTGACCATGTTTTGGGTGTCATCTTCTTTAACATAACTTCATTCATAATTTCTAACAATGGGGTGTTCAATGATTCTTGAAATTTTTTGTAGAATTCTGCCGGAAGCCCATCTGGACCTGGTGCTTTCCCATTATTTTGTCTTTTAAATGCTTCATTTAATTCCATCATTGTTATATTGCTTTCTAACATTTCTTCAGTCTCTTTAGGTATCTTCGGTAAGTTAACATTCTGTAAATACTGTTTAATTTTTTTCTCATCAATATTCTCTTGATTATATAGTTGTCCATAATAATCTCGAATAATTTCCTTTTTCTCCTTATTACCACAACAAACTTGACCTTGATCATCTATTAGTTTCAGTATTTTTCTTGATTCCTTCTCCTTTCTCAGTTTATATGCTAGCCATCTACCTGGTTTATTTGCATCTTCAAAGTAATTCTGTTTAGAATTTCTAATTTTCTGTGCCAGTTCTTCTTTCTCTATTAATTCCATTTTATGCTTAATTACATCCAGTTTCAATTTAATATCTTTTTTCTGTGGTATTTTCTGTAATTCTTTTTCAAGTCTTATATATTCATCTTCCAAGGCCTTAGAGGTTTGTCTTTTCCTAATATTCTTTTTTCTTGTATAGTCTATTATCAAACCTCTTACATATGCCTTCATTGTATCCCAGACATTCTGTATTGAGGTATCTTCTTTTTTATTTTCTTTAAAAAAAAAGACCAATTCCTTCTCCATCCATTGTATAAAATCTTTCTCCTTTAAAATGGTATTGTTTAATGTCCATCTCGATCTTTTTCTTTGTCCCTTCCATTTAATTGTCATTGGACTATGATCTGCCCAAGTACTTATTTCAATATTTGTTTCTTGAATAGTAGATATTAATTCTGTTGAGATCCAAATCATATCTAACCTGGACCATGATAAATGTCTATTAGAATAAAAAGTATATTGTTTAGTTTTAACATTTCTTTCTCTCCAAATATCTTTTAAGGTTAATTCATCTGTCATTTTAAAAAAAGATTTAGGGAGAATCTTTCTATTTTGTTTTGTTGTTGTTGTTATATAGTCCAATTTATTGTCCACAATTCCATTAAAGTCTCCCATCATGATTATGTTAACATAGTCCAATCTAATTATTTCCATATGTAGTTTTTTATAAAACTCTTCTTGTTTATCATTCGGAGCATAGATTGCAATCAAGAGTATTTTTTTATTATTATCCATTATTTCCACCATTAATACTCTTCCATCTTCATCCGTGTAGATCAGTTTTGCTAGAATATCTTCTTTAATGTAGAGAACCACTCCTCTTTTCTTATATTGAATCAAAGAAGTAAATATTTTCCCTAATTTTGGCTGTACTAACAAATGCTCATGTTGCTTTTTAATATGAACTTCTTGTAAGCAAATTATATCAAATTTTAATTTCTCTAATTTGTGAAAGGTTTTCCTTCTTTTAACAGCTGAGTTAAGTCCATTTATATTCATTATAATCAATTTTTTTTCTTCCATGATTATGCTTTATATTTAGGTCTAACAGCTCTCGTAGCTCTCACTTCACGTTTTTCTTTACTGTCTACCTGTCCACCTACAACTCCTTTCTCTTTTTCAATCTCCAGTTGTTCCTCCAGAAGCTCAATTAATGAGATCTCTTTCTCTGCCACCTCTTTTTTTCTTCCAAAAAATTCTGCATAAAAAAGTTCTGCTTTTTCAATCGAGTCAATTCTATGTCTCTGCTCTTGCCACGTAAAAATTAGTCCTTCTGGTATCAGCCATCTGTAGTTCACTTCATTTTCCAGTAGCATTTTGGTCAAAAATCGATATTCTCTTCTCATCTCTCTCAATCTTCTAGGTATTTGTTTTAAAACTACAATCTCTTTGTTTTTATATTTCAATGCTTTTTCTCTTGCCACTTGTAATATTTGTGTTCTGATGGATTTTTTAGTAAATCTAATATGTACTTCCTTTGGTAGTTTATTTCTCATCGCATATCTTGTATAAACTCGGTATATCTCATCTACTCCGTCCATCATTTTTTCCTCAGTAATTTCCAGAAGATCTGCCAATATTTCTATCATTATCACAGCCAAGTTTTCTCCTTTTTCCTCTTCTATATTTTGAAATCTAAGATAAAATTCTGATCTTTCCATCTCCCACCTCAACATCCCATTTTTTTCTTGTTCTATCACTGTTAATCTAGTGTCAATATTTCCAATCTTCTCCTCTCTTTGTTTTCCTTCTTCCTCAATTTTTTGGAATCTCTCCTCATACTTTCCCATCATTTGTTTAAAATTTTCATCAGATTTCTCTATTTTTTTGTCCATGGTATCTATTTTTATCTTAATATCTTGAATTCCTTGCATAATCATCTGTAAATTTACTTTTTCTTGTTCCTTATCTTGCTTCAACATTGTCTGAATTGAAAGTTGTCCTTCAAGTGGTGGGGAAGCAGAGGTAGAAGCAAAAACGCCGAATGGTTTTGGCTTCCTGCTCATTTTAATATTTCCAAGTCTTCAAGCTCTCTTTGACTTTAAATCAAGCTGGTATAGTAACCAAATATAGTCCAAAAAATCAAAAAGAAAAAGAAAAAAATCCAATAGTAAAAAGCCCAAAACCAAAAAAGAAAAAAGGAAAAAGGAAAAAGAAAGGTCTTCAGGTTCTTCTAGACCCTAATCCAATTAAAATAGATGGAAGAAGCAAAGAAAGAGAAGAAAAAAGAAAAAACTCTGAGGCTTTCCCTTTAAAATAAAAAGCAAGAATGCTAGAGTTAAAATTAACCAAAAAGGCTGGCGAGTAGGAGTTTCAAAAGTATATATATATATATAT